>CP092864.1:189482528-189552801 GCA_030710605.1 Cordylochernes scorpioides
AAAATCCTGTTGGGAATCCTTTATGGTTTAGACGATGAAATAATAAGAATGTGAAAAAATAGTACAAATGTGATATTGTACTGGGATAAGGTGCATAAATTAAGAAAAAGGTATCTCCTTATCCTGATCCTGATAGGGAGATGCCTTTTTCTTAATATACAGGGTGATTTAAAAGTGTGTCTTGCACAATTTTAAAAACTAATAACTCTGCAAATATTTGCGCTAGAGCAATGCGGTAAACACCATTATGTTCAGGATGCAATGGGATATTTTATGGCAAAATGTGAAAATTCGAAATTGTTTTTAGTTGCAATATTATTCGCTAGATGGCGCTCTACCAGAATCAAAGAGTCAGCTGCCAAATTGTTTGATAAATTGAAAAATATAACTGACCGACACGTATTTTTCCTTTTTGAATACCAGGAAAGAACCCTAATAATATCAAATGATAAATTAATAAAACACCATTTCGTCAAAAGTAGAAGAATTGGTTGACGATTTTTAAATACAATCTGAGATATGTAAAATATGTATATGCAAATTAAAACATGTAGCAAAAAATTGATATTGTAGTTTGCTGGAATCCTCTCAGCGATTTAAATTTCGGAAATAATAAATTTCTAATTTTTTAATTCAACTCTTTCTCAGTATCGATTACACAGGTCTACAAAATTTTAAAAAGTTTTTGATGTTTGAGCATTTAAAATGCTCTTTTGGTAATCAAATGGCGCTGATTCCGTATCTGCACTTAGTTTTTCTGTATGTCATCAAATTCTATAGATAACGACCATAAAGTGTATTTCACCAAAATAATTTTTCATAAAGAAAACTGCCAAGTCATCATGATTGCTTCATAATTTTTATAATCATCACATCTCAATGTTCTTCTAAAACATAGGCCATTAACTTCATATAAAAATAAATAAATTACTTCCAAACATTATACCATCACTTCTAATTTGAAATTGTCAAAAATTAAATAAGTATTTAAATTTTTAGTGAAAATATATATTTTATTCACACTGATTAAATTTAATAAAAATTATTATTTCAAGCATCATTCATTTAGAAGCTATGCCATCAACTTTATGAAAAAAAAAATGTTAACACATTAATAACTTCACTTCCAGACATGGTTTCCAAAAGAAGATCCTGCAAAAATGACCCAAATATTTTCCGTTATATATGTGGCGAATATACTATAAAAGGGCAAAGAAATGCAATAACAGACTTTGTAAAGCGGGTGGATTTCGCATATTTTGATGAGAGAGTGTCCTCTGGCCCAAAATAGCGTTGTCTATTCCCCTCAGCATCTCCACAATTTCATGTTGAAGATGTGAGCTGATTTCTGTAATAACAAATACAACTTGTAAATATCCTGTACGCACTGTGGTTAAAAATAATCGACTCTAAACCAAATTAAAGACTCAAAGCCAAAGTTGATATTCAAAACATTTTTATATTTATTGTTCTATTGGAATGGTCAAACAGAAAAGATTAAAATAGGCAATGAGAATGAAATGGGGAAATATACATAAAATTAACCTGTTAAAAAATATATTATGAGAAGTTACTTACCTTTTTTGATGCTTCAGTTGGAGGGCTGGAAAATATCTTCCACTAAAATTTTAAAACTACATTTTTAGACGATTTTCTTAGAACCTCTCCCCGATCTGTCTCTACTGCTGCCTTCCCTCTCTTTTTCTTATCGCCTTCCTCAAAATTTCCGCCAATATTTTTAACAGAGTATAAAAAAAAAATTCTAAAATATTCCAACTGTTAAAATATTAAAAAAATAATAAAAATTATAATTAAAAATTAATATTCGAAATATTATTTTAATAAACGAATATCATTTGAAAATATTAAAAGAAAATAGCTGATTAGTTATTTAAAAAAAGGAAATTTATTATAATATAATAAATTATATACATTAAAAATTAAGTGATAAAAGAAGGTGAAGAGATGGGTTGGTTTGACAATGATGAATGCTCGACTTCGTTCTTGTCAAGGCAGCTTCACCATTGTCCACCAACTTTCTATTAGGTACTGTGGGTGAGCTTTGTCGCCGAAGTGGACTCCACAATCTGACCATGCTCCAGGCCAATGGATATCAGGGCAGACCTGCAATCTGAGTATTGAGTTCTCTGGGAAACACATACTCTCTCATGTACTATCCTTTATAGCAACCAGTTCTACCTGAAACACCAGCTCACCATCCTTCACATCCCGGCTAACTATGGTGCTACCAGCTTCACATCCCGGCTAACTATGGTGCTACCAGCTTCACATCCCGGCTAACTATGGTGCTACCAGCTTCCTATTTACTGTCTGAGAACACTCAGGGGTCAACAACTCGCGAGCCACATGCGGCTCTTTGGATGAGAAACTGCGGCTCTTTATATAGTTCCAAACGCAAATATTATTTATGCTGTGTACTATTTATTTTTGGCAAAAAAAAAAATATTGTGGCTCTTTAAAAACTCTGATATTTTGTAAATTGTAATTTTTTACTTTTCCGACTCAAAAGATTGCCGACCCCTGCACTAGTCCCATTCAGCGACATCCTTATCGGAATCCTTCATCCAACCAATATCACCAGAACGATACACATTCGGTCTTCTATATGAAGCCAGATAATTTGTCCTAGTCTCTCTTCCTCAAGCTTTATAAAGACAGAAATCTGTAGGTACAGCACGCGCCAAGAACGGATTGAAGGCAGTGATACGTCGAAACGCGGGAAAGATGGGCAAGGCCACGAGGTAGCTGGCTGTAGCTAGAGCGGCAGGTTAGCAAAGAACTGGTCGATCCAGTTAGTGGCCACATATCACGGTTTCTGCTCTTGTTCAGCTTGATCTGCTTAAAGAAGTTGCCACTTCAAGGTAATATTCTGTCAACATAAACGGGATTCTGAAATATAATTGAAAATACTCATTTCAAACATCCCCCTTACACGCCACACTATAAATATTTGGCATTGGGGGAAAGGCATGGCTCATCAGTAGTGAAACCATCAGTTTAGTCCAGACCGCTGCTGTTGTATTGACTTGACCGGTGGTATAACAGCTGCAGTTGTTAGAAGTTAGATTCTGTGTGAAGGTGTCGCTGAGTGATCTGTTTCTTTTTACCTGGAAAACATAATTTCTGATTTCTTACTCAGACTTTATAAATGGAACTCGTAAGATATTTCATTTCTATGTATTGTGTATAAAAGAATGATATAAAGGAAGTTGTGTATTTCTGTTCTTCAATGGTGGAGCCCAGAGAGTAAGTATGTATAGCTAGAGAGGGGGAGGAGGCTGTGTTTTGGCTGTTCCAGTTCCTCGGAGATTACTGTTCCACATGAAGATGAAAAGTTCTCCGAAGTGAAGATTCTCACCCAGGTTAGCCAAGATGGATGTTGATGCCAAACTTGGAATTAACATCTCATGTTTCACGTCCAGGTCAAGCAAGTTACCGAATGTGACCCTGGGTGGACGCCTGGTAAGTCACATTTTTAACCTTTCATTGTTGCAGCCTAAACCCCTGGGAGCTGCTTCAACTTTTAACCTCTACCACCAAAACTTTTTCTATATTTCCAGGCCTGTGTCAGCTCTTTATTGAAACTAATGACCACTTACGTTTTCAGGAGACGCTGAAGCCGCTGCCAGTTTGGTGTTCTTTCAGGAAGGAACCGTTTTTGACTTCCTGCGTGCAGATACTCTACCCCCCCCCCCCCCCCTTATAATTTAGGGAGATACTTCCTGAGAGCCAACCATTAGTAGAATGACCCCTCAGCCCTGAGGAACGAGGTCTAGCTTTACCATGTACGCAAGACTGTGGTGTCGAGACTGCCACAGTCGAGTACGAGCGGGCATATGCGCCTCAAGTACGATAAGGAATATCAGAGCGGGTGACAAACATTCGAAACTGATTCGCGCACAATGAGGGAAGTCTCCACGTGTCTAACCCATGTGTTTCAGGCGGTCCCATGTTCTCTACTTTCTCGTGGTGGGACTGTTAAGAGGACTGCTGCTCGCCATGTTCCCTTACAGTACCCATCTTGTGTACCTATCTAGAGTTCACGCCATGTGTACGCACGACACTATACTATATAAAAGAGCAGCGGCCCCCGACCAAAGAGAACGAAGAGCCAAGTCACTCCTTCAATCATTAACTCACTATGTCGCGCAGATACCTCCAATACTGTCCTTAATTAGTAACCCGGCAATATTTATGAAGCCTAGGATATGTTCACGAGAACACCAACCTCTGTACTGTGCTTGCAGCCTGAATCTCTCCGCGTAAAGTTAAAATCCTCTCATTCAAGACTGTTGTTGCCTGATCTTCTCGAGAGGCTCAGCCTGTGTTCTAGTCATGCGCGTTCTTATGAGATATTGGCTACCGAAGCGGTTGGCTGGGACTTTTGTTGTAGCTCGGATGCCAAAGCTGTAGCTCCTTCTGCAGTTTAGTGTGAAGGACAAGCTTCCATTTTCCTTCTATTGAAGATACCATGTCGCTTCTAAGGAGTGATGGCTCTATTTCCCGAAGTTCTCTCAGAATTTCAGTAAGGTCATAGGATTTTAAAACTAAATGGGATTCAAATAGTGGAGTCAGTTTTTGAAAGCTTGTTTCGGTAAAGATTCCTTTGGTTTTTAGATTTGGGACTGCTGATCTTGAGGCGAACTTTGCGCATAGGATTTATTTTTCCAATTCAAAAATATCAATATCTTTTTTATAGAACCATGTAATATCAAACAAATGCTACAGGTTTCTGGAGATGTGTTTATTTATCTTTATTAAACCTAATCTCGGCTTTCGGGCATCTTTGCCCGTCTACAGGAGTACATGGAAACATATGTGAAAGATATTTCCATGTACTCCTGTAAAAGGGCAGAGATGCCCGAAAGCTCGAGATTAGGTTTAATAAAGATTAAAAACACATCTCCAGAACCCTGTAGCATTTGTTTGATTAATATCCAGGAGATTTAAACCAAGTACAGTAGAACCTCCCTGACAACACCTAATTGCAGAGCTAAAGTGTCCTTTAGGTAGAGCTGTCATATTACCGGATAGTCGCTTAATAGTAAAAATGATAATTTTGCAAGTGAAAACTGTCCTTTAAAAAACATTTGATTTTACTTATATTCTCGTTTCACTAATGGCATACTTGAACTATAACCCCTTTTTTTCTATAGTCGGAAAAATATTTTCGTGAAAAATATATAATAAATGCACAATCTAAATACTTTTAAATATATATATAGGATATAAATATATATTAACACAAAGCAATAACGCGCCATATATTTTTCATCGCAGTAAGGGCAGTAGAAGTTTACATTATGTATAAAAGAAACATTCGTGCTTTTAAGTCCTTTATTTTATATGTATAGATGGCGCGTTATTACTTTGTGTTAATTTATGCCTAACTGACCTTGTCTTTATTGTTTGCGGAAGAGTATTGCTCGATGAAAATATTTGAATATAATTCTACTGTCCTATAAGCTTATGTCCATAGTTTTTTCGAAACCATTTTGAGATTCCATCCTTCAGTGCTGCGTATATAAGCAGAATCGTCCAATACAGTATTAGAGCTCTGAGAGGCGGTCTGGTGGATTAAATTGGCGAAACCGCTGGGAGGGTTCACCACTGATGAGCCAAGCCCTCTCAATATATTTTTCATCGCAGTAAGGGCAGTAGAAGTTTGCATTATGTATAAAAGAAACATTCGTGCTTTTAAATCCTTTCATTTTATATAAATATATATTAGATAATAAAAGGCATATATTGGATTTAATAAAATATTTATTTTGCCAATATTTCGGATGGCTGAACGCCAACCTTTATCGAGGCATTACATTTTTGTATACACAAACTCAGCGCCGCATAGTGTTATAATATCACAGTTGAAATCAATTAAAATACAGAGTAGGTGGGAGAAATTTGGGCATGAAAATATTATTATAAAAAATGCAATCAAAAATGTAAAATATCTTAAAATATTAAAGGGGAAAAAAAGTTCTATCATATATTTAAAAAATTGTAATAAGTACATAAAAATATTTCATTAATAACTCATTAAGAGATAAATGTAAAAATATATGTATCTATTAAAACATTTGAAAATAAATTTAAAATGATTTAAACAAAAACTGTAAGAACATTTTAAAAAAGTTTTAAAGTGTTTTTTTTTTTTAACTTTTTAAAAAGGTTCTTACAGTTTTTGTTTAAATCATCTTAAATTTATTTTCAAATGTTTTAATAGATACATATATTTTTACATTTATCTCTTAATGAGTTATTAATGAAATATTTTTATGTACTTATTACAATTTTTTAAATATAAGATAGAACTCATTTTTTCCCTTTAATATTTTAAGATATTTTACATTTTTGATTGCGTTTTTTATAATAATATTTTCATGCACAAATTTCTCCCACCTACTCTGTATTTTAATTGATTTCAACTGTGATATTATAACACTATGCGGCGCTGAGTTTGTGTATACAAAAATGTAATGCCTCGATAAAGGTTGGCGTTCAGCCAGCCGAAATTTTGGCAAAATAAATATTTTATTAAATCCAATATATGCCTTTTATTATCTAATGAATTAAGTATGGATTGCTCTATTTTCAAAACAAAATAAATATATATCATAAGAAAAATTGTTAAAATGGATTATTGTGGAGGTTTTTCCTCGTTGCTGTTACTTTTATTATAGCTGTTTTCAAATCTCTACATGTCCAAAAAGATGGACGTCTGTGATTGCTGATAACAACAAATTTATTCGTCTATGGCACATGTAGAGGTCTAAAGCTGCACTGGCTAAGGAAAAAATATTAAAGTAGGGATTAGCCTTTCCTTTTTGGCTGAATAGTTTTTATTTATACTAATAAAATTCTTCAAAGTACACAAAATTATAAAGGTAAAATAAGTAATTTAAATATTTTTGCTTTTTTATAATATTATTATATAATGAATTTATTTGAACCACCTAAGAACTTTTGAAATAAAAGAAATATAATTAAGCATAAATTAACATTATAACCTAGACTATTCTTCAGGCGTGATTATGGTTATATTTCTGTTGGGCAGGTAATCGGCTGGCATATTGGATTGTGAAAATATCAGAATACAATAATCATGTTGTATATTATTATAAACAAGAAATATTCACACTATTTGAAAGTAAGGAGGCATCATGAGGTTTCAATATCTATATATATAAAAATGAATGTTTGTATGTTTGTATGTTGTTTGTTGGTTTGTATGCCCGGTATACAAATTTGCAGTAGTTCACTAATTCAAACCAAAATTGCCATACATAGGTAAAAAAATAACGGGGATGACGATAGGCTATTTAAAAAATATATATAAATCAATTATTAAAACTATATATTCAAATTATTCTACTTAGCTCACAAACAGCGCCCTCTAGAACGCGGGCGATCTGCCGGCGGCGCGCGCCCGTTGGCTGCCGGCGAGCACGTAACTTCCCTGTGCGCCGCCGGCGAGCACGTGACTTTCCTGTGCGCGCGCATGGCTATCGGCGACCGCCCGCCAGCGAGAGAAGCTTTTTCTTAATTACAATGCAAGTCCTTAACTATATTTACAGGTTTTCTAATTTATAACTATTTCACATATTTACATATATGTTTTAATTTTTTGCTATAACTGATCTAATTCGCCGTTTAAAATAACTGCTCTTGCAATATTTGCTATGTTTTATGTGTTTGAATAAAACATTTAATCGTGTAAACCAGGGCGTTGCCCGGGTCATTCGTCTAGTATTCTATAAAACGTTTATATATAGTAATTAAATAATAAAAAGGTATATATTGGATTGAATAAAATATTTATTTTCCAATATATCGGTTGGCTGAACGCCAACCTTTGTCAAGTAATTACATTTTTGTATAAACAAACTCAGCGCTGCATATAGTGTTATAAAATCACAGTTAAAATAATTTTTAAAAATTAATATAATTAAAATTTTATATTTTAATTGTGATATTATAATACTAAGCGGTGCTGAATTTATTTAAACAAAAATGTAATATCATGACAAAGGTTGGCGTTCAGCCAACCGAAATATTGGTAAATAAATATTTTATTCAATCCAATATATACCTTTTTATTATCTAAAGATTTAAATATATATTTCTCTATTTTCAGAAAAATATAGTAGTATTTTAAAGAACAATGACGACTTCGAAAAGCCCCAACATTCCATCATTGGGGAGATCAGAATCATCATCAGTATCATGATCTTGGTCGAATACATCAAGGAGGAATTGTGTCACTTGAGGAGGGACTTCTTGAGGATTATCATCTAGCATCTCTGTAGCATTGACTTTGTCCTCAACCGCCATGATATCATAGTCCTCAGGACCTCTGACATTGTAAACAATCTCAGTAAAATTTCTCCGGCATATTGGACAGGAGTTTGTCTGCTCAGACCATGTCTTGAGACAGTCCAGGTGGAATTGGTGCATGCAGTTTCTGGGATGGCAGAGGTTATCCTGGCTGATGGTGTCCAGGCAGATGGAGCAATCTTCTGCTTCAGACATCAGGTTTTAAAATATCAAGTTAAATATTTATTTTAAAATTCGATATTTTTCAATTGAATTTATTTCTAAATTTTAACAGTTAACCAAAAGTCAGAACATAAACATGTTGGAGCAAAATTATGAATATGAAACGAATACGAAATAATGAAATCTATATATATAATTGCCTTATTCTGTCTGAAGCTCACGGATAGAATGCGCGCCCATTGGCTGCCGGCGAACACGTGTCCTCCCTGCCCCCCTCTAGACAACCCTGTTATCAGCTGTGTGATACATACACCTGTCTATAGCGGCCATTCTAGACAACCCTGTTATTAGCAGTGTGTTACATCCACCTGTCAATACAGACCACCCTGTCTATAGCGACCACTGACCACCCTGCCTATAGCGACCACTCTAGACAACCCTGTTATCAGCTGTGTGATACATCCACCTGTCTTTACAGACCACCCTGTATATAGCGGCCATTCTAGATAACCCTGTTATCATCAGTGTGTTACATTCACCTGTCTATACAGACCACCCTGTCTATAGCGGGCACTTTAGGCAACCCTGTTATCAGCAGTGTGATACATACACCTGTCTATACAGACCACCCTGTCTATAGCGGCCACTCTAGACAACCCTGTTATCAGCTGTGTGATACATACACCTGTCTATACAGACCACCCTGTCTATAGCGACCACCCAAGACAACGTTTTTAAAATATATTCGCACTCGGGTAAAACCCGGGCGTTGCCCGGGCCATTCGTCTAGTTTATTATATTCGAATATTTAAAGATTAATCTGTTTCTTTATATTTATATATCAATAGTATTTTTATTTAATAATTTATATCTACTTCAAAATCAATACTGGAGAACGTTGCGAAAAATGTTAAAACTAAATTGACAATTAAAGTCTATTTATAAAGAAGAAACACATAAATTATTGTCAGCCTGAAGAAAAAAAAACGGGAAAACATAAACAACGGATTATAATAACACAATCATTCTTTAACAACAGAACAGTGAATTTCAAATATTCTTCCTCTATAAATATTACTAAAAAACTAATACTGATTGAAGAATTGTTAAACATTAATCTGGATGATAACAGTATTGACTATAATATGCTGGAACAAAAGCCATGGCGAACTAAAGACAGCAATTAACAATTTACTTAGTAAAATTAATACCTGGTGTGAAAGCAGTAAATTACAGATACCAAAGGATAAAACGAAATTATTATATTCATATAATTGCATAAATGATACAAAAATCCTTAATAGCAATATAGCTAGACATGTTGAAACCCTTAAGATCTTAGGATTGACCTTGAAAAATCATCGAAAAGGAACAAGCTGGACTTTATGCCACACATTAATGACATCGTCGACAAAACTACTAGAGCTAGCGGTTACCTACTCAGTTTAATAAAGAAAGCATGGGGTCTAGAAGGCAGACGAAAATTAACTTTATACAAGACAATATTCCGAAGCACAATAACATGTAGACAAACAATATGATTTCCTTTTATAAGCAAGTAGCAAAAGACAAACTAAATTTCCTGCAGTATAATATTCTAAAACACTGCATACAGGCCTATACCACAACATCGTCAAACTGTAAACATATACTAACACAAATACTAAAACTCACAGATTACATAGAATCCAACATATTTAAAAATGAAATAAGCTACAATAGCTTTAATCTATCAAACAGAAAAGAATTTGCTAACTATAATAAAAGAAAATTACAGGAATACTATGAAGAATCCAACAATAATTTCAAACGTTTTTTTTCCTCTCCTCTAAAATACCTAACTTTGTCAAACCAAATTTCTACAATGTTCAATTCTTTACGGGTCATGGTAAGTTTAAATCATATCTCTTCAGAATTAGAAAAATAGATTCGCCCAGATGCTCTTGTGGAGCGGAAGAAGAAACCCCCGAACACATTCTGAACTCATGCCCACTGGTGTCAAACCTAAGACAGCAGAGAAAGATGGAAAGAACCTGTCTGGGTCAAATAGTTTATAATAGGGAAAGATATATGAAATTTAATAGGCTCTGCAGGCTTTTTATTATAAATAGACAGCTTCATGCAGCTTGAGGAAATACACTACTATACGACTTGATTTACATAATTGTGAATAATTGATAAGTTACTTTAGAATATAACTAATTGTAAATAGCTCAACTTGATCAACTTTCTCTCTCCACAATACTAATTATTACATAAATACAGTAGTTTCACGCGAAATTACCCAGATCAGATATAGCGTGTCTTATTTGCAACTGGTAATGAATAAATTATATTTCTATTATATATATATCAATGCATTATTAATATATATATATTATTTTGGATAAAAGGTATCTCCTGAAAAAATAAACTTTTATCCGGCAGAGTTTCCTCACCACTCTGGAAGTACCTGCCTCGGCGCGTTACCCTTTTTGGCGGTTCACCCCCCAGGAGCCCTAAATGGTCCTGAGAAGTCCTATTCCACTTCTAGCTTTTACTAACCCCACCATCGGATCTGACCTGATGGCGCCAGCAAAGCTAGGGCCCTAGAACTGACCAATTGTTGAAGACTCGTGTCCCAGGAAACTGAATAATTTTACAAACTAATATATATTTGATATAAATTTTAAATATGTTATAAGCTATGAAAATAAGAAATTCATGTTCACAATTTCATATGATGTTGGGATATGATTGATTTATAATTCCAGAAAATGAAACGTTTTTTACAAATTTAATTCAATGGTTCATCTATGATAGAGATGATATCTGACAAAGATGCTCAAGGAACATTATTAAGATTATAAGATTAATTGTATTTGATGACTGTGTGGTGATATTCCTACATGTAGTTCTTGAAATTCTGGTAGCTAGATAGCATCTAGCAATTTGACTCTGTTTTTTAAAAATTATTTTCTATACGGCGACTTGATAATATCAGTGTAATATTAATAACACATTCAAAGTGATTGTCGTAAAGATAGAGGCTGCCTGGCCGGCATTCATTGTTCTTTAAATAAAAGACACTTAGACCAGTAAATATTTTTATTGTCTGGACAAAGTGTATTTTATTTGAAGAACAAAGTGATTGTGTATGTGTAAAAAGTATATTTTGTTTTTACATCTTGTACATACAGTACTGGTCATGAATATAACGGTGGACAGAGGTTTGTGACTACTCATACTTTAGCTTCACCAAATATCTTTACTAGTAATATCAGGCAATGGAACCTTGGGGTTAATGTCTGGATATATAGTATAATAAGTTTACTTACAGCTGAAATGGTTTTAAGGATTAGACGATTTTAATTTAAAAAAAAAGTATTTTAAATTTATTATTGTTGATGTTAATTATTTAAAATATATTAATTTTCATTCTGTGATTGAATTATCTGTGATTTAATTTATTCTGTGGTGTTGTGTATATATATATATGTATGTATTTCTTTGAGTAAGGGTTACACTTACTAATTATATTAACAAAAATATCACTCGTTCTTTCTTCTTTTTATATTACAGTATTGTCAGCCTAATAGTATTTTAAGATCATTGATTTATATATTATTTTAAAACATTTTCCTTCTTTTTTCCAACAAGGCCTTCATCAATATATTATCGTTACTTTATAATATAAAATATGTTGAATAAAGGCCGTTTCGGGGATAAAATGTATTATATTCTGGGTTGAAATTATCATCTGACTTCTATAGTGGCTTATCAATGGTGAAACTTTACAGACTTCGCCAATTTAATCTTTAAGATCGCTACAACTATTGTATATTCAATTCAGTCTATACTGTACAGTCTATGGGTTGATCTAAGTCATGGTGGTCAATATTTTCATCACAGTTAGAAAATATTTCATAAATAATATCTCAATACGGGCCACGCACCAAACTACACCAAACTACCCAAAATTCGTAAACACTTGCAAAAAATTGAAATACCAATATTATTCGTCGTTATGTATAATGTATTTGTATTATGTATAAAGTAATTTTATTATTTAGATAAAAAGGCATATATTGTATCAAAATATCATTTATTTTACCAATATTTCAGTTGGCTGAACGCCAACCTTTATCAAGGTGTTATAATATTTTAATCTGTGTCAACAACATACTCAGCGCCACATAACGTCAATAGAATTAAGTTTAAAAAATATTTTGTTATTTTTTCAATGGGGAGAAAAAAAAAGATACATAAATTTATATTATGGACAGAATAAATTTTGTAAATTAAGGGTGTGAATATTTTGAAAATTAATAATAACGCCTATTTTATATTTATAAATATTTGTACTATGTGTATAAATATTTTTTATAAAAAATAAAATAAAAATAACATATAATATATAAATTGTATTATGTATTATTATATGTATTCAGGCCAAGTAATAATAAAAAATAAAGTTTTAAGAAAAACAAAATTTATTCCTCAAAATAAAGACCATCATTTTCCATAACTTTCTTCCATCGATCTGCAAGCTTACGGATTTATATTTTTGTTTTGTAAAAAAATAGTAAAAAAAGTGAAATTGTACTGGGATCAAGTGTATAAATTAAGAAAAAGGCATTTCTTGATCGTGTAACAGATAGCTCCAGAAACCTTCAGTTGCACGATCAGGAGATGGAATTTTCTTATTCTGTTTTGTTAATAATGTAAACAAGCAAGCGTGCTAAGTCTTGATCACATCACCGCTTCTAAGTAGGTGAGATCGTGGCCAAATTCTTCTTCCCTGTGGTTTAATACAAAAATAAATAGGCATTTTTTTGAAAAACATAAAATATACTTGATAAAGCACAATTTGGATTATAGATACAAGAAAATAAGATCTTATCCAAATATATTAATAGTGTGTAACGTTTCGGTAACAACATTATTATCATTATCATAGAAAAGAATGGATGGATGTTTTCCATTATTCTTGTTGTTGACATTTATTCTTTTGTCTGATGATGGTAACAATGCTATTGCCGAAACGTAGCACACTATTAAAATATTAGGATTAGGTCTTATTTTCTTGTATCTATAAAATATACTTGTGTGGGTGGGAATGAGTAGTAAGAGATATCTAACTTTGTCGTTTTAATTTTGCAGAAATAAGCGCATCAAAATCGACTGACGTCGCTACACGCAAACAGATATACAAATAAAAATCAGTAATTCCTGTCCTTACTTGTGATTTGAGCGCTACATGCAACTGAAAAGCTTTTAATCGCATAAGTGTTACCAAACAGCAAAACAATCGACAAAGCATGATTGTAAAATGCAGGAAATTTATCCTTGTCGAAATAAGAGTTTAATAGAATTCTTCCAAATCAACTTGATTAGGTTTCTTCTTTAACCCCGTGTACCACATCGTATATCTAAGAGAAGCCCAAATGTTTATCTTTTTCAACATTAAAATAAATGACTACTGTATAACCTCACCCACATTATAACAGTACTGTTTATTTATAATGCCCTAACCATTACTGCGATAGTTTATTAATTTCCGTCCCAAATTGTCCTTTCCCCCCATATATAACGATATCTCACATATAACGTCCCTGTAGTAATTCAGCTATATAGCGCTCTATAACCCAATTTGTCCTATTTAAAAGGCCATTATGGGAAGGATAACGTTCAACATGGGATTCTGCCAAATAGGTCACAACAGCAACAAAAGCCTTTCATTTAACCATTTAGAATTACACAGACTCGTTCCAGACTCCAAGAATAGAAAAAATATAAAAAAAATAATCACTAAATAAATAAGAAATACAGTCTTGGTGGTAGACATAACAACCATGTTGCATTTTCTGAACATCTTCTTTTTATTTTTAACGATATCTTCATTTTTGGGTGAACTGTAGAACTGGCAGGGTACTTAGATGAAGATCTCATCGGCCAATATCGGCCAAAAATTGAGTTATTACGTTGATAGACAAATGTGAATATTAATTTTTGTCATTTTGTTTATTCTTATCCGTATTTGTCATTTCAATGAATGAGACTCTTTAAAAATTGATGAAAATTGTGTTGAATAAAGAGGGTGAAATTCTACATGTGCTATTTGATTTTCTAGGTTAGAAGATAGATCTTTTATTCACCCTCTCTTTCTCCCCCATGTTGATTTTCAACATAGTTTTGATTTAAGAATGAATATTGTAGCGTAGAAATCAAGTCTTTGTATATATCTGAAGATGTTAAAGTATTTATTGATGACGTAACGGCGACTAGTCGACAATTATCAACAAATCAATCCAAACTATCTACAGCTAGATAATATCGAGCAAGCAAGCTAGGCAACTAAATGATGATTTAGAAAATGTAAAATTTTAAATCTGTTTCCAAATATTTTCATTGAATAATTAAATTAAATAATAAATTATTTATTCGACAATAAAAATTATGAATATCTTCAGAAACTGAAATTTTACCTATATTATAACGCTCCTTGATACAAATTATCAACCATGTTATAACACACAAAAAAAAGAATGTAATATATTTTTCTCCCCCTTTTAATATCATAAATATTCAAAATATGTAAATAATAATTTGTATATAAAAATAGTATATATCATCAATTTATTATCGTGATACTCCTGTTGAAGGACTTGACAGGTCCGAAAGCTTGAAAATAAAAAGTTGAACAAGCAACTTAGCCCTGGAAGCTTTATTTATTTTATAAAACCATGTTACACACACACATCTCTTAAACATATTATTTTCATTTTTAACGAATATCTTCAGCTTTTTTTTTTTGTTGAACTGTAGAACTGGTAGTGAAACTAGACAACGATCTCATCGGCCAATAAACCAGAGAAAAATTTTGCAAAACTTTGACTAATTACGTTGATAGTCAAGTGTGAATACTAATTCTGTCATTATTGTATCCTTATTTGTCATTCCATTGAATAGGATTCTTTAGAAATTGATGAAAATTGTGTTGAATAAAGAGGGTGAAATTCTACATGTACTATTTGATTTTCTAGGTTAGAAGATAGATCTTTTATTCCCATTTCTCTCTCTCTCTCTGAACGTGGAAACCCCCTTACTGTCTGGAGGAGGACTCTTTGTCGTTGGGGGAATCTCCTCGACAGTACATAACTGTATATAGTTTACTCTTTTATTTTATCCCTCTATAATTATTATATAATACCACCATTGACTTGTGTATGATGTTAATAAAATATTTTTAAATCTCAAATCTCTCTCTCTCTTATTTGAAAACTCTCGCAGTCCACCGGTGGCGGAGTCTTTCCTTATATATATATGTATATTTATTTTTTTTCACTCAGTGTTTTAATTGCCATTTATTATCTGCGCGAGAATCAAGATGGCGACAGTGCTTCCAAAATTCTGAAGCAGACGTACTTGGGTCACGCGCCTGCCAGGTGTCGCTCCGGGACGTGACTGAGGTCGCAAATATATGTATATTTATCAATTAATTTCATCTATTTATATCTATTTATTCATATTTTCATCATTATATAATCTTATTTATTCATATTTATATTTAATCTTATATAATCTTATATGGACTTTAAAATAAATCAGCTTAAATCTCAATTTCTCCCCCCCATGCTCATTTTCAACATAGTGTTGAATTATGAAAAATATAAATATTGAATATCTTTTCAGAAAAACTTAAATTTAACCTATATTATAACGCTCCTTGATACAAATTAACAACCATGTTACATCTTCTAAACATTTTCTTTTCATTTTTAACGGATATCTTTGAAATCGCAATCTGTGAGCTTAAACATGCTCAAAATGTTGGTGTCTTAAAAATCCATTGAATAAAATTTCAAGTTCGCGCGCGTTATATAAGCCTAGTATTTTGAATTTAACTTATTATTCTTGGACTTGAAATTTTTAAATCGTTAAAATCGTTATTTTTAAAATCGTAAATTCCGTTATAACAATGGAATAGAATTGGAGACTATCTTAGGTTTGTTATAAGAGAAGGTTCGCTATATCCCGGGTTCGTATAATAGTGAAATTTTACTGTACATTTTGAACTGTAGTGTAAGTAGACAAATATCTAATCGGCGAATAAACCAGAGAAAACATCTTGCAAAACTTTGAGTAATTACGATAATAGACAAATGTGAATGCTAATTTTGTCTTTCCCCACTGAGAAGCCAAGAACAACAAAGATTAATAAACATTCCATTTTATTTTAAAATGTATAATTAAAGGAGAACACACCATACACATAGGAAAACACTACCAATCAATAATAATCATTTTGTTTTAATATCCTAAATTGACCTATTTCCATACATTAATGATGAGAGAATAATAAAAGAAGTCATTTGATAATTGGTTCTTTTTATCATTAGCATACATGTACCTCTATGCCTAATTAAAAAAATCAAGACTCATTTTAGACAAAGCTTTATTAATTATATATATAAAAACATAAAATTATTTTTAAAAATATTTATCATTTTATATAATGGGAAGTTTCCTTCAAAAATGTCTCAATTTTTGTTTGAAAGCACACTTCAAGCATTGCCCCATTTAAATAAAGCTATTAAGTATTTTTCTTCCATTTCCATTTTCCACAGCTTTTTTATAATCATCATAGTACATGGCATAAATGATAATTTTTTTTTGCATCATGGGTTCACTTATTTTGACTTTCTTTTAAGCCTAGGTTACGTTAAGTGGATATAGAAGGCTTCTAAAAAGTGATGCCAACATGTAGATCCCGCCAAAAGTTGGGGTTGATTCCTCTTTATAGCAATTTTTAATCGCTTTCTATCTTTATCTCTTATAATAGAAAAGTTACATTTTCTTATTTTAACATGTTCTGAAAATTTTTCTGAGTTGTTTCACTTTGAAAAGCTTTGGTAATGGCTATTTTTCTAACCATAGCTTTTTTTAGAACGTCTTTCTTTGCTTTTTTACCTTTATTTTGGAAGCCATTTGCAATTTTTATATTTAAAATTTGACGAATATAAATATATTCTATTTAATGAAAGTATAATGTGTAAAAATGTATAAAACATGTGACCAAAAGATAATGTAAATGTAAACAAACAGCGTCGCTAAATTTATTGTTTTGAAATCGAGATCTGTGAGCTGAAACATGCTCAAAATTTTGTTGTTTTAAAAATCTTTTAATTACAATTTTAAGTTTGTGTTTTATTTTTGTGTGTTTTACCTTTCTCTTTGTATATAGCCAATTTGCTATGATATTAGAAATGTATTAATGTAAATATCCCTGAGTTTGGGATATCGTGTTATAAGATGTTAATAAAGATAATAAAGCCTAGTATTTTAAATAGATTTTATTATTTTAAGACTTAAAATTAGGTTCGTTATAGTGGTAGTTCGCTATTGTTCAAATCGCAAAGTTGGTTATAACAATGGTACTTTCAATGGAATGGAATTGGAGATTATCTGATGTTTGTTATAAGGGAAGTCTCAGTATATCCCGGGTTCGTATAACACTTTTTTACTGTATATTTAAAGATCTGATGTATGTTTTATTTTTATACAGTATGTCTCAAAACATACTAAACATTATGATTAATATAGTTAATAATCAGGGAACAAGCTAAATCAAGGTTTAGTTGACTTCTGTTCCACTAGATGGCGCTCTGCTATCTAAAAAGCTCATGTGCTCGTGGTCAGGATATGTCTTTTTGGAGTTATTAATCTCTTTAAAAATTAACTGCATATTGAGTTATGAAATAAGAATATAAATAGTAGCAATGCGTTTATTTATTCGTGCAAAGTGTAAGTTTTTGTAGAAGGATTGTAAAGATCCGAAAGCTTGCACTTTGCACACAAATAAAGAAACGCATTGCTATTGTTTATATTATTTTTTACTACTTTATAGTAATTTTCTCTTCTAATCTTAAGTTATAAGTATTTTATATCGTGTGTTTAAATTTCAAATAAAATATTCAATAATTAGCATGATAGCCCCTAATCTAGAGCATTTCTTTAAGAATTCCTACATTTATCTATTCACATTTCAACATTGAAACACTCGGACCTACAGATAGCCCTGAAGGAAAAGATCTGGTGTCTAAGCTATGAGAAGTTGGTTCACTCAAACTTTGACTGCTCACACGTCCTCCAAGTTGTCTTTCAGCCAATCTCTGTATAGATAGGAACTCTATTAGCTGAAACAGTACTTTCTCCTAAGAACGAAGAATGTAAAAAGATAGTACAAAAGTAAAACTATACTGAAATCAGGTGGATAAATTAAGAAAAAGGCATCTCCTGGTCATGCAACTAAAAGTTGTTGATGGCTTGCCCCATCTATCTCAATAAGGGCCAACAGCCCGTAACGTGTACGTGGTTAGCTTTTCTTGATTAATCAAGAATGGATTTTTGGACACTTCGGGAATAATTAAAAATCAACGAATAGTTGATATTTATTCCGATAGATGGCATAAGCCATCAGCAACGTTTAGTTGCACGATCAGTAGTGCATCACGCAGTGATAACAAAAGATTGAGATTGAGCTTGGTTAATACATCAGTAGTGAACCTTCCAGCAGCCAATTTAATATATATCTACCAAACAACTCTTGTAAAAGGTGACGATGAAACTTTTAAAAATTAACTACAATAAGCTTTCGTGAATGGCCTCATTATCATCTGAAAACAATTAGTCGATTAAAGGACCTAGCTTGAAATTTCTCCCTCTAGTTGGTTTAAATAAAAACTTTGCCTTTCCTTTTTTGTACGTATTTATCAAAGGAATGAAGATAAACCCAGACATGACTAGATCCTACAGGAACTGCAATAACTGTCACATTACGCAACTCACTCCGGACCATATATACCCGGCCATCCTTGCAGCCCTCTATATAACAGACAATCAATCCAGAAGAGGACATCTATACGGTAGGCACCTTGGTTGGCCGGTATTCTGATCAGGGTGCACGAAACGATCTGATCTTCTCCATGGATAAGACACCACGCATCACCACGTATTTATCGAAAACGGAAATTTCTCACAATTATTCGCTCTTGTTCATTCTGATAGAAGTCTGTATTCGAAGGTTTATGGAAAATGTATTGAGTGAAACTGTTCAACTAGACTTTTGTGGTCTTTCTCTAGCAGAAATAAGCGAACATACTATTTCGAGTATAATGCTCCACTCGAGAAATCAAGACGAGAAAAAGTTAAAAAGTAGAATATACTCGCCGGATAGATTTAAATGGGGACGTTGGTATTCCCTGCTCTAGCTACGGGGTATAGTTTACATTTCCGTCGTCCATTCGAAGACGTACGCTAGAGGTTTGTTGAAATATTAATAGATACGTAGACAATGTCAAAATATGTGATGTGTGTACTTGTTATCTCTTAAAAAATGTGAACTTTTCAATGGTGCGCATGAATCCGGGGAGAAAAGCGATCATTTCGAGAAGAGAATTCGTACAGCCCCACGTTCCGTTGTACAAACGCCACCGCCCAAGTGAGCGCGCACGTGGGGCGAGCCAATCAATCTGGCAACAGCGCCACAGGTCCATCGATTGGAGTGAGGGCCGAGCGTGCGTGCGGAGAGGTAGGTTCGGGGAGTTAGTTCCCTTTGGTCCGATCCACTTCCGTAGTCTATTTATGGTACGTAGCCTCTACCTACCTCCACCCATCCCAGGTCTTCCACACGTCCTTTCCCCGTCCTCCTTCATATTTTCTCAATACAGATCTTTCTTTAACTGTCCTAGGTCCTTCTCCTGTCCTAGATATTCCTTTCTCCACCTGTCCTAAGTCCTTCTCCTGTCCTAGATCTTCCTTTCTCCACCTGTCCTAGGTCCTCGTTCATTTTTCTGTTCTAGGTCCTCATTCCTACCCCTGTCCTAGGTCCTTTCTTCACTTGTCCTAGGTCCTCATTCCTTCACCCGTCCTAGGTCCTCGCTCCTTCCCCTGTCCTAGGTCCTCATTCCTTTACCTGTCCTAGGTCCTCGTTCCTTCCCCTGTTCTAGAACCTCTTTTTTTACCTGTCCAAGGTCCTCGTTCCTTCCCCTGTCCCAGGTCCTCGTTCCTTCACCCCTCCTAGGTCTTCGTTCCTTCCCCTGTCCTAGGTCCTCATTCCTTCACCCGTCCTAGTTCATCGTTCCTTCCCCTGTCCTAGGTCCTTATTCCTTCACCCGTCCTAGGTCTTCGTTCCTTCCCCTATCCTAGGTCCTTTCTTCACCCGTCCTAGGTTCTCGTTCCTTCCCTGTCCTAGGTCCTCGTTCCTTCCCCTGTCTTTGATCCTCCTTTCCTCACCTGTTTTACGTCCTCGTTCCTTCCCCTGTTCTAGAACCTCCTTTCTTCACCTATTCTACGTCCTCGTTTCGTCCCCTGTCCTAGATTCTTGTTCCTTTTCCTCATTCATATTTCCCCATCACAGACTCTCCTTTCTTAATCCGTCCCAAGTCCTCGTTCCTTACCTTATCCTAGGTCCTCGATCCTTCCTGCGACATAAGTCCTGGTTCCTTTACCCATCCAGGTCCTTGTTCCTTTCCCTGCTCTAGGTTCTTTTTCCTTCACCTGTCCTAGTAGATCTTCATAACTACACGAGCCATTTGGGATGTAACAATATTTATTCTTTTGAATCACACACGACCATTGTGCAAATTAGGTTTTGTCTACAGACTCTTATTATCATATTCCTAGTAAATGTTTTTATCAAACGTGCAAAATTTAACGTAGCGCTTTACTCCGAAGATACCAGAAGTTCAAACATTGTAGAACGAATATGTTGACACAGTCAAACTAAATGTTCAGATAACACTTCTAGAATTGCCACATCCTGTTAGGTAGATCCAGTCTCTAATCTTATTTAGGATTGTTCTCTCCTTCAGAATGTGTCTTATACAGTCGGTGGGACCACTAATTCACACATTCTTCCTGCTGTCTCTTTTCTAATAACCTTTCTTTTAAAATTAAATCTGTGCACAATAAAATGGCAATAAATATAAACACACGGAAAAAAACTTGAGGAAGTTGTATCTTTTAGCAAGTATGTATATATATATATATATTAAAAATAAAAGAGGCATATCCTGACCAGGCTCACATGAGCTTTTCTAGATGACAGAGTGCCATCTAGTGGAGCAAAAATAAACTAAAAGTTTATTTAACTTGCTTCGTGATATTTGGCCAACCCAATTTCTTGATAAATCAAGAAAAGTTAACCACGAAGGCGTTTCGGGCTGTTGGCCCTCGTCAGCGTAATGCAGACTGTACCTCTACGATCAAAATTTGGTTCCAGAGGCTTCCTGAGAAATCAAGAAATGGCTATTTATGGTCAAATTTGTGTAAATATGCTTTTCATGTGAAAAACCAATAAAAAATATATAAAATAGATGGCGCTCTGCCATCTAGAAAAAAAAAAGCCCATGTGAGCCTGGTCAGGATATGTCTCTTTTGTTTTTAATATCAACACCTGACCCATTTTATATTTTTTATTCTTTTTTCATATATATGGTAATTTAAACCAACAACCTCATATTGTATATAATATAACAAGATTTTCATGTTGTATAATAGAAACACATCTGTAAATGATTATACGCATGATTGACATGTGTTATTACATCATCATATGTAATGTACTTTGTACAAACTGAGGATAAATAAATAAAACTCTGTAAAAGATTAAGAGTTGAACTAAAGAAAGAGATTGAGATAGAAGTCCAACGAGGCCTAGAAGATGTCAGGGCGTGGCCAGTATACAATGTCACTTCTTCCGATCCACGCCCTTGTTGCATCCGCTGAAATCCAATACTTCCTCTCGTAAGTCCCCAACAGGGCCAGAAAAAAAAACAGTCACTTCACCATCAGCGTGAGCCCTCGTCGGTTGTGTCCAAGGTCCACCTCATCGACCATGTAGCCTTGTAAGAAATTTTCTCAAATCTCCATCTTTCGCTACTTAGCTCGACTTTTAGCTGTTCATGGAACTTTCATAGTACAACTGTGTCTCTTCGTTTTTGTGTGGACATTCCCAAGTCTTCCACTCTGCCTTGACCATGACTGCCTCCGTGAGAAATGTTAAAGGTCTTCCAAGGTGCAGAGAGGTACTGGAAAACTCTCCACATCCTGACTGTTCCTCTCGGTTAACACAGTATAGCGAGAGTTGACAGGAACTCATACCATAGATTAAGTCGACTGGATTCCACAACGACAGAATTCGACATATATGTAATGTATATATGTGGTGTGATCTGGTAGCCTCTTGTAAAATACTGTCGACTAAAACTGTGGTGAGGTATCTAGTCGACTTAAACTATGGTGTGAGTCCCTGTCAACTCTCGCTATAGTGTGTTGACCTAGAGGAACAGTCAGGATAGGGAGTTTTCCAGTACTACTCTGCACCTTGGAAGACCTTTTACAGTTCTCACAAAGTACAGGCAGTCGTGGTCGAGGCAGAGTGGAAATCTTGGGAATGTCCATACACAAAAAACGAAGACACAGTTGCACTAGGAAAGTTCCGTGAACAGATAAAAGTTGAGCTAGGAGCGAAAGATGGAGATAGAAGAGTTCTTACTGGGCTACATGGTCGATGAGGTGGACCTAGGGTACAACCGACGAGGACTCACGCAGATGGTGAACTGACTGTCAAGTGACTGTATTTATAGGTTAAGACGGGGGCCTTATGCGACAGGGGCGTGGATCGTCTGGTGAAATTCTAAACTGGCGCCAGCCTGACAGTTTCCAATCTATCTTTAGATGTTGTTGAACTTCTAAATCTATCTCGATTTTAGACATTTTGACTTTTTGCTTTAGCTCAACTCTTAATCTATTACAGAGTTTTATTTATCCTCAGTTTGTACAAAGTACATTACATATGATGATGCAATGACACATGTCAATCATGCGTATAATCATTTACAGATGTGTTTCTATTATACAACATGAAAATCTTGTTATAAGTAATATACAATATGGGGTTGTTGGCTTAAATGACCATACATATATATTTTTTTAAAGGAGGACGTTAGAATTTACATGTATGAAATATCTGTCGTTATATAAGCAAATAAGGAGTGGTTTATACTTAAAATATGAAATTTCCTTAAGTTTTGTCCATGAGAACATTTATGTGATTTTGTATTTAGTCTGATTTTGGTACCATTGCTGCCATTGATATAAACCGTCGTTTGATACTTCTCTATATAGTCTGTTTTAAAAAATTCCATCCCTTCAATCCAAAGGCCATTGCCTCCTTAAAATTGAATTTGAGGCCTTTTGTCCTTCTCATTTCGTTGTAATGTGTCATTAAGGACCAGCCAAGGCTAATGACTTGTGTCGGGAAAGGAATATGTTAATCTTCTGTATAGATTTGAAACTATGTGAATTTCATTTTTTTGTTTAATATAAATATTTATGTGTATATATGTGTATTCGCGGCTAGAAATAAAATCAGTTGTTGTAATTCACTGACTGGACTCTCGTGTTGTTGCTTGGCCGATCATTGCCAGATACCTGCCCTAGAGACAACAACGGAATTCCGCAGTTTTCTTCTTGGAGTCGCTCTTCCCCTATATTGAGATAGGTTGGTGTTCTCCCCCCCCCCCCCCCCCGGAACCTGAAATAGAGACTTAGGGCGTCTGGGCAAAATAGAGCCTGGGCATTGCGCCGCTGAACGCAACACCTTGTTTATATGCATAAACTGGCGTTGTGGCTAATTCTTCACCACCAACAGTATAGGGTGGCTTCTTTTTCATAAAATCCTACGGGAGGTCTTATGTAATAGGTTGAATTTGCCAAAAATAGAGTATTTAATCAGGTGAGGTGACAGAACCCATTTCCAGGCCATTACAGTATGAAGTTGCGGGAACATAAAAAAAGGTATATTTCTGTTTAAAAAACCTTTAAAACAAAGCATGTTTGTTTATCATCACACTACAGAACGTACTATTCATGTTAAAATTGTGAAAAACTTTTAAAATTGCAAAATATATTTCTCACAATGTGTTTCTTTTTATTTTAAAATGCTAGCTTTCAAGCGATAATCGCTCTTCAACGGGCTTAATAAAAAACATCGACTATATCTTACAAGAAATATTTACAAATACATACGTTCGCAGCGTGGATATTTACAACTGAAATTTTAAAATTGATATGAAATTTAACAATGTTATGGAATATGTCTATTTACATTTTTAGGGCAACCATAACCAATAAAATTGATCTATTGATTTCTTCTGAGATATCTAAGGTATTGTGATGGTATCTTCCTGTTAATGCTGTTATTATATATATTATTATATAATGATATTATATAATAATAAAATTAATAAATACTTTGTTACAATATATATATATAATAATTATAATTTTTGTTGTTCTCATGTAGACATATATACCAAGATTTTTTTTTGTATAAATAATATGCAAAGTTGGTTACGGATTCATCCTTCTTACCTACTTTAATTACATAACACAAAGTATTTATGAACATGTATATAAAAGGTCACATCACCCGTCTACATAGACGCTAAATTAACCGTCATCTATACTAAGGCCAGCCAAGGACTGACAAAGGCCATAGTCCTAAACCATTATCCTGGAGGTGGGCGCTTCTGAATTTTCCAAATCTGGTGTAATGACTTTTTTTTATCTCCTGACTCCGCTAGTTAGTGGATATCGTCAATAAATTAGGCTTAGTTAAAGGTAATAGATAATGCTTCCAGGACTAAGTTTCCTGTATAATCTTTTATTTTATCAAAAATTTTCAGACTTATCAGTCTTACGACGGGAGTATCGTATTATCTAAATTAAACGTCTACATTAAGTAAAAAAATAGCACATTGTGAAATTGGACTGGAATAAGTCGAATAAATTAAGACAAAGGCATTTCATTATCGTGAAATTGTTGCTGATAGCTTGATGGTTTCTGACAGATGGGGCGCAATCTATCAGCAATTTTCAGTTGTACGATAAGGAGAAGTATTTTTCTTTTCTACTTATCCTTTTATTAGTCTAAATTAGACAAGATCTTGGAGGTCGTGCTCAAAAAAAAAAAAAGTTCAAGAACTCTTCTTGGTTCTCTGTACAGGAATCCTTTGTCCTTTCCAATACAATTTAGTATATGTTGGGGAGTGGCCTCTTCGGTTTTGCACCTAGTGCACATGGGGAAGCTTTTGGCTCCCTCTTTATAGACTAGAGGGCGCAGGTGACTAGATTTCCGTCTAGCCAACTGTGTCGACTTTCTTCTGTTTAATTGGAGGGTCTGTCTTTTTCTTAATTAGTTTAATTGTTTATTTTGACGGAAGAGGTGTCCTTACTATTGATAAATGGATATCCTTCGTGAAAAATGTCTACATCTCTATGGATAGAGTAAGTAAGAGAAGACTAGCTGAAGATAGTGAGATATTTTGTACCGCTATATCACTATTTTATTGGCCCATGTTCCAGGGAATCAATCGCACCCGGGGGCACAGTGAGGGACCACCCGGAAAAGAGATGGGGGGCAGAAGGTAAGGTCGGGGACGTCGATGTTCCCTCGGAAGCCAAGGAGTGACCATGGCATAGGGGACCTGTCCTTACAGATGTCTCCTTCAGGAGTTTGTTGGTATATTCCGCAAGGCATCCGGGGGACACGAGGATCACAACCGTCACACATCCTGGTCAAATTTGATTCTTTCAGATTTTAGACGATCATTGATTTTTTTTTACTTCTCTTTTTCCAATTTTAAATTCCGTCCAATTTGAATTCAATTTTCAATATATTTTGTAGTGTACTAGTTATTATAAATGGACTAACTAGGGTAGGAATGTTGGCTGGAATCTAGTAAATCTCATCAAAATGAAAGGCGGCAACCCATTGTTATGTATAATGCTTTTAATGGAGGTTTTAATGGTACTTTTTATAACATGACGTCATTCTGGCGTGCGGTCTTAGCGTGATTGGCCTCGGTTATTCCACGCCACAATTTAGTCAGTCGATAGGTGGGTGGGTAGGTATGATTTACTAAATAGATTTAACAGTGGTGTGATAGATCTCTGCTGTGTTGTTACGCCCTCCTTCTGTATGCTTCTAAACACACACACAGCTTTATTAAGATTACCGATTTTATACATATTCAACACAGGAAGAGAGAAAGCATAGATTGAACTCCTGTACTCCAGGCAGCGCGGAGCCCAACAAGTCAGCTGATAGACACTCATGGACAAAACTTTAAAAAGTGGAAGGTCTTTGATAGCACCGGTCGTCTGTTTTTTTTTTTTTTGTAGGAGATCGAGATAATTTTGTTCATTCTTGGTTATCTCACGTGTCTTCAATAAAGATCACTGTATATCAAATATCTTTCAGAGTTATTATCTGAATACAGATATACATGCTAAAAGGTATAACTTCCTTAAGTTTTTTGTCTATAAGTTTATCTTTCAGAGTTATTGTTTCATCCCGATATACATTCTGAAAGGTAAAATTTCTTAAGTTTTGTCTATGAGTTTATCTTTCAGAGTTATTGTCTGAATCCCGATTTACATGCTAAAAGGTAAAACTTCCTTAAGTTTTGCCCATGAGTGTATCTTTCAGAGTTATTGTCTTAATCCCGATATACATGCTGAAAGGTACAAATTTCTTAAGTTTTGTCTATGAGTTTATCTTTCAGAGTTATTGTTTGAATCCCGATTTACATGCTAAAAGGTAAAACTTCCTTAAGTTCTGTCCATGAGTGTAGTTTGTTTTTTTCCTCATTCCCCATAGGTATAAGTGAAACTTGAACGTCTTCATCAAAATAATGACGCGCAGGTACAAGCGACCTCTCTTGGTCGAAACAGAGCTAAAATAACTTTTATATTTAAAACTTAAATATGTTCACAAAGATAGCAATCATACGTATATATAGTTAAGAGTGAGTCATGATAAGAGTGAGTAGTTACATAATTTGAACTCTGCCTTAATCATGTTATAACAATTTCTCTGTCACCATGTTGACGGTATACATAGTGTCGGGATTCTCTGATTGGCCATCTTCTTCCCAGCGAAATATCTTTACCTGTTTATACTTCACTAGTATTCTGACCAAATATATTAATGCAAACTTATATATGAAAATATAGAGAAATACAGTTGGATTTTGATTAATATATGATATTATGATGCATTAGCGCGCCATCTGTTATCAAAATTCGAAACTATTATAGACTCGTTTGATTCTTTTTTTTTTTTAAATAAACAATTTCTACTGCCCTTACTGCAATGAAAAAAGCCAGGCCCTCCTATTATTTTTTTCAATGCAGTAAAAGCAGTAGAAATTGTTTATTTTAAAAAAAGAATCATACGCGTCTATAATAGTTTCGAATTTTAATATATAATATATTAATATAATATAGCACATTTCTCTTTTTATATCGATGTTCCAACTTCATATTTCTTATTTTGTAGTTCTGTCCTGTTGAAGGACGTTGTCCGAAAGCTCATAAGAAGTCGGTGGACGAGTGGTTAAAACCCTCGATTCCCGACAGCCATGAACCGGGATTGAATCCCGTATTGGACACTTTGCTTTAATATGTGAATAACCTTCACATTCATTGTTGTAAATATCATAAGCTAGGTTTCTCTTTTTGAGCTGTACCTAGTAAAGTGATTTTGAAATTGGAACTTGTCCGAAAACTTGCCTCTTTGCGCAGAGTTATCATAAACGTCCATAAAAGAGAATTATCATAAATAAACACATTAGAGAATCATATATATATATGTTAAAAGAAGATGCTAATATTGGATTTATAATTATTTTATTGTTCCAATATTTAGATGGGCAACTCGCCTCTCTTTATCGAGGATGTTTGTGTTTTTTTTACTAAAACATGCTAGCACGCGTACACCACTCAGTATGTGTGCTTTAGCCTGGGTTGATCTGTTAGATAAATGTACTGAGGAGAGCCAAGAACCTCGAAACGCGTTCATTGTGTTTTTGCCACGATTATCACTTGGTTTGATGGCGGTATAAACACAGAACGTCAAAACCATTGTTTACCTGAAATAAATCGAACTATTTGACCTGATTGTTTTATTTTTCGATTAAAACAACTTCCTACTGACCTTACTGTGATGTAAAAAATATTGAGAAGACCTATCTCATCAATGGAGAACCCTCCCAGCGGTTTCGCCAGTTTGATCATTCAGACCGCTCTGCATTGAGCTGTTCTGCTTATAAATCCAGGATTTTAGTGGAATGGAAATAAGCTTTGAGAGTCCAGTGGGAATATATACACATATTTTCACTATGCTCAAATCATATGTCCTTAGATTTCTTGAATTTTCCTTAAGAATTACTATAAAACGTCTATTTATAGGAAGAACAGCCTAATACAATATTGAACCGCTGTTGATTCAACGGGCGAAACCGCTGGGAGGGTTCTCTACTGATGAGCCAGGCCCTGCCATTATTTTTCTATCATTGTAGGAACAGTAGGAAGTTACTTTATTTGAAAAAGAAAAATGCGTGCTTGTTTTAGTTTCATTTTTTATATATAGTCGGCGTGCTAATGCTTTACACTATTTACCTGGTTGAGGTTAGTTCAGTCTTTGATTGAATTCTATATGATGTTTATAAAGCAATAGCAAGCCATTTATATATAAGAAATGAAAGCATTAAAACATTAATATTTCTTTTACACATAATTCGACTGTCCAATAAGCTTATGTCCATAGCTTACTTGAATACAACTTCTAAGATTCCACCCTTCAGTGTAGCTTATAAACTGAATAGTCCAATACAGTATTAGAGCTCTAAAAAGCGGTCTGGTAGATTAAATTGGTGAAACCGCTGGAAGGGTTCACCACTGATGAGCCAAGCTCTTCCAATATTTTTTCATCGCAGAAGGATAGTAGAAGTATGTTTTATATGTAAAAGAAACATTTATGCTTCAATGCTTTCATTTCTTATATAATTTTTTTTCCCTAGTCTTCTCTTAAAATCCAACACGATATATATATTAGATAGTAAAAAGGCATATATTGGATTGAATAAAATATTTATTTGTCAATATTTCGACTGGCTGAGCGCCAACCTTTATCAAGGCATTACATTTTTATATACACAAACTCAGATCCGCATAGTATTATAATATCACAGATGAGTTTGTTTATGCAAAATTGTAATGCCTTAACAAAGGTGACGTTCAGCCAACCGAAGTATTGGCAATTAAATAATTTATTCAATCCAGTATATGCCTTTTTATTATCTGAAGATTAAAATATGGATTGCTCTCTATATATTCAGTACAAATATATATATTTATTAAACAATTTTTTCTCTATTTTTTAATTAAATATCTTTCTAATATATCTCCCCCTTCTTTTGTTCGGGGTAAATATTTATAATAATTCTTAGTTTTAAAGGTTTTCCCATTAAATACGTTATTTAAGAACAAGCTTATATAAAATTGATCTCATTAAACTTGACTTAAGAAAAACTTCTCAAGAGATTCTTCATTTTAAAAATAAACTTAAAAAAAACTGTCTGTTTAAAATGCAAATTGTTGACGTCATCAAATACCTCAGGGATGCCAATGTTGTCAGATATTTTCTTTGATATCTAAAATAAAAATCACAGAGTTGAATAAAACTAATTCTTCAACTAAACTCAAATTTCTATTCTAAATATCTGCAGATTTATCAATCCTTTAAAATGCGCCAAAAAGTAATAATAAAAATTCCAGTCAAGAGTCACTAAATATATTTTATTTATCAGTGAAAAAGGATTTAAATTTTCTTTGCCAGCGTTACCCTACTGAATACTTGATAAAGGATCTACTAAAGCGGGTTCTCCAATTTTCCACATCTAAAATCAAATTGAGCAAATGTAAAATTTACTTAGATGTGATTGGTTGAATTTACGAAGTTATTGATTCTATTTTAATATATCGTGATGCAGAGAGATCGGCTGTGATTTTAAAATATTCTAGGTACTTGCCGGATATATTGCCCGGCTACATTTTCACTCGCCTCTGTACAGCCTCCCCTATACCAAAGTTTTATAAACATCTAGCTACAAGTTGGACGTATGTATATTATAAATAGGAATATTTTCTGCTTGATTTTTGGATTATTTTTAAGATATAGATTATGATCTTGAGATTTGGTATATTTTAGAATATATTAGTATTAGGTCAATGATATTGGTATGCAGTCGTGTCAAAATTCATGAAAGTATAAAAATAGTTTTGATTAGAGATTTCTTTAATTGAGCTAAGGAATATATATAAAACATAATTTGGTAAAACTATTGCCTGGCTTAAGGCGTAAGAATTTTAAAAAAATGAAAAACTTATTTACATAATGCACAAAAGTTTGAGCCGGCCATCGGGAAACAACAACAATGATTTTTATAGGGGAAGCGTGACCTCTGGCGGTCGATTTAGCAGAGTATTTGGATCGATGAAATATAAATTATAGATAAAATAATATTTTAATATAAAATGTATATGCCAAACATCTTGGCATAAAAAGATGGCACCGCTATATTGATGACATCTTTTGCGAGTTTGAAGAGGACAAAGGAAACCTGATTTTAAACACTCTGAACAGTTACAACCCCCAGATAAAATTCACTATGGAGACAGAGACAGAGGCCGCCTTGCCTTATTTGGACATACTCATCCTCAGAACCGAACACAAATTCCATTCGACCGTTTATTATAAGAAAGGAATAGAGCCGTCATACCTCAATTTCAACTCATTTGGCCCGATAAGTCACAAGATTTCCATAGTCAAAACATTGACAAAAAGAATTATCACGCATTGCTCCCTTCCAGGCTTCAGAAAGATTGAAAAGAGCAACATCATCCGAAACCTCCAGAGATATGGATTCCCAGCCTCATTTGTGATGAAACACACTTATAAAGGGTTCCTTCCCCGAAACCGGCAGGTATATCGATCTAATTGCTATTTGCAGTATTCCCCTACTAATCAAAGGCTAGCAGATGTTTTGAGGAAATTTGGGATTAGGCCTGTTTTTGTAGGCTCTCGATCCATCGGCCAATTAGTCAGACATCCAATCACGAAATCTCAGGTTAAGACAGAACCGAGTGACCAGCAAAATGCGGTTTATTCATTATCTTGCCAACAATGTACCGCTTCTTACGTGGGGGAAACCGGCCGAACTGTTGGTACCAGAGTTAAGGAGCATATTAGGAACGTAAAGAACCGAGATAGCAGATCTTTTATTTATCAACATGAGGATTCTACTGGCCACCATTTCAACCTACAGGAAGTCAAGTGTTACTTCCGAAATATATTCTCCAAACATAATAGACTTATACTGGTATCCTTGGTTTCGAACGATAAAAAGAGCATTAACAGAAGGATCGATATACCACAGCAGTACCTTCATATATCCCATAGCTAAATTAGTTGTATAAATTCATAGTCGGTTTTTTGTCTTATTGTAATTTCCAAATCTTAATTTAGTCCTTTTTATGTAATCTTAGCGTATCTCAAATTTCATAGTTTTAAATTTGTTTTAAAATTTTTTATTTGTTATTTTATTTTAAAGTTTTCGGCACATTTGCATGTATCGGTGTATACGATATATTTTATTACAATTTGTTTATTTCCGGTAAGATCAGTTCTACGCCTATATATAGTTTAGATTTTGTATTATTTTTTAATATATATTTGCGAAATCGGCCTGATGATAGGCTAACGCCTGAAAGCTTGCCAAATTGCAGAATAAAAGAAACTTGTTGCAAAAAAAATTTTCTTCCTTAAATAAAAAGTAATGGCGATAGTGGCTCTCCTTGTAAAACGCCCGAATGTATCTTAATATTTTCTGTAATTGATCCCCTCCATCTGACTGCCACAGTCGCCTGTTCGTAGTAATTTCTAATTGCATGTATAAATTGATAGCTCACGCCCAGATTGGTTAATTTCTTCCAGAGTAATGAGTGAGGAACTGTGTCAAATGCTTTTCTCAAATCAACAAAAAATACATATAATTTTCCTCTCTTTTTCCTCAGTGAAAGTTGTATTAGAGTGGTCAATGTGAATATTAGATCCACACAATCGGCCCCTTCGGAAACCCGCCTGATTTTCTGGAATAACGTTTCTTCTTTCTACCCATTCATTCAGTCTTGATCTTAGTATTGTTGTAAAAAGTTTCGATAAATTACTTATCAGTGCTATACCACGGTAATTTGAAGGGTTGTCTTTGTCACCGCTTTTAAAGATTGGATGTATGATCGATTTAGTCCATATTGTAGGATAGTGTCCCATTATCAGAGCTCTATTGTAAAATTGTTCTAATAAACCCATGTCATAAAAACTAACATTATATTCGTGATCAGCGCCTCTAATTAAGTCAGAAACTGATGTATTGTCAAAAACATTTTTTTTCAGTGTAGACCAGTGTAATTATTGAATGCCGTTGATTATTACTGATTGTTGGTTATTGTTGATTATTGCTGTTTGTTCATTATTAAAGGCTGTTGATTAGTTTTTTGCTTTACCTCTCTAGGCAGTGGTTGCTAGTGGCCCCTGCGTAACTCACACGGTCAAATAGATAACGTTTAGCTTTGACGTCTATTTTGACGGGAGAGGCAACCTTTGTATTTGTAGATGAATATCCTCCCGACAAAGTTTCCAATCTATATTTTAGCCATAGATTTAGCGTATCCACTTTGGCAGCTAAACACCTCTTTGACAATTGTGAAGATTCCATTAGATCCCTTGTGGATCTCATGGAATAAAGTCCGACCTAGATTGACGAGGGCCATTAGCCCGAAACAATGGTCTCTAGGTGGATGCTTCTCAGTTTTCCAAAGCTATGTTGTGGTTTTGTCACCGACTCGATGCCGCTAGATTGCGGCGATGGTCAATAGATGGCGTCTAGCTTTGACGTCTATTTTGACGAGAGAGGTTACCTCTATAAATCAATATCCTCCAGGCAAAATTACGATGACATTATAATGTCACACACGAGAATTAGCGTAAAGATAGAGGCTCCTGACGAGGACAAAAGTTTTTTGTCGAAACGTCTAGGTAATAAAAAGATTTACTGGCCGAAGTATCTTTATTTTCAAGAAACACGAGAATTACTTAGATATCTAAACCGAAATAGAACTCGAGGACCACGCCATCACCATCTCCTCAGCGGCGAAGTACGCGATATACGTATTTTTCGTAGATCGCGAAATACGTGGTGTCGCTGGAGACCTGCTGGTGATTCTCCACCAAACCCTGCAGCGGAGGCAGAGGCGCCATATTCCTTGTAAATAGTGTATATAATGCATATTATCTCTTTTTTAAATAGAGCAGATTGTGAAATTTGCATGCATTGACAAGATGTCAATAAAATTATTTTAATTGTCAAAAAAATTGTCTAATCCGAAACATTAAACAGGTTCGAAGTCTCCATCAAATAATAACAAAACATTCAAAGAACTATTAAACTGAAGTAGATAGGAGTGTGGAAAAATATAGAAAGGAAATAAAAATCAACATCACACTGTAACCATTAAGACACCAAAGCTAATAATGATAGTGTATATAACTGATACACTTTATTCTAAGGAATGAAGAGAGAATCTCTGTACTAAGAATACTAGAAGTCTTGGAGAAATCCACAAGGATCAATTGGTGTTAATCTTGAGTAAACATTTTGATAGGGAGTGTTGATCTTACTCCTTTATCTGGCAGGATCGATGAAGGCCAGAAGAGAGGATTAGTCTGTCCTGGCATGATCTATCGATTCTTAGAACAATGAAGGATCTTAGAACCATTTGGGATTGTTCACAGAACCATCAAATATATAGTGTTAGAAAATTCAATGATTTTAGTGTTTTTTTTTTTTTTTTTACCGAAAATTTTGATTCAATCATTTTTATTTCAGTGAAGAGAAATACTACTTATGTTAAATCGTAAAAATTAAATGTTAAAATTAAATAATAAATTAAAGCTGCTTTTCACATGTGTAGTCATGTGGTGCACTTACAGTAAAAGCAGTCGCCAACTTCTAACCTCCATGATTATCATGGCCTGTACCACGTGTACTAGGGATAAGCAGAAAAAAAGTTAAAATTATTTTATATATGGAGTTTTAAATCATAACTTTAATTAACTATTATCGCCTAATTGTGTGAAGTTATTTGATATCATCTCTCTATGACTCTATGAAACTGAGATATATAAATAAATACAATCTCTCTATGAGAGATAATGGGGACAATTCTACTCTATATCTGTTAAGCTTAACAATACACTAACTATAATTCGCTATTTTTAAGTCAAAAGACGATCCATTATATATGTTTTAAATAAGAAAAGAGCTTATCTGGATCTGTAAAAGAAAAAATATCTTTCTCAAAATTCGAAAGATTGCTCTCTCTTTATCATTGTGCAATAAATTGATAAAGACGGAACAGTCTCTTGAAATATTGTGAGAAAAATTGTTCTTTCTCTTTTTCACAGATCCAGAGGTAGGCTGTTTTTTTTTTTATATATAAATACAGTAGAACTTGAATAATTCAAAGCCCAAGGGACAAAAAAAGATAGGATTATCCAAAATTTTGAATTAAAAACGTTTTGATTAAAAGGCTTAAAAGTCTAGGAACCAATATAAATATTCGAATTAAAGACCTTCTTGAATTGAAGACGTTGAAATTATTCAAGTTGTACTGTATAAATCTCTATGTTTTATTTTCCCTGGATATCCCAATAGAGACCAGTTTCTTTAAAGAGAAACAGAGGAATATGCATATATTCAGGCAATTATTTTAAACAATAAGATAATAAAATAAAAAAGAGAACTATTCCGAAAAAAAAAACCTCAAGAAGATTCTTTAAAAAAAATTATAGTTGCACAAAAATACCATAGAAATTCAGACGACTACGCTCTAGAGATTTACCCTTTGTGTGAGAGGAAAGTCAATAAGAAGCAAATTAATTCTTCTAATGAATATTCATAATCTTTAATTATGTTTGACCATGGACCTCCCTCTCGTTTTACGAGCTTACCCAATCAATCCTTTACTTAAGACTATTTGATATGCATCAGTTGTCAATAAATCATATTTCTAATTACCTGAATAAATTATCCGTCTCAAATCTCCACATAATATATTGCAAACATTGTTAATTCTCTAATTCTAATTTAATTTTATTACGTTTCAAATTAATCAAAAGATTAATTTACAAAAATGTAATTTCATTTACTATATATTATAAGTACAGTAGAAATTCCATTTAGAGGACACCTCTCTACAAATGACAGTTTTGAATTTTTGCAAAATTGCAATTTTTACTATTTAGCAACTATCCGGTAAGAGGACACCTCTCTACAAAGGACAGTTTTCATTTGAAAAATTTCTATTTTACTAATTAAAACTATCTGGTAAAAGGACACCTCTATACAAAGGACAGTTTACATTTGAAAAATTTCTATTTTTACTATTTAGAAACTCTCCGGTAAGAGGACACCTCTCTACAAAGGACTGTTTTCATTTGAAAAATTACCATTTTCACAATTTACCAACTCTCCGGTAAGAGGACACCTCTCTCTAAAGGACACTTTGGCTCTGCAATTAGGTGTTGTTCTTTACAGGGAGGTTCTACTGTATTTTCCTTGTATCAGAATGACCCAGTTTCGCCTGGGTTCAGTTCGAGTGAATAAATACCCGTGAGAGAATTGTTTTAAAAAACCCGAGTGTTATTTATTCCATATTATTATTATTCCTAAATAGTAGAGGCGCCATGATAATGATAATAATTTATGAGATTTTATACTATAAGGATGTCCCAAAAGTTCGTGTTTCTTTTAAAACGTTGTTTTTCTTATCACTTGGCGAATAATATTATTACGGCGAATACATAGTATATAATACATAGTACAATTACTTTATACATAATACAATTACTTTATACATAATACAAAGACATTATACATAACGGCGAATAATATTGGTATTTCAATTTTTTTTTGCAAGTGTTTATGAACTTTTGGGACAACCTTGTATTAAGGAAAATATTAACATGAGGATTCCCATTTAATCATAAATAGTCCATCTTTCAACTACCTACACGCATAGACTAAAATTAAGGAAGTGGTGGGTCTTTGATGTCGCTGGTCGTCTATATATATATTTTTTAAGAAGACAGAGGCAATTTTGTTCACACTTTGTTATCTCGTGTGTCCTTTATAATTGTTACTGTGTATCAAACATCTTTCAGAGTTATTGTCCAGATATTTATGTTAAAAGGTACAACTTCATCGAATTTTGTCCATGAGTAGAGTTGGGGATCTTAGATAAACTTGGTCAAGTTTTTAAAGTGAACAACAAACCACCATGCACAACAACAGTATTTTTGGGGGTTCATTTCCCTACAAACTGCCCTACACATTGCACTAACCAAAGAGGAAGCAACTATTCATATATAGGAATGTTTTTTTTACCATCTTGTAGCGTTCTATAGTTTCTTTGAGTTTGAATATTTGTATATATCAAATGAAGATATAGAAGGGAATCTGTCTTCTGTTAATTTGGTCAGTGGTGAACCAGCGGTTACGCCAATTTAATCACCAGACCGTTTCTTAGAGATTTAATATTGTATTGGAAGATTCTGATTATATATGCTGCAATGAAGGGTGGAATCTTAGAAATGGTATTCAAGAAACCTATAGAGATACGCTCTTTTAGGACAGTAGAATTACATATAAATATTTGCATCGACCAACGGTATTACGCAAACAATAAAGACAAGGTCAGTTAGGCATAGATTAATAATATTAATCAAATATAAATCTCAGAGGATAGGTTTCTTTATTACACTTTTAACAAGTTTACAAGTTTTCGAGTTTTTAAGCGACCCTTCTACAGGTAAAAATATTGTCACGTGAAAAATGAGGAAATACAAACTTCAGGATGAGACTGCAATTTATTTCAGGTAAAAAAATAAAATATGAATGATAAACAAAAGATAAGCAATGAGGGAAGTTTATATAGTAGAAAAATATAAACATAAAATATGATACTCTGTTAATAAAATAATAAATACTTTGCTACATAGCTCCTTTCCTATGGGAGCTGTGACCCAGGGCTTGCAATTATTGTAGTTACTGACATAGATCTGACGTGCTTCCGCCCAGGATTTCATCGAAGTCTTGGAACTTTGTCCCTCGTACCTTTGCGTCCTTTTTCTTGCGGTGTGAAGAGCGGTTTGGCGTCGTATCGTCTATAGGGACATCGTCATTTTGGAGGGAAGTTTCGGCTTTAACACGGCGGTGGAATCCTGGAGTCAGTCTCTGAAAATATAGATCACAACCACCATGGCCTCTAGGTCTTCTCGACGTTATTCAGTTTGTCTTCCTTAATCTACCCAGCATCTTAACCAAAATGCCAAGTGGAAAATTAGGAAATACAAACTTCGGGATGACACGGCAATTTATTTAAGGGAAGAACAAACTATGATAAATATGAAAATGATAATGATAATGAAAAATAAGCAATGAGGGAAGTTTATATAGTAGCAAAATATAAACATAATAAGTGATACTCTATTAATAAAATAATAAATACTTTGTTACAATATTTTAGAAAAGGAAACTATGCTGTATTGTAGATATTTATATACTATATCAAATTGTATAAATTAATATATAAAGTAATATGTAAATAATCCAAACCAAAATATGTAAATGAAATAATGCATATAAATAACTACAATACAGTATAGTTTCCTTTTTAAAAATGTTTACCTGTAGAAGGATCGTTTAAAAGCCCGAAAGCTTGTAAACTTGATAATAGTGTAATAAATAAACTTATTGTAAAACGATATTTAAAAATCACCCCGCATGTATTTCTTTTAAACGAAAAATCGAAAATTTATTTTAAGAAGAAAAAAAGATTATTTCTAACCTTAGAGATGAAGTATGAAAGGATGAATTGTGAAGAGTAATGATAAACGGAAAAATAAATGTGTCCAGGAATGGGAATAATCGAACCCACAGTGTTCCGCTTACCACTGTGGGTTCGATTCCCATTCCTGGACACTTTTAATTTTCCGTTTATCATTACTCTTCACAATTCATATTATCATACATCATCCCTAAGGTTAGAAATAATTGTTATTTCTCCTTAAAATAAATTTTAATTTTTCGTTCAAAAGAAACACATGCGGGAAAATTTTCAAATGTCGTTCTACAATCATAAGCCGCATTATATTGTATTATAAATAAAAACTTATCCTCCGAGATTTATATTTGATTAATCTAATTGATACAAAGGATTATAATTCTAATAATAAATTAATATAAGGTAATAACGCACCATATATATATAGGAAATGTAAACATTAAAGCACCTATGTTTCTTTTAAATATAAAACAAACTTCTACTGTCCTTACTGCGATGGACATATATTATTTCGGGGCAAGCCTCTGTCAAAACTAAAGTTTTAAAATGCCACCGAGGAACAAATTGACAAATAAAAAAGGAGAATAAGACTCACTAAGTAATATTTATGAGTATCATTATAACCTGAAAAGATCAGATTCCTAAATCTATCTTATCGTTTCTTTTTTAAATTATTTTTTCTTGTATGATGAGGTTTCAACTGTTTCTCTGTTTTAAAATGTAAATTGATGCAATTATCATTAACGGGGATATCGTGTTTCATGTATTGAAATAAAAAAAAACTCTCAACAGGTTTATTGGTGAGTTGAGAACAAATCCCTATATATATCAAAGTCAGTGTATGTATGAATGTTTGTCGACTATACACGTCCACAATACGTAACTAATCTGGCTAGATATTTAACAGTATATAGAGTAGAAGCTGTAAAACTTTTAGTGAAAATTTCAGGTCTCTATCCCGAATATTCTTCGAGTTATTTTCAAATTTGCGTTGGAAATTTGCCCTTTCGCTCGCAAGCAGCGCCTCTAGCGGTGAAAATGAGAGGTAATATCAGCTGATCTAATGTACATGTAAAAGGTGTTTTAACAGGACATAGAGAAAAATCTGAAATATATATTTATCGGATTTTTAGCCGAAAAAATTGAAATTGACAGGTTCTGGGCAAAAATAGTTGTTTTTAGTCAGAAAATGATGATGACAATATTGCTGTATTATGTTTGATTATCAGATACGAAATTATTCCGGGAAAATTCCAAAAAGCAGAGACCACGGGTGAAGCCAGTTCATTTTTAGTTTCAAGAACAAAATTCTAACAGAAAAACATTCATTCGAGTATTCGATGCATTATGCCCATCACCCTAGTAAAATATTTGCTAGTGATGCTGAAGAATGAACCACAAAACCAGGTTTCGCAAATGCATCGTCCTGATACATAATTAAAGGGAGAGATGCCTCTCTACTGGCTCCAAAATCACTTTACTAGGTACCGCTCAAAACGAGAAACCTAGCTTATGTTATTTACAACAATGAATAAATATATGTGAAGGTTATTCACATATTAAAACAAAGTGTCTAATACGGGATTCGATCCCGGTTTATGGTTGTCGGGAATGGAGGGGTTTAACCACTTGTCCATAGATATTTTATGTTGCCTCTCTAATACAGGAATAGAATCCTCCCGCAACTTTATGTTATATCTACAAGTACTTACTTGTGTAAGCAAGTACTTACTTGTGTATGCAAGTACTTACTTGTGTATGCAAGTACTTACTTGTGTATACAAGTACTTACTTGTGTATGCAGGTACTTACTTGTGTATGCAAGTACTTACTTGTGTAAGCAAGTACTTACTTGTGTATGCAGGTACTTACTTGTGTATGCAAGTACTTACTTGTGTATACAAGTACTTACTTGTGTATGCAGGTACTTACTTGTGTATGCAAGTACTTACTTGTGTATACAAGTACTTACTTGTGTAAGCAAGTACTTACTTGTGTATGCAAGTACTTACTTGTGTATACAAGTACTTACTTGTGTATGCAAGTACTTGCTTGTATATACTACTATATATTACTTGTATGTGTGGTATTAGTTAGACAAGCTGTTAGATGTTTATGCTTATAATCTTCTTGAATACCTTCACCAAGTAATCATCTAAAGTGCAGGCCATAAAAACAGAACAGTCCAATACAATATTCTCTGGTAAATTGAATTGATGGAATAGATTTAAGGATTCACCACTGATGAAATAGACTTTTTCAGTATTTCCTACACCTCAGTAAGGATGGATTAGGTAAGAACACTTTTTTTGGAAAAGAGAAAAATAACTCTCTTTAAAGATATAGATTGAAGTCTCAAAATATATAGGATTGAACCCAACTAAATCTAAGAAAAAGAAAGGGGCATCTACTTATCGTGAAACTGAAAGTTTCTGATGGCTTTCGCCATCTATCGGAATAAATATAAACTATTCGTTGATTTTTATCGGTCCAAACAGCCCGAAACGCGTACGTGGTTAACTTTTCTTGATTAATCAAGAATGAGTATTTGGCTAATCCTGGAATAATTGAAAATCAACGAGAATAGTTGATATTTATTCCTATAGATGACGCAAGCCATCAGTAACTTTCAGTTGCACGATAAGGAGATGTATTTTTCATAATTTATGCACCTTATCCCAGTACAATATCACCATGTACTATTTTTTCACAACTAAAACTGTAAATCATCTCATAAAATGATAGACACAGAAGATAGACAAGTTTAATTTAGCGTTTAATTCATAAAACCGTTGAGAGGGTTCACCCCATTGATGAGAGATAATTTTGATAAAAAATATCATAAGAAACATAAATGCTAAAATAATAGCAAAATATATCAATAGATGGCGTTTTTGGAATCATAATCATTACAGTGTAGAACGACATTTGAAAATTATCCCGCATGGGTTTCTTTTGAACGAAAAATCGAAATTTATTTTAAGGAAAAATACCGATTATTTCTAACCATAGGGATGAAGTATGAAAGGATAAATTGTGAAAGAAAATGATAAACGGAAAAATAAAGTGTCCAGGGATGGGAATCGAACCCACAGTGGTAAGCGGAACACTGTGGGTTCGATTCTCATCCCTGAACCTTTTATTTTTCCGTTTATCATTACTCTTCACAATTCATCCTTTCATACTTCATCCCTATAAGGTTAGAAATAATCGCTATTTCTCCTTAAAATGAATTTCGATTTTTCGTTCTAAATAAACACATGCGGGATAATTTTCAAATGTCGTTCTACAATCATAAGCCGCATTATATTGTATTATAATAATTACACGCTCTAGCTTTTGACCACCGCAAGAGCTTGTACTATGCTATATTTTGGCAATTCATAATAAACAGCTCATTAATGTTAAAGTAAAATAGAATAAATTTTAGAACAAAAAAAATATATCTATTTACTAAAGTTCCAATTAAAGACTTTTAAGATAATCAAAGACATGTACCTGTATAACATACCTTTTATTAATGAGGATAACAAATATTATATATATATATGAAAAACAATTTTAAAAAATGAGGCACTTCTCTGTTTAAAAACAGAGGGGGATGATTGTCCCGATTCATATGGCGGTGTTAAAAATTCAGCCACAACATCATTTTTGTCAAAAACTGATAAAAGCTATTCTCTTTAAAGGAAGAGGTGCCTCTCATATACTCGTATTAAACTCATTGGCAAAACATATATAAAACAAATCTCATATGTTTAAATTAAACAACAAATTTATAAAATTTGAAATTCTCTTAACGGTATTATTCGATACAGAATTAGCTTGCTGTTCTGACTCAAAGTTTAATTCAAAATCTGTAAATCTTAATTTATTATATTTTACTTTACTATGCTGTTCCAAAACTTTTCACTCTTAATACATATATATATTGCGATGCATTAGCGCCTCATCTGTTATGAAAATTCGAAACTATTATAGACGCGTATGATTCTTTTAAAATTAAAATTTTTCTACTGTCCTTACTACAATGGAAAAATTAATGGGAGGGCCTGGCTCATCAGATGATGAACTGATGACTGATGAGCCAGGCCCTCCCATTAATTTTTCCATTACAGTAAGGGCAGTAGAAATAGTTTAATTCTTAAAATAATCATACGCGTCTATAATAGTTTCTAATTTTCATATATAAATATATAGATGGAAATTTTGCCGGGAGGAAATTGATCTTAAGAGACAAGGCCCAGCCACTTTGCCAGCTATACACCTCTTTGGCAGATTGTCAAGATTCCATTAGATCCCGTGTGGATCTCATGGAATATAGTCCGCCCTAGACTGACGAGGGCCATTAGCCTGAAACCATGGTCTCTAGGTGGACGCTTTTCATTTTGCCAAAGCTGGTGTTGTGGCTTTGTCACCGACCCGAGGCCGCTAGTTGCGGCGACGGTCAATAGATGGCGTCTGGTTTTAGACGTCTATTTTGACGGGAGAGGCGACCCTTGTCTCTTAAAATATATATATATGCATTATATATCTGTTGAAATACAATATGATAAACACATGAGTTAAAAAATGGCTCATATATATTCCGGGTAGTTGGCGTTCTGCGCTCCAGGAACCTGGGTTAACAATATTCCTTTCTTCATGTATATATATATATATATATATATATATATATATATATATATATATATATATATTTATACCTATACCATTTAAAATAATAAAACCAATATATCAATGTCAGGATATATGACATTGCTGTTCTATCATATTAACCAGAGAATAAATCAAATCATAGAATATCATAGAGAATATTCCTTTAAAAAATCCAATTCTACCTATATTCCTAGAGAATTTCTATCTTTTAAAACTTTCTGACCAAATTTTCTCTCGATCTACATAAAGAGAAAAGGGAAGGAAAATTGAATGACAAAAATCAATTGTTGTGGGAGGGTTGTTGCTATGGCCATTGTTGCGGAAACAATACTACATCCGATACATTTTTCCCGAATTTAGTCTCAGGCAACAATGGGAATAATTTTTTTTTTGTAACTCCGTGATCTTAGTTGTTTATTTTAATTGAAAATAAATGGATTCCGATAATTAGATTTTTCCATTAGTATTTGAGAATGAAAACTAATTATATATAATTAAGTACATATATATACCTTAAAGAGCACCTCTCACTTTAAAATGCAATAAAAATAATGTATTTTGGTAATCACACTACAAAATGGTAGTGATAAAGAATAAACCAAAACACCAATTTTGGAAAATTCAGACAAAAATCTAACAACATGTATACCATAGTATCAATCTATGGCCCTTATTTGTACAGTTGTTTGTACATTTATAAAGTTGCGGGAGTATTATATTCCTGTAACAAAGAAGACACCTCTCCCTTTAAAATACATAAAAACAATACATTTGATTTATTCCCCTTGTACTGAAACATATGGTGGTATTAAAAAATTACCCACAATATCTTTTTTGTCAAATACTGACAAAAGCAATTCTCTTTAAAAGTAAAGGGACCATTAGACTCATTGGCAAAACTTAAAGAAGTTGTACCTTTTAACATATACACTGCGTGACATTGAAAATAGAACACCAAGAAATATCGGCCAGAAAGTGATGAAACTCGGCAGACAGAGAGAGACAGGGACGAACAATAAGTGATCTTTATTTCAAAATGATAGTCATAATACAGAACGAGAACGGCGTCGGCTTAGTAGCAAGTAGGACCACCGCGGACGACGATGCACGCAGCAACACGTCTAGGTAGAGAGTCAATCAGAGTACGGATGGCGTCCTGATGGATGGCTCTCCATTCCCTCTCAACCATTTGCCACAGTTCGTCTTCTGAACGCGGCTGTGGCAAGGCATGCAAACGGCGTCCAATAATGTCCCAGACGTGCTCGATTGGTGAGAGATCAGGAGAGTACGGTGGCCAGGGAAGCATCTGTACATCTTGCAGAGCTTGTTGGCTAATGCGAGCAGTGTGCGGTCGGGCGTTATCCTGCTGATAAAGGGCATTGGGTACCCCCTGAAGGTAGGGGAGTATCACCGGTCGCAGCACATCATCAACGTATCGTTGGGCCGTCATAGTGCCCTGAATACGAAGTAAAGGTGACCTGAAATCATACGCGATTGCGCCCCAAACCATGATTCCACGTTGTCGCACGGTGGGGCGTTCCACAATTGCTGCCGGATTGGACCTTTCTCCACGTCTACGCCACACGCGTACACGGCGACTATCACTGGACAAGCAGAAACGCGACTCATCTGAGAACACGACCCTGTGCCATTCCGTCATCCACCTCGATCTAGCCCGGCAACATTCCAAACGTTGGCGCCTATTCGGTGGGGTCAATGGCAGTCTTCTTAGCGGACGGCATGAGTGCAAGCCATTAGCAACCAATCGACGGGAAATGGTTCTGGTCGAGATGGAATGATCTAGGGTGTCTTGCACATGTTGCAGGATGGCGGTACAAGTGGCTTGTTGGGCCGCCACTGCTTGTCGAAGGATACGCCGATCCACACGTGCTGACGTCACTCTGGTTGCACCGACATTCCTATAAATTGCCACATTTCCTTGTTCCAACCATCTTCTCCACAGTCAGTGCACCGTGGACGCACCAAGGTGTGTATCAGCTGCGATTTGACGTATGGACCAACCTGCCCTTTTCAGTCCGATCACTATGCCCCTCGTAAAAGCGTCTGTCTGCTTGTACTGCCTCCGTTTACGATGACCTGGCATTCTCTGTTATTACACGTGTCTTTTAACACAAGAACAAAATTTATACAATGATTTTCCTTGAATAAATAACGACCCGAATACTGTCCTTTCTGCAAGTTCCTTCCCTTATATCTCACTCCATGTGCGCACGAGAGCTGCGCATTTTACATCATTTGCATAACTCGTTTAGGCGCGTCTACCCTGAAATTTGCATAATTTTCTGGCCACTATTTCTTGGTGTTCCGTTTTCAATGTCACGCAGTGTATATCGGTATTCAGACAATCACTCTGAAAGATATTACAGTGACCTTTATTGAAGACACGAGATAATCAAATGTGAACAATATAGACTCTGTGAAAAAATAGTACAAATGTGATATTGTACTGGGATAAGGTGCATGAATTATGAAAAAGGCATCTCCTTATCGTGCAACTGAAAGTTGCTGATGGCTTCCGATAGAGGGCACAAGCCATCAGCAACTTTCAGTTGCACGATAAGGAGATGCCTTTTTCATAATAAAGACTCTGTCTCCTTGAAAAAAAGACGACTGGGGACATTAAAATGTGAAACTTCTTTAAGTTATGTCCATGAGTATATTTGTCATTTAGCAATTAATATATATTTTTTTAATTTCAACTTAGAGTCCCCCTAGGGACACTTGCACTTTAAAGTAAACTAAACATAGAAAGAAAAGAAAAAATATATTTGAAATATGTACAATAATTAGTATGCAATTTAGTTAGATGAAAATAAAAAAAATCAACATAATTGAAATATGTAAAAAGAGTTGGTATGCAAATTCAGTTAAATAAAATCAAATTTTAAAGTATTGTATTCGAGGAAAACAATTTACAGATTGGAGAAAGTTTTAAGAATTATTAATAGTTATTATTAATATTAGAAACATTCTCTGCATCTTTAAAAATAGGATTCCTGTCTATATACTACCCAATTATTATCAAATTCTTATTAATGAGCACAAGACTCTACCAATATGTTCGTATTAATATAGCAGAAATAGGTAATGATTTTTAAATTTTAAGAAAGATACTTGATTGACTATACCAGCTTGATTAATCCCAAAGATTGATAGTCAAAAAGGGTGGTGATGATGATTAGAAAATAAATTAAATATTCACTGAGGTTTTTTTTTTTTCAAAAGATGTTAGATTTATACCGCGTCAATTTTGTATAACACCAATTAGTTTTCTAATCTCTACCTGAAAGAAATCGCTTAATGTATTTTCTGTAAAAAAAATCTTATTCTGAAAGTAATTATTTAAAGATTTTTTAAACTTTTTTTTTTCAATTTTATAAAAGATATATACAGTTAAACCTGTCTATAGCTTCCCCTCTAAATAGCACCTTCCTCTCTATAGCGCCCGATTTTAAATACGTAGTACGATGCGATCTACATTAAAAGTGACCTGTCTATAGCACCCCCTCTCTATAGCACCCTATTTTGGTGAGTCCCAAGAGGGGTGCGCTATAGACAGGTTTAACTGTATTGATATAAAGTTTTTTATATTATAAATTATATTTAAAATAATACTGTGTGTCAAAAATGTAATTACCAAGTAATTTAAAAAGTTTAATTATTAATGTAAATTGTGAATTTGTCTAGTTTGAGCTAATTTACTAGTTTATGTGGTTTAGTTAAGTGCCAATTTTAAATAAAGGAACTTATTGAACGACATTTTAACAAGTTTTCCCGCAAATGTTTCTTTTTACAGAACGAAAAAAATCGTAATTTGAATTATTAAGAAAAAATAACGACTATTCCTATCCTTAGGGATGAAGTATGAAAGGATGAATTGTAAAGAGTATTGATTCCCATCTTCCTGGACATTTTTATTTTTCCGTTCATCATTACTCTTCACAATTCATCCTTTCATATTTCATTCCTAAGGATAGGAATAGTCGTTATTTCTCCTTAGATAATGAAAATTACGATTTTTTTTCGTTCTGTAAAAAGTAACATTTGCGGTAAAACTTGTTAAAACCTCGTTCTACAAGCATAACCGCATTATATAGTAATATAAAAAAAAACTTATTGTTGCCAGGCATCTTATTTTCTTTATTTCAATTTAAAGCGCTATGCTCCCCTAGGAACACTTGCATTGTCATTCATGTATGCCTCTACATTTGTCTATACATATTTACAATATTTTTTGGCCGTAATGAATAGTCATATGATATAAACAAGGATAAAAAGAGAGAAAAAAAAAAACATTTCCATCAAATATATAAACAAAAATTGTCCAATATTATACTTATTTTTAAAGAGAAGAGAAAAAAATATGTAAGAGTTTAAATATTCTAATGACAAATGAAGCTCTTAAATTTTAACAAGAACAGAGAACTGTGTGCAAAAGAAAGAAATATCTGGTAATATCTACAATTAACATAATATAAATCATCAATTCCTAAAATATATTTGTTTTGCTATATAATTCAAAATATATTTGCAATCGGTATTAAATTTAATATACGTTTCTTTACTGGATATGAAAATACTTGAATCTCTTACTATTAAATTATTGCCGATTCTACAGTTCTAGAAAACAGGATAATCCATTAAAAGATGTATTGAGGTGTGTTCTTCATGTCCATTTGTTATTACACTGATCCAGATAATACTGGAGTTCATAATTTGAATGAAAGTAGCTCTTAAATAAAATGGTTTCCTTAGCACGACTCGATTCTTGTTGAATTCCAACTTCAGCATAGAACAGCCCGAATCGATCTTCTGTTGGTTTTGTCAGTTTTAAAAAAATTATCTTTATTTTTATCCCGGTCCCCTTTTTATCATATTGCCACGTGGAAAATTAGTGGAAATAAACTTCGGGATGAGACAGCAATTTATTTAAGGCAAGAACAAACTATGAAGGATAAACAAAAGGAATGAGGGAAGTTTACAGAGTAGTAAAATATAAACATAAAAAATGATACTCTGTTAATACTAGTATAAAATAATAAATGCTTGTGGAATAATAAATACTTTGCTACAATATCCTAAAGAACATAAGGTTTATTGCAGCTTCTCTTTTTGACTTTCCTATCCAATTAAAATTTTAATTCTACCCTCTTTAGCATTCTATTTAATTTTTCGAAAATTCACACTTAGATTCTATCTCTAATATTATTTTTAAATTAAAATCCTGTGTTTTGGATTCATAAGAAATGTTTTCAAATAATATTTTTGGTGGAAAAAATAAATTTTATTTATCATAATCTTCTTTACTAAGTTCTCCCTCTTCTGAATACAGAATCTACAATCTACATCTACAAAATAACAAAACTCTTTTCCATAAATAAGATACTCTTTGCATTTCTTCAGGTTTTTTTGTGACCTAAAAAGTTTCAGACCCTTCCAGAGTCTATTCGAGAAGCGAAAAAAGTGGCTAAAAATAGATTTTTTGAATAATCCAAAACCTATTGTAGAGTAACGTATTCTTGATAAAATTGTGAATTGATCTTTTTTTGGAGTTAGTTGCGGAATTTGTAAAGTAGGCAGAGTCCAGCCGCTATATATATATTGTGGCAGAAGATTTTATATTTAATATCTATAGATAGTTCTTTAAGAAAAGGGCATCTCCTGAGAAATTTTCACTTTGTGTGATTGTTATTGGTAGCGCTAGTATCCTTTGACAATGGAAATCCATGACAATATACTTGTATATACAAATATGTGAAAAAATAAACAAGAATCGCAGTCAACTTCATTTGTTTCTTATTTTTGTTTCCTTATATTTTGTTTCAAAAACATTTTCATAAAATACTGCATTCTAAAAAGCATTTAATTTTCATAATATTTTATTGTATTTTTATTATTATTAATATCTTTTTATGTATTATTATCAATAATTGTTTTTGACCAATGAAAAATTTGTTTTTTTTTTGTGATCTACAATAATTTGTAAATTTAATTCACTGTGCAATAAATTGATAAAGAGGGAGCAATCTCTCGAAATATTTTGAGAAAAAAATTGTTTTGTTTTTTTCTTTACAGATCCAGGTACGCCCTTTTATATAACCCAAAAGTAAGAAAATATAAACCTTTTTAAAGTGTTGGTATTAAAAACAAATTCGGCATATCCTGACTGCTTACATGAGCAATTTAGATGCAAATTATCTAAATATCAGGGAACAAGCTAAATCAACGTTTAGTTGATTTTTGTTCCACTAGATGGCGCTCTTTCATCTAAAATGCTTATATAAGCGGTCAGAAAATGCTCAACTTGTTTTTAATATATAAATATATTATGCATAATAAGACGTAAATTTAGAAAGAGTTTGTATAAACAGTTGTAAGAATATAGAATAGACTGTCTGTTCTAATATAAGTATGAGCACAATGTCTGCCATCGATAGTTAACTTTGGGAAAAATATCTAGAGGTATTTAAATAAATTTATGTAATATATCCAAAGTTATTACACTGCAATATTTGATGTATTACACTGTTGTAGAATCCTGTCGACTTAACCGTTCTGTGACATTTTCGTTGCGGAATTTCTTGTTGTTCGATTTGAATGGTGAGGATTGGTTGAAACGCAGTCGTTGAGTGGCAAGTGAAGCATACAGTTAGGGATAATCAGGACACGTGATGGGGTTTGAAAATAAAAGGCAACTGGGTTGGAGGAAAGAAAGCTTGAGAAGGCGGAGCGATTTTGATTGTTAATTATCTGATCACATGGCGGTGATTGTACTTAGCTACGGGATGAGCAGAGGGAGAGAGGTCCAGAGCAGATGTCACCTCCTTGGGAGCCAAAGCACTACTCTAGGTGTTGTTCCTATGAGGGCGAAAACGTTACTGACAATTCTTACTTCTCGATTTAACACCACGAGTCGTCTTCCTTCCCATTGGTCGAAGGATGGAACGTGCCCGTTTTTCTATTGGTTGACCTATTTAGGGGAGACTTTCTAATTGGTTCCGCGGCTTTCTTTGGTGGAAGATACCGCCGATCTCGTCAGGAAGTATTGGGTGTGCTCGACTCTTATTACTTCCGCGGTTATTAAATACGTCCGGTCCTGTCCGGAAATATTGGGCGTCTCTCTACTAATATAACTTCTGCGGATACCAGATACGTCCGGGCTTGCCAGGAAGTATTGACTGTACAAGTTATTTATACTTGTGCCCGCTTTTAGCCTGCTTCCTATGTCTTGTTGCTACTTTCTTTCCTTCCTCCAGTTACCTGATTCTTTATTAAATCTTTGAAAATCATACATTGTACATGCATAGTGGGTCGGGGGTGCATACAATTATATACAAATTATGACATTTACATAAAATAAGAAACATAAATTGAAAAAAAAACATAAGGGGCAAACGACACAGAATTTAGAAATAGGCACAAAGGGAGAAAAATTGAAATGTACACACACAAAATATTTTTAAAATTAAACTTGCAATAGAAAATTAACAACACTTTTTTTAAGCTTTCATTTAACATTGCGTCCACGTCTGGCTATCTGCGAATTCTGTGATCAATATTTTATAAACTTATAGAGTACATCTAGAAATCTAGATGACATTGCAAGTTGACAAAAATTCTGAATTCTGGTTGGTCGGGGTTGTCATAATTTTCATTTTAAATTTTTATAGATGGAAATTTTTCCAATTGGATATTGATCTACAAAGACAAAGATCGCCTCATCCGTCAAAATAGACCTCAAAACTAGACGCCGTCCATTGACCGTCGCAGCAAACTAGCGGCCTCGGGTCGGTGACAAAGCCAAAACACCAGCTTTGGTAAACTCAAATGCGTCCACCTGGACCATGGTTTCGGGCTAATGGCCCTTGTCAGCCCAAGGTGGACTTTATTCCATGAGATCCACACGGGATATAATGGAATCTTTACAATCCACCAAAGAGGTGTTTAGCTGGCAAAGTGGCTGGGCCAAATCTATGGCCAAAATATAGATGGAATTTTCCCGGGAGGATATTGATCTACAAAGACTGAGGTCACCTCTCCTGTCAAAACTAGATGGTGTCTCGTTTTGACTTCTATTTTGACGGGGGAAGCGACCTTTGTTGATTTTAAATTTTTGATCGATTTTTAATATTCCTATAGAGAGCTCACCTAGATACCTGAAATTTGATACACTTGTTCATACCTGATGACATTACAAGTTGACAAAATATCAAACTTTTGAGTAATTGGGGTATCCCTCAATGAATTATTTTTAATTTCTATATTCAATTTCAAAATTTTTACCAATTTTAATAAAGTACCAGGACATAAAGTCTCGAAATTTATAACTTCGCTCAATACAGCTAACAATTCAAATTGACAAAATTTCAGACTTCTGGATGATTGGAGTGGTCTGTATAATGGATTATTCTTTCTATATTCCAAAATTTGTGATCCATTTTCAAAATACCTCCAGCCCACGTATAAGTTAAAAAGTTTGTACTTGTGTTCGCGTTAACTACCGAGCTCAAATTCTATGAGCTAAGGTACTGCGATGAATAATTTGAATTGTTTCTGTAGAATTGAGTAAAGGAAACTCCACGCAAATTGATCAAGGAACCTTTGAATTTAATGCTCTTTGAATAAGCTACATGAATTTTATGGCTGATTTAAACTAGACTGACTAAACACTAAGCAAAACACACAATATATAGACAACACACTGTTGCCGAATCAATGAAAATATATACAGATTAAAATAAAACAATAAAGAATTAATTATGTAAAACAATGAATTATATAAATTAACAATAAAGAATAGAATAGCATCAATGAATAATATTTATCAACAATTTATACAATAATTAACAATTAATAACAAATATGAATAAAACATACATTTTTAACCAAACAGTACTCTCACTCACTCAATAAAGCTAACAACGCAAGTGTATAAAATACCAGACTTCTAGATGGTCGTAATGTTCTGCAAGAGACAATAGAGTAGAATTTTTATCAAAAAGATAAATAATAAATAAATAAACATCAAAAAAAGATTTTATTTAAATTCACTAAAAAGGAAAAATAAAATATTGTATCTTCTGTCATTGAGCAATTAGATGTATCTGAGTGAAAATAAAAGCGGCGGGGGATGGTCATCATGAATTTCGAACCTAATATGATTTAATATGTAGCAACTGATTAGCTATTTTATAAGTGTTTGCTATATTTTTACCTCTTCTCTAAATATGATGGTCCCCGCCGCTTTTATTTTCACTCAGATACATCTAATTGCTCAATGACAGACGATAAAATATTTTATTTTTTCCTTTTTAGTGCATTTAAATAAAAAGATATTATTTAGTTAGTTTTAGTCATGAATTGACAAAACTTAAATCAAAAGTTCACTGGTGATTAGGCCTTAAATAGAAGAGAAGTCTGCTCACGGCGGATTGTGGTCAATGTAAGGGGGTGGTAACACAAGACTTAAAAATAAATATAGAAATTTGTTCATTACTGGCTATTCCGACCACACAGAACTCTAAAAACTTGTACACTCGCATTGTTCATTGGACTGAGTGAGTGTTTAAAGGTTTAATACTTCTAAGTGATCTGGAAGTATATTAAAATTAATTTACAAAATTGAAAGGCAATTTGGAAATTTGTCCATGAAAACACAAAAGCCTGAAAATTTGTCAACTTGCATTGTCATCAGGTTCTGAAAAGTGTACCAAATATCAGATTCCTACGTGCTCTAAAAGTATATTAAAAATTTGTGGACAAACAGACAGACGGACAGACAGGGAAGTAAGTTAAAAAAAAGCTTTTAAACAGGCGTAGCCGTTTGTGGCATAATGAGCGGTTAGCGTTCTATAAACATAAATCGATAGTATGAACTAGAGTCATAAATGTTGTTTGTGAATATTTTGTCAAAAATACAGAATCATTTAAAATAATACGAATAAAAAAAAATTAACCAAAAATTTTAAAATTTAAAAATATAATGATAAAATTTCACATTAAGAATTCCGGACTAAAAATTAAATGAATAATAAATTGATAAAAATGTTTTTAAAAGTCTTTATTAAAATTCACTAAAATGAGAAAAAAAATTTCAGCTATCTCCATTAATCAATTAGATCTATACGGTTCAAAATAAAAGCGGCAAGAAATGACGGTTTTAATGAATTTTGAACCTAATTTGATTTAATGTAAAGATTCTCATTAAAATGTTTACCTCTTCACTCAATATGCGATGATCGTTCTGCACACCGCTTTATTTTGACTCATTAAAATCTATTCAAGTAAAATTAATCAGGCCTCCAGGGAAAAGTGCCTTTTCATTTTAAAATAGTGAGGTTATCCAACTGTATGAAAAAGTGAAGGTTGTATAAGCTTATGATTTTTCTTTGTTTTAAAAATGAATCAATGTGGTTCCATATGCTTGAATTGAATATTACACCTTAGTTTACATATAATTTATTGCTTAAAAAGGCAATACAAAAAAGAAAATACAATTACAAAATGATTTGATAACTAACAAAGAACAAAAACAATAATCATTTTTTTAATGATGATGATAAAAAATTTAATATGTCTGCCAGAAAAATGCTTCTATGAATTAAAAAATAAGAATTATTACAAAATTAACATATAAACTTCAAACACCAACTGTTTTCAACGGAGTTTCAAGCTATTTCAAAGATTTCTGGCCAATATTTGCGTCGGAAAATTTATGAGAAATGTCTTTACACTGTGACACCTTATACTTATTGTACAAGGAAATAGGGTAATTTGCATTTTAAATATGAAAAATGCTGAAGGTGTTTTTTAATGCAGAAAATAAAATATAAACAGGGAGAAATTGATCATGGGGTGAAATTAGAGAAACGAGAGTATCTTCTGTTCATGAAATTGAATATTGCTGATGGCCCATTGCCATCTATCGGAAAATAAAGATTGACGATGATTTAAGAAAAAAGAAATAGCCATTTCCTGATCGTGCAACTAAAAGTTACTGATGGCTTGCTCCATCTGTCGGAATAAATATAAACTAATCGTTGATATTCAACTATTCCAGAATTTACCAATTGCCCATTCTTGATTAACCAAGAAAAGCTAAACAGGTACGCGTTTCGGGCAGATGGCCCTGGTCATCGTGGTGCAAGCTGTAGTTAAACGACCAAAAATAGCTAGTCATTCAGGCATCCTACTATTTTTTGACAATTATTTGTTTAAATATTTATTTTTTAAAATATCATCAGTCTAGAATATCTTAAAATTATTCTACAATCTTACAAGCTATGTCCATAGTTTGTTCAAAACACCATTTTACTGTATTCAATAGCAAGTTCAGGTATAGATCTCAGACTGATACAATATTGAAGCGGTCTGAAGATTAAAATGGCGAAACCGCTGAAAGGGTTCACAATGATGAGTCATACCCTCCTTTTAAAATTTTTAATCATTGCAGGATAAGGGATACATATAGAAATAATTTTACTCATATACAGTAGAACCTCCATGAGAGGACACTCACGCTAAAGAACACCTCTCTATAAAGGACAGTTTTCATTTACAAAATCACCATTTTTTACTATTTAGCAACTCTCCGGTAAGAGGACACCTCTCCCTAAAGGATACTTTATCTTTGTAATTAGGTGTCCTTTACAGGGAGGTTCTACTGTGTATCTATTTTGAAAGAAAAATAGCGTTAAAAATGTTTATAATTTTCAATATATATAATTAGAATGAATATTCTGGAGTTCAGATCTACACGTGTAACAGGCTAATGTTAGGGCTAAATTGAGTAAACGGAAGGAAAACCCTCGATTTATACGTCGCATGTGTGACGGGCTAGTGCACTAGTTGAGTGATATTTCTAAACTCTCTCATGACCTTAATTTCAACCAAAAGCATTGTCATTTTCCTCCCTTATTAGCATTTATAAAATGTCTCATTTGAAGCTAATACCAGTTGAACATTTGTGTGTTTATAATAATAAATCAAACTATTGCACAAAACTTAAGGAAGTGAAAGTGTTTTTTATGTCGCTGGTTGTCTGTTTTCTTTTTTTTTTTTAAAGAGACACAGGCAATTTTGTTAATACTTGGTTATCTCGTGTTTCTTCAATAAAGGTTACTATGTATCAAATGTCTTTCAGAGTTATTGTTTGAATCACGATATACATGCTAAAAGGTATAACTTCCTTAAGTTTTGTCCATGAGTGTATCTTTCAGAGTTATTGTCTGAATCCCGATATACCTGCTAAAACGTATCACTTCCTTAAGTTATGTCCTAAGGTGTATCTTTCAGAGTTATTGCCTGAATCCGATATACATGCTAAAAGGTACAACTTCCTTAAGTTTTGTCCATGAGTGTATCTTTCAGAGTTATTGTCTCAATCCCGATATAAATGCTAAAAGGTACAGCTTCCTTAAGTTCTGTCAATGAGTGTATCTTTCAGAGTTATTGTCTGAATTCCGATATACATGCTAAAAGGTACAACTTCCTTAAGTTCTGTCAATGAATGTATCTTTCAGAGTTATTGTCTGAATTCCGATATACATGCTAAAAAGGTACAACTTCCTTATGTCCACGATTCCCAAAATGCTGAAATGTATTTTGACTTTTGAAGCATATTCCATCAATTTATATCGATTAAAAATCTGAGAAAAGATTATACTCTATATATAGTTTTGTGCTGGAAAAGTGATTATCAATAAATTAAGCGCTCATTGGCTGAAATTTAATTAAATTTTATTGGCGCCCTTTGGATTTAGATGGGATAGGATTTCTAGATCGGTATATTGACAGCCGGGGGAACACAGAAATTTCATTATTCCATTTTCTTCCTGTATGGAAATGCTGAATGTCAAACACCTCTCCCTTCTTAGAAAATGTACCTTTCTTGTAAGAAGAATATTCTCCTATTTTGCATATCTACACCCCACCTCATTATTGCAGATTGGCAGCTTATGATTATCTTGAAGATAGACGTTGCCTGGCCAGCATTCATATTTCTTACTTCAGCCAGTTAGAGTTGAATTTTCTCAAAGTTTCAACAAAATTATTTTGCCTTCATCAGGAGAAATAAAAATAAAGCATATGCAAGGCGTTAAAAATTATATTTAATAATAAAGAATAATTTTTAACGCCTTCCCAAATGCTTTATTTCTTCTGACGAACACAAAAGATTTTTGTTGAAACGTTGAGAAAATAAAGTTTTACTGACCGAAGTGTCTATTTTTTAAAGAAATAGTTAATGATCAATTACAGATATAGATTCATTAACTTTCAAAATTTATTTTATCTAACGTTTCGGTGAAATATTTTCGATATTTTCATGATGGAAAGCTTAACACAGAAAAATCAAACTTGGTGTTAAGTTTCATCTTGAAATTTCTACCTTAAGGTTAAATATGCAAAAGATAAATGTAAAATATATAGTATTTATATTGGAGTGTTTTGAATGTTTATAATAACATGCATTATTTCAAATGATAAGTGGTCAATATTAATACAAAATATGTGTCGCGTTGAAAAATAGTCGCAAAGAGCGGTAAGCACAGACGAACTTTATTCTCTGTAACAACGGTCTAAAATTGTAGCTACGTGCCTTTATATAGTAATGACACGATTTAAGACAAACCTATGTAAATCTAATAAAATCAAACTCAAATCATGTAAATAACATAAACCACGCTACAATATTCTGTATGTATAGCGATATAATCCCTATATAAATAAAAGTCAGTGTATGTATGTTTGTCGGCTATACACGTCCACAATACATAACTAATCTGGCTGAAATTATAACAGTATATAGATTTGAATCTGGAAAAAACTTATAGGCAAATTTTCAGGCTTCTATCGCGAATATCCTTAAAGTTATCACAAATTATTTTAAAAAATTCTCTATTTCCCTCGCAACCAGCGCCTCACTGCGGCAACTTCGAGAAGTAAAGTTGAGGAATGATAGACCATGTGGGGCGACGGGGATTGGTGGAGCGGGACGTTTCACAAGAGTGACCTTGAGTGACATAATGATGGCGTTGGGGCAAGAAATCACTTGCTATCATTTTAATGTATATATCAAATTGAAAATATTTTTCATACAAAAATCAAAATAATACAATTTTCAATTATCGTTGTGAAAATTTATATTTTTATTTTTATATTTAAAAACACACAAAGTTTGGAGTGGGACGTTTCACAAGAGTGACATACACGACGCCAATTTATAATTGTAACAAATAGTATTTGAATAAAAACATTCAATCGGGTAAAACCCGGGCGTTGCCAGGGTCATTCGGCTAGTAAGTATATAAAAGTGAGCATTTGGAAAGATGGAAGTCGGAATCGTAGACGAGAAGTGAGAAAATTTCTTTTTTTTTTTCTAATGAGGCAATTATGGCGAGGTTGCTTCCTTAGAAAGATTGTTTAAAAACTTTCTCAGAAAAAGAGATCTTGGGAATTTTCTGGCATTAGATGAAAATTCCTATATAAAATATTAGCATTTGTGGTAGAGAGTTAAAAATTAAAGAAAGAGTTAAAATCATTTACAATTTGTGAGTTGACATCAAAAAGATATTGCTACTATATCAACCACTCTTGATTTATTTATTTACTGACGTCACTCTCCTCAGGAGAACTCATTTTCTTGAGACAGTTGAGAATTAGCCGCCGAAATGTCGGGTAATGAATGAATCAAGAACATTTGATATAGTTATATATCCTTTTGAAAACCAAATAACGTGTTGAATGGAGTGAAAATCGGTGATGGATTCCACTTTTACAGACTAATCTCCATTCAGTTTGGATCGTCATTCCAAACATGTGATAATGTAGATAATGCCAGGAATAAGAAAGCAATTAGCCTAGAAACTTGATCGAAAGTGACAACTACAAAAACCAAAGTCTAATCATATGGGTAGCCACATCTGTAAACGGCAAACTCCATTTAATTAAAGCAGATACTCCAACTGGAATTAGACGCTGGGACAATGTCATTGATCGGTGTGTGGAAATCCGTGGAAATTGGCGATTGTTACTTATCTAGGGATGATGAACGTGCTCTACCACGGAGCTGCACTGTCGATACATGTCTTAAAGACATTTTTACATTAATGGAGTGTCGTTCACAAAAGGCTTTAATAATTTCAACCATGTTTAACAAAATATTGTAAGGCGTTGTGTGCATGTATGTGTAATACCCACTTCAAACTCCCTCCTTTATCCGAGCACTTGAGAAGATCGAATTAAGACAACAATAATCTCCCTATTCGCTCTAAAGGATAAATTCAAGTCGGGAGAAGAGATTCTTTATTAGAGAGGACAATCGTACAAGTTTTCATGCGACATTCCATTTTTTGTACCCTTAATAATGATGAGTTCTTTTTTCGATATTATATGTGCAGAATGCGCAGATTGATGTCAGAGAATGAACCTCAACACAGTCAAACTCAAATAAACGCCAACGACATGTATATCCCAAGGTACAAGGTGATGACGGGTAACAGTAATGGGACGGGTTCGATTCCACATCATCCTAAGGGAGACGTTTTATATTCAGACGATTCTATCACAAAGAGTTCACCCCCTCTCTGAGTTAAAATGTATTTCTGCCAACATTTTAGCCATTACCATTCTGCTAGCAGGAATATATTTTTAGAAAAATCGACTAATAACTTCTCTTGTAGGATGTTAGGAAAGTCGCCACTGTATTGACAATTTGACAATTAAAACAATTTTATTGATTATTCTAATCAATTTTTACAAAGGTGGAAAAAATATATAATAAAATAGTGAATGTATATGAAATGTAGGGGAATATATATAGTGTGTATGTGTACAAATTTCTTCAGCAAGGAAGACTTCCCCACCTTGAGAGAGTTCACCACCAGACAAGGTCTTCTTGAACACTCCTCAGTTCCACGCCGAGGAAGTACCTATAGATGTGTGTCTTGGCAGACGCCAGGATGGCCAGGATATCATCGTCTAGGCCATGCCTGAAGACCCAGCCCTGCAGGTCAGGTGGCCGCCCCGATTATGGTAAATGCCTCCCCACTGTATTGATAAAGGCCAGAACCCGAAACTATGGTATACAGGTTAGCTTTTTGTCTGAATTTTACAAAACTGGTGTTGAGGCTTATAACTTATCATCACTGTGTACTTTCTATACTGGAGTTAAAAACAAAAAAGTATTGTTTAAATATATAAAATATACTCACGGATATGTTGATCTATCCGTATTGAAGATTTTCTTTCCATTTACTCACGGGCGTGAATAGAATCCTAGACTATTATATATAAGGGAACATTAAGTAAAAGATTTGAAGCGAACGAGGATACTTTTCTTTTAAACTTTAATAAAGATTCGAGCTTTCGGGCCTATTACCCTTCTACAGGACTACAATCCAACAAATATAGGTGCATCTTATATATGTATCAGAAAACTAGAAAAATTAACATATGTAAGTAAAAAAATAATAATTATAAGATATATCTATAAGTTTTGAGTATGCAAAGTAGGACATCAAAAGTGGATTCTGGACTATAATACATTCATTAAATCTGCAAAGTTGAAACTTTCCGAAATAAAACAAACTGGCAGTGGGCAACTATGGTACACTATTTATGGAAATATTGCTTTATATGCGTCAGGGATCTCTATGTGTCGGTTAATACTATTGTGTTTTAAAGAGAGCAACGCCTCGACGACTAATCTTTTGAATTTGCTGTTGATATTAGAGTAATATGCATGTGGATGGGATGTATTAAAAGAATGTCCTGTTTGTCTGATATGTTGTACGAAGAGGGACTTGGGTTCATTATTTATGATGTTTCTGTAATGTTCGTCATCCTGTCCTTGATTCGTCTGCCTGTTTCTCCTATGTATATGCTATTACAGTTTGAGCATTTCAATGAATATACGGAGTTTGTGAAAAAAGGTAGGCAACGGGAAAAATATTCCTGGTTATGGGATTTCTGACTATTGTTTCTAATTTAGGGGTGTTGGTGTAAAAGGTACGGATACCATAGTTATTTTTTAGGAATCTAGAAATGTTGACACTATGAGTAGAGAATGGGATGGTGCATGTGGATCTATAAATTTGGCTATTAAGTGCTGTTGGGGGTTATTATTTATATATTATAAGGAGTTTTCCCGTTACCCTACCTTTTTCACAAACTCCGTATATTCATTGAAATGCTCAAACTGTAATAGCATATACATAGGAGAAACAGGCAGACGAATCAAGGACAGGATGGACGAACATTACAGAAACATCAGAAATAATGAACCCAAGTCCCTCATCGTACAACATATCAGACAAACAGGACATTCTTTATAATACATCCCACCCACATGCATATACTCTAATATCAACAGCAAATTCAAAAGATTAGTCGTCGAGGCGTTGCTCTCTTTAAAACACAATAGCATTAACCGACACATAGAGATCCCTGACGCATATAAAGCAATATTTCCATAAATAGTGTACCATAGTTGCCCACTGCCAGTTTGTTTTATTTCGAAAGTTTCAACTTTGCAGATTTAATGAATATATTATAGTCCAGAATCCACTTTTGATGTCCCTACTTTGCATACTCAAAACTTATAGATATATCTTATAATTATTTTTTTTACTTACATATGTTAATTTTTCTAGTTTTCTGATACATATATAAGATGCACAATTTATTTGTTGGATTGTAGTCCTGTAGAAGGGTAATAGGCCCGAAAGCTCGAATCTTTATTAAAGTTTAAAAGAAAAGTATCCTCGTTCGCTTCAAATCTTTTACTTATATTCATCAGAGGATTCCAACTTTCTATATAAGGGAACATTATAAACGTATTTTAAGACTTTATTTTTCTCTTAAAATATATATAAATAGGATTATTTCTACCGCCCCTTATTCTGCGATGATTAAAAGTTGAAAGAGGGATGGCTCATCAGTGGTGAACCACTCCCAGCAATTTCGTCATATCAATCTCCAGACCGCTTCAATATTGTATTGTACTGAGTTATTATATACCTTATTATGAAAAACAATAGAAAAAATAAAAATAAGTGGGTCAGGTGTTGATTTCAAAATAAAGAAAGCATATCCTGACCAGGGAGCACATGTGCTTTAGAGAAGGCAGAGCGCCATCTGGTGGAACAGAAAACGCGTTCGTGAATGACTTTCTTGATTTATCAAGAAATTGGGTTGGCCAAATATCTGAAAACAGGCTAAATCAATGATTAGTTGATTTCTGTTCCACCAGATGGCGCTCTGCCTTCTGTAAAGCACATGTGCTCCGAGGTCAGGATATGCTTTCTTTATTTTAATACCTTATTATATTAATTACAAAATGCATCGTTCTTAACTACTTTCTATCTGAATATAAGGTTCAAGACATCACCTATAAGTAAATATTTAAAATATTTTAGTGAACTCTCTTTATACAATTAAATTCAAATTTGCATATAGCCCCTACTGCAATGAAAAAAAAAAAATGTTGTAATAACCAGTCATGATTCATCGTATTTAATAGAAAAATTCCAAATTGGAATATTTAAACATAAAAACAATGTATTAGAAGAGAAAATTGCTATAATGTATAAAATATGATATTGTAGCGTTAGAAATCAAGTCTTGGAATATCTTAAGATGTAAAAGTCTTTATTGATGACGTCACAGCGACTAGTCGACTATTGTCAACAAATCAACTAAACTATTTATAACTTTTAGCTTAGACAAATATAATGACATACATGTATGCTTTATTGCCTTCGCTCTAAACTGTATTAAACGATTCTACTTATATTCTATGCTGAAGGATGGAATCTCAGAAATTGTATTTAAGTAAACAATGATCATTAGTTTTAGGACAGTAGAATTACATATAATATTTGCATCGAGCAATTCTCTTCCGCAAACGATAAAGACAAGGACGGTTAGGCATAAATTAATTATAAGGCCATAACAAAGCATACACGTAAGAGAAAAATATCTTTATTTACGGGCTACTAACCAAAAGTTATGATTTTTGAGCCCAAAATCGATGTCAGGTGGCAAGGGACCCTAGGATGTGGAAGCAGGAGATGTCTCGCAGGGGTGGTGGAAACGTTGGGCAAGCAGGGGAATAGCGCCAGGGTGCAGTGAGGCGGGTGCGTTGAATAGGCCAGGAATCCAGGAGAAGTGGCAGATGGAAATGGAGGCAGAAGGTCCTTGAAGCCTAGAACTTGAGGGCCCTAGACTTCAGGATGGGGCAGCTTGAGGCTCTCGCCTCGTGCTTGTCAGGATGGACTCCTCGAAGTTGAGGATTACTCCATCCACCACGATCCTCCCGCGAACGCCCAGGGCTCTAAAGGTCTTGAGGTCCACCTCGATGAAGGCGGTGCAGGTCCCGTTTCTGGGTGCAGAACGGTGCGCCACGCGCACCACCTTGTCCCCAGGAAGTTTTCTAACAGCAGCGGTTTCCAGGAAGGTCTCCTCAATTGTGGAGTTGGATGTCTCCTCATCCACTTTGAAGAGGCAGATCCGTGGGCAGGATCTCCTTCTGCTGGCGGACCTTCATTCCATTCAACTTGCTGGCCAGGAGGTTGTAACCTCAGGATGGTGTCAGGATTGCTGGAATGGAGGACCAGCTTCCCCTTTGTGCGCAGGGAGGCCCAAACGCCTTGGGGGAGAGTGTGAGCAGCGCGGACTGTTTTCAGCATCTCCCTTGGGTCAGCCTGTGGGTCATCTGAGATGACCACTGTGTGGGCCGCCGATTTTTCTCCATGAAGGATCACTTGGGCGGCCGCAGGCTTGGAGAACGTGGGAAGGCACAGGTTTTGAAGGACCATTCAGGTTTGTCCTCTTTGCAGGCGGGTTGGGAGCTTCAGACTGCTTCCTTTTGGTTGGAGCAGGAGCAGGCAGGGAGGAGGCAGGCTTCTTGGCAGGGAGAGCAGCAGGAGCAGGAGTGGCGGGCTTGATTGGGTCAGTCTGGGAGCTGGTTTCATTGCAGGAAGGAGCAGGGCAGGTTTGAGTGCCGCGGCAAGCAGTCTTGGGCTTGTTGGCCTCCTCAATTTCGTCCAACTCTGCGAAGGACTCGAGGGTGTCAGTGAGGTTCTCTACATTGGTAGCGAGGGCCTTGATCATTTCAGTCCGCGAGGCGATGTAGCGGATCAGGTCCTCATGCAGGGATTTCAGGGCAGGATGGCCCAATGGAGCTCAGGATGCTGCAGTTGCGTGAGATCACCATCTCATCTTCCCTCTCCAGGTCGGCGACGTTCACGATGCGGGTTGTAGGCTTGTAGGCCTTCTTTTTCTTCTTGGCACGATTCCATGTCAAGAGCGACCCAACGGGGGAAGAACGGCCAACGGGGATACACGTAAGCGCATTAAATTGAAATAAATAAATTTACAGCTAGAGAATATTCATCAAGCAAGCTAAGTACCATGTATGATGATTTCACAAAATCATAGTGATAATCTGTTTTAAATGTTTTCATTGAATAATTAAATTAAATTAAATATAAATATTTTATTCGCCACAATATAAACAGTAGCGATGTATTTCTTTATTCGTGCAAAGTGGCAAGCTTTCGGATCTTTATAATCCTTCCACAGGCATAGCTGTAAGTTGAGATAATGAGGATATTTAAATAAATATGTAAATAATATTGTATATTTATATATCCTCATTCTCTCAACTTACAGCCATGCCTGTAGAAGTATTATAAAGATCCGAAAGCTTGTACTTTGTACGAATAAAGAAACACATTGCTACTATTTATATTGTTTTTCGATAAAACAATGCATTTTTAATAATTAAAAGAATACATTATTTTCATATTTTTAATTAAATATATTCTCTGTAGTTTAACTTGGAAATTGTTAGGGGTGTGAATTCTCGCTGGAAAAATAGCCGTTTTCCTCAGAGCAATTCCTTTGTGACAAATTTTTCTTTCATCCTAATGTGTTTCCTGTTAGAAGCCAGGAAGAAGAAGCTTCTTGATTCAATTCCTTCTGTGAATTTTTCTTCGCAGCCGTTTCTTCCTGTTGGGAAGCCAACTCTTTTTAAAAAAGTCTCGAGTAAGTTACCCCACTAATTATTACCCGTTAGATTAGATTAGGTTATGTTGGAGAACTTCTGGAATGTAGGACACGATTGGAGAAAGCAATTTCTTGGAGCGTTCAAAATTTAATAAGAATTTTTATTAGATTTCTGAAAACTAAAGCGAAGAAGAATTTATCTATCGATTTTGTTTTCAAAGAGCAATGTTTGCTTATTAGAAATTTCTGTTCTTTTTAACATTAAGTAAATAGAAAATGAAATAATTTAGGCACGAATGTTCCTTTTGTACATAAAACAAATTTCTACTGTATTTACTGCGATGAAAAATATATTGGGAGGGTCTTGGCTCATCAGTGATGAACCCTCTCAGGGGTTTCTCCAATTTAATCTACCAGACCGCTTCTCAGAGCTCTAATACTGTATAATACAATATAATGCGTCTTATGATTGTCGAACGACATTTGAAATTTATCCCGCATATGTTTCTTTTAAACGAAAAATCGAAATCAAAAATCGTTTAAAATAAACATACGCGGGATAAATTTCAAATTTCGTTCTACACATATAAGCCACATTATATTGTATTATAAATTACTTTAATAATATTTATGAACGGAAAAATATGTCCAGGGTAGTCTAATGGACATGGCATCTGCCCGGTAAGCGGAACACTGTGGGTTCGAATCCCATCCCTGGACACTTTATTTTTCCGTTTATCATTACTCTTCACAATTCATCCTTTCATACTTCATCCCTAAGGTTGGAAATAATCGTTATTTATCCTTAAAATAAATTCCGATTTTTCGTTTAAAAGAAACATATGCGGGATAAATTTCAAATAGCATTCAGAACTGTATTGAACGATTCTACTTATATATTCTATACTGAAGGATGGAATCTCAGAAATTGTATTCAAGTAAACTATGGACATAACTTTTAGGACAGTAGAATTACATATAAATATTTGCATCGAGCAATGTTCTTCCACAAACAATAAAGACAAGGTCAGTTAGACATAAATTAATTATAAGGCAATAACACGCCATCTATACATAAAAATGAAAGCATTAAAGTACGGATGTCTATTTTATACATGAAATAACTTCTACTGTTCTTACTGCGGTGGGAAATATAAGGAGGGTTCCCCACTGATGAGCCTCACACACAAAGACATTTAACACAAAGCAATAACGCGCCATCTATACATATAAAATAAAAGGATTTAAAAGCGCGAATGTTTCTTTTATACATAAAACAAACTTCTACTGTCCTTACTGCGATGAAAAAATATATATTAGGAGTGCTTGGCTCATCAGTGGTGAACCCTCCCAGCGGTTTCGCCAATTTAATTCACCAGGCCGCTTCTCAGAGCTCTAATACTGTATTGTATCATTCTACTTTTATATGCTACACTGAAGGATGGAATCTTAGAAATGATTTGTCAAGTAAACTAAGGACAGTAGAAGTTCGTTTTATGTATAAAAGAAACATTCGCGCTTTTAAATCCTTTTATTTTATATGTATAGATGGCGCGTTATTGCTTTGTGTTAATTTATTCCTAACTGGCCTTGTCTTTATAGTTTGCTGAAGAGCATTGCTCGAATCAAATATTTGAATGTAATTCTACTGTCTTATAAGCTTATGTCCATAGTTTACTTGAAAACCATTTCTAAGATTCCATCCTTCAGTGTAGCATATAAAAGTAGAATGATCCAATACAGTATTAGAGCTCTGAGAAGCGGTCTGGTGGATTAAATTGGCGAAACCGCTGGGAGGGTTCACCACTGATGAGCCAAGCCCTCCCAATATATTTTTTTCATCGCAGTAAGGACAGTAGAAGTTCGTTTTATGTATAAAAGAAACATTCGCGCTTTTAAATCCTTTTATTTTATACAAAAACATTTATTAGGGATCAAGCCGCATACAGGATTCTCCCAGTATAGCAATGGTTTTAATTGAATATAAATCAAGTACTATATTATTTCACCATGTTGCAGTTTGAAGGGTAGTCGACCTTGGTTTCCTCCTTCTTGGTATTATACACGTTTCCCAAGCGGGTTTCCATAGTCAAAGTAAATAAATAAAAGTAAATAAATAAAATTAAATAAAAATAAATTACCTTTTAAAGTTATTGTGTTTATTTATTCGTTGTCTTCCTCGTAGGTCGTGATCCGCAGTCTTGGTCTAGGTCCTCTCTCGCTCCAATAAGCAATCAAGATATATGTACAATAAAATATTACAAAAGGAATGAAACTATAAAAAGGAATGATGATAATCTAAATAATATGTTTTAAATAAAATTAAATAAATATATAATTTAAATTATAAATATATTAAAAATAATATTATAAATAATTTAAAAATACGCGCATTAATCATGATGCAACAATGTACAATTCAGTATTAACGTAAGCCCAAAAAAAGCCAACCCTTCCCAATATACTTTATGAAACTGTTAACAACAAGGACTCTGGGGGTGTTCTTATTAACATATTTACATATTTTCTTAATGTTCCACACCATTCTTCCCAAGTCTAACCCCACCATTGGGTACATGTAACCAAACAGGACTCGGATACCTTGTAACTGTAAAAGTCGAGCAAATTCCAAATATAGAAACATGTGATACACTTGCAGTATAAACAATCGCAAATCTCTACGCACCATGATTTTTATTGCTAGTGATCCAGACCTATTGAGGATAAATAACTACAGAATAAAATAATCAGTAATGATTAAAATATCCGCAGCATACGCCACGAATTCGTGCGGCATGCATAAAGGAAATATAAGATACTTCGGCCAGTAATTTTTTTATTATCTCGACGCGAGGAGTCGGTGGAAGGATGGTCTAAACCGTTGGTTATCAACCACTACGACTCGGTTTCGATTCCCGAATTGGGCCTTTTTTTCTGATAAAAAATGCTCCAATGGCCCCCCGATTCTTGCAAAAGTCCAACCCAACCAGCAAATGCAAGTAAACAAACGGAGCTCTGGCACATTTGTAAGTGCAAAGTCGAACTGATTTTCACATGTGTAGACATGTGGTGCACTTACAGTAAAAGCAGTCGTCTACTTCTATCCACCATGATTATCATGGCCTGTACCACGTGTACTAGGGATAAGCAAAATAAATATCGCGACGTCGAGATAATAAAAAGATTTACTGGTCAAATATTCTTGTATTTTAAGAACTGTGGATGCCGGCCAGGCAACCTCTAACTTTACAAAGGAAAGACGATTTTCTCATCAAGATAAATCGAAGTTCTGGGTTATCAAGTGAGGTAAGATTACAATATCAATCACACGATACTCTATTACTATTTAAAACAATAACTTTATTGAATAATACCAGTCCCGAAAAACTAGATATAATCATAATTTAATAAATAAACATTGCTTATTTAGTATTGAATATATACCATTTAGTATTGAATCCTTGACACTTCTTATTACTATATCGACCTAATCCTGAAAAAATATATCTTTCCCACATTAAATATGCCTCAAGCAAGTATGTATAACGCTCTTTAATATTAAAAATAAAGAAGGCATCTCCTGACCACGAGCACATGTGCTTTTTAGATGGCAGAGCGCCATCTAGTGGAGCAAAAATAAACTAAACGTTTGTTTAGCTTGCTCCGTGATATTTGGCCAACCCAATTTCCTGATAAATCAAGAAAAGACATCCACGAACGCGTTTCGCGCTGTTGGCGCTCGTCATCGTGGAGTAGGTTCTTTATATAAAGGTATTTCAACGACCTCAATTTATCACTGGCACAAAGGTTTTGTAACTTTAATCTATCAGACCACTTTGTCCACATCATTTGGAGCTCTGATGGGAACACCGGAAATTTGCACTTGATTGTCTTTTACTATCTTGAATTGTCGGAAGGTTAGGTCTTGTACCTCTAGTTGTGTTGTTCGTAGCTTATGATGATGGAGAGATTGATAGCAGAGGTAATATTTAATGAAGAGATTAGTTTTTATCATAACTTGCTGTCAACACAATTGGATTTCAAAATTCGACACTATTATAGACGCGTATGATTAAAAAAAGAATCATACGCATCTATAATAGTGTCGAATTTTGATAACAGATGGCACGCTAATGCATCATAATACAATTCGATGTGTTCAGAGAAAATGGAAAGATATATAGAAATATGTAGACATCAACATTACCATAACTATAAGATTATAAACTCAAAAGGAACTTCTCTTCTATAGAACATGGTTATTTCGTTAGCTTTCAACGGCATCGTTCTTCAACGGCCTGTTTGAGTTTATAATCTTACAATATATATAGACATATGGTAGATAGAACATATGTTGAAACTCTTTCTTCATCTCAGGGTCCGACACAACATTCAAATAGTTCATACCGCCAACTCTCGGACATAAATGGAAACAGTACACTTCATGAACCAAACTTAAAGAAGTGGAAAGTCTTTGATATCGCCGGTTGTATCTCTCTCTTTTTTTGGAAGGAGATAGAGGCAGTCCTTTCAAACTTGGTTATCTCGTGTTTGTTCAATAAAGCTAACTGTGTATCAAAAAATCTTTCAGAGTTATTGTCTGAATCCTGATATACATGCTTATAGGTACAACTTCCTTAAGTTTTGTCTATGAATGTAGTTAAATAAATAGTGCTCCAATAGTCTTTTTCAATACCCACACAATCATTATCATACATCCAAACACAGCAGATTGTCGTCACTCTGAGAAATTTAATAAATATCCAATTCAAAACGCTGCACTTTTTTGAACTCTTGATATAATTTTATAAAATATTGGAAATGAAAAGTTGAAATTTAAGATGTGAAGAATCTAAAGGTGGGAACAGGTTATGGGAATTCCCCATTGTAGAAAACTGCAGGGATAGAGACAGTGGCCCAGTATGTAACAATGGTAGTTGGTAACATTTGTGGTCCACCTGGCTTATCAGGAGATAACTTTGACATAGTTTGGGTCAGTTTTATCTGTACAGTCCCCTACCTACAGGAACCATGATTATCATGATTGGATTCCGTTATCACTTAGGATACTTAAGAAAAACACCAACATATTTATAAACACAATCCAATATTGTGAGTTATATAACACAATAGAATCTTTAATATATAGCTACATAAACCACAATTATATATTACAAAACTATTTTAGAGGCGTAATATTCTTTTTAAAATAAAACAATTTCTACTGCCCTTACTGCAATGGAAAAATTAAAGGGAGGGCCTGGCTCATCAGTGGTGAACCCTACCATTTTTACATACTGTGCCACTGTCTCTATCACTGCAGTTTTCTACAATGGGGAATTCTAATAATCTGTTCCCACCCCTAGATTATTCACGTCTTAAATTTTTCAACTTTTCATTTCCAATATTTTATAAAATTATAAAACCCGCTGGGAGGGTTCACCACTGATGAGCCAGGCCCTCCCTTTAATTTTTCCATCGCAGTAAGGACAGTAGAAATTGTTTTATTTTAAAAAGAATATTACGCCTCTAAAATAGTTTTGTAATTTGATAACAGATGGCGCGCTAGTGCATCGTAACACAATTATATATACAATTACTGACATTTCAGTAACTTGCTCTCACTCTCCTCAGGGAAATGACGTGACAGCGAGTCATTGAAACGTTGAAAATTGTATAAATAATTGTCAAAATTCGAAACTATTTTAAAGGCCCTCCCATTAATTTTTTCATTGTAGTAAGGGCAGTAGAAATTGTTTAATTTCAAAAAGAATCTTACGCCTTTAAAATATTTTTGGATTTTGATAACAGATGGCGCGCTAGTGCATCATATTATAAATAATTGTGTTGATGTAGCTGTATTTTTCCCAAACAAACTTCAAACCAAAAAATTATCTTCTCTTCTCTAAGTTTATTAATCATAATAAAGATTGCAGTGATTTCGAAAATATTTTAGAATATTGAATGTTCTAAGTACTGCGATCTAAGCACAAAACTGTGCGTCTCAGGTCTAAATGATTGAAACGACCCTGGTAGGGTTCTCTAATGATGAGTCAGGCCTTCCTTATAATATCTCTATTGACGTATTGCTATATAGCCACCGCACAGTATTATATCTATATTGTAGAGTAGGAAAGGATAGACGACTTGAAGTCTTGGAGAACAAAAGCTTTATTGTAACTCCAAAGAAATACCAAAAATAAATCAA
>CP092864.1:189553130-189608300 GCA_030710605.1 Cordylochernes scorpioides
AGGAATATATCATTGTTATATTTTAGACCCAAATTTGCATATTAACCGCATATTGTAATGTTCCTTCTATTAAAATATATAAATATGCTTTACCAAATTAAGAAACAATTTTTAATTATATATCTTTCTAATGTTATATATACACTTATTAATATGATGCACTAGCGCGCCATCTGTTATCAAAATTCGAAACTATTTTAAAGGCGTAAGATTCTTTTTGAAATTAAACAATTTCTACTGCCCTTACTGCAATGGAAAAATTAATGGGAGGGCCGGGTTCATCAGTGGTGAACCCTCCAAGCGGTTTCGCCAGTTTAATTACAGTGCTGCCAAATATCCAAACATTCATAAATAAATTAATCAAATAGAGTATATCATAATATTATTATAAGGTATATTACACATATTAACCTGATATTAGAAAAATTTGCATAAGTAGAAGTAAAAAAAGATGATAGATTAACTAATATCTCTATTACCAATACTATTAATTTATTTTGAAATAAAAATAATAATGTATAATAATGGATCTTTGTTAAAAGACAATCATTGGATAATCATACAATATGATAGCCCAAGGTGAAGAGAACCCAGCAAGTATATTATTAAAAGTTCCAACATATATCCAATATAAAAACGAATAGCTACCGAAAGAATTCAGTAACTATTACCTAAACTAACGTTGAATATATTCAATGCATAATAAAATAGTTAAGAACCTCAAAGGAATACGAAAGAATAACAAAAAATGATGTGTTTGGAATATTTTTTATGTATTCACGTAAAAGTTTTTTAAACCTTTTCCCGCTTCTTTATTTTCCCCTTCCCAAGTCTGTGGTAACATTTTGTTAGGAGGCTTTATACGTAGTTTGTGAATTACTTTGTTTGGATGATGAACGAGTTAGCGTGCCTGCACCTCTATTGGTGTTCTAGGATTAATTAGAAAAATCAATTTTGAATTAATTATTCATTCGATATGTAATTTGTTTTAGATAAATGTGTACATATATCAGATATATATTATTAATATTCGAAACTATTATAGACTCGTATGATTCTTTTGAAATTTAAACAATTTCTACTGCCCTTACTGCAATGGAAACATAAATGAGAGAGGCTGGCTTATCAGGGGTGAACGCTCCCAGCAGTTTCTATAGTTTAATATATATATATTCTTTTTATTATATAAAAAAGATTTTCTTAGGTTGTTGAAGGGTACATGAATATGTTTTTTGATATTTCTTTGTAGTCGTTGAAAAATATTAATAAAATAAAGGTTGAATCATAATTTACTTTAATTAATATGATAACATAATTGAGAATGAAATAATACCTTGACTTTTAAAGCGAGTAGTAGAAGAAAACAAAATATATTTACATAATTACATATGGTTTGAGCCAGCCATCGGGAAACACAACAACGGGTTATATAAACAGAAAGCGCGAACTCTGGCGGTCGACTTAACATAATATTTGAATCTATGAAATATATTTTATATTAAAATAACATTATAAATAATACCTTTATATAACATATATATATTACATATGTGAAAAAATAATAATAATGGCCGGGTGTTGATATTAAAAACAAAATTAAACAATTAAAAAAGTTTCTGTAGATGAGTTTCTTTTTATTTTAAAACCATCCCAAGCTTTAAAGCATCTCTGTCCTTCTACAGGAGAACTTATATAATGAATAAAACTCCGCTTGATGCAAAAAAAAAAAACAAATTAGGGGCATATCCTGATCACTAAAATGATCATTTTCTATATAGCAGAGCGCTTAGTTGATTTCTGTTCCACTAGATGGCGCTCTGTAATCTAGAAAACGGTTAGTCGTAAAGATATACCTAATTTGCTTTTGATATATTACACAGTAGTAAGTATATATTGATTTTTGTTTCGTTAAAACCTATATATAATATTGTATTATAAGATGAAAGAGACCTGCTATACCCAATGTCGAAAATATTTCCGTGTAACGGTATGTACAATTAGTTCATACTTAAGTAGAGTATGTTACTGTATTGAGGTGAATTATTTATTTTTATTATTAAAAATATATTTAAATAACAGCATAGGTGTTGAAAGTTAAATCAATAATTATAGTTATTTACACTCACAGCTTTATTAAGACCACAGTCTTATACAGATTCACCACAGGAGGAAAGGAAGCATAGATGGAGCCCCTTTACTCCAGGCAGCACAGCACCCAACAACAGCCTCCAGGTCCGACACATGTTCAGTGGCCATACGTTCCTTCGTGCATACGTCAAGGTTAACGTATCACTGAACAGGCTAGTGTGGAATCAGCCGCGTTCTAGTCTTCGCTTCCTCATCCAAATAGACCATGACATTCGGCGATTCTATTAATCTCCTCCTAACGGTCACTGCGGCTTTATAGAATTTATATAAACCAAAGACCTTGATCAAACATCATTGTAATCATTCAGTTAATTACAATTATTTACAATATTTTTAGAAAGAATATCTTTGATTAATATAATAATGGACATAAAAATTCTGTGAACGCTAATTATTTTATTGTAGTCGAACACAGAACAAGCTGAGAAAATAGGTATTATATTGTTACATCAATTTTAATGCTCCTTACATTTATTCAAAATATTCTATGATATTTAATATTTATTTAAAACAGAATATTCAGCTCATCATTCCTTTTTATAGTTTCATTCCTTTTATAATATTTTTATTATACATATATCTTGATTGGTTATTAGACCGAGAGAGGACCTAGAGGGAGACTGCGGATCACGACCTACGAGGAAGACCACGATAACTTCGAAAGGTAATTTATTTTTATTTACTTTTATTTATTTGCTTTGAATATGGAAACCCGCTCGGGAAACGTGTATAACACCAAGAAAGAAGAAACCAAGGTCGACGACCCTGCAAAGCTGCAATTTGGTGCAACAATATAATAAATATGAAAAAATATAGAAAAATTCGTATAATCAAAGTAAAAACATCATGCTTCTAGGGAAAATATTATTTTCAAAATCATTGATCTTTCGGGCACGAACGCCCTTCTACAGGGCGTTTTCTCCTGTAGCAGTGCGTTGGTGCCCGAAAGCTAGAGATTTTGAAAAGAAATTTTCCCCTAGAAGCATGATGTTTTTACCTTAATATTGATACAAAAGATTATTTTATTGAATTCGTATAATTAATGATTTCATTATTATTATTATTTACGCTGAGCAAATACAAAATCCACCTAAAGCCAGCAAATAAAGAAAGATTGTATCTACAACGCGAAGAAATGGGAAGAGGGTTGGTGATCTTGGTCCAAAAAAACGAACGAATTCTTCTGGGCCTCTACAGTTATATATTAGGTCGGGAGGCCACAAAAAGAAAGGAAACTATTAAGACGTGTGAACAGGGCGAAAATGCAATGCTCGCACACATCCAACTAATTATTGAAAACAAATATAATCTGGAAAACCAAGACATCACAATGAAGACTGCAAATTTAAGAGGAATCGTTGGCCGCAAAAAAATACACCAAAAATTCTTCAAAAATGAAGACCAACCGCTATTGGACATGATAGAATCCTCACAGTGGCTCCAAACGGGAAACAACACTCCGCAAAATGAAGTTTTTTATATATATTCATCCAAGATAGAAACGTGTTCCCGAAGGATAAAAGCCTGAAATGCCCTCACTGTGAAAAGTTACAGAGGACGGTGGACCACCTTGCTACAAACTGTGGAAGATTGCTTCCTTACGATTACACTGAGAGGCATAATGAAGTGGTGAGATGCGTCCACTTCAATCTGTCAAGAAAGTATAATTTCACTGAAAACAACAAAATAAAGCTCTATAAAAGAGCAACTAAAATTGAAAATTCATACGCCAAAATAATAACGGACCTGCCAATGATAAGCGATATCAATATCAGAACTAACAAACCTGATATAATAGTATACGACAAAATACAACACAACATCAATAGCCTTTATTGGGCACACGTGCCATACAGGATTCTCCCGGTAGGACAAAATTGAAAAATAACAAATTAGCATCATAGTTATATACAAATATTGGGTATTGACCTCGGCCAATTATCGAGTTGGATCCGGTATCTGTGCTAAACACTTTGATTGAGCTGATTTCCAGTATTTATAAAAAGCGAATTGCTATTATAGCCGGTCTCTTGACGAAGAATTTCTCTTTCTTCTTCCATTGCCGTACAGTAGAACATGTAGTGTGGAAAATCGAGACTAAATTCACCGTTGCATAAGGTGCATTTTATGGTCTTAGTTTTCAATAGTGAAACATGATTAATTCTCTGTACTACAAAAAGGCTTCTTACTTGTGCAATGATTCTCTTTAAGGTTAGGGGGATATTGTCATTCAGATAGCATTCCATTGTAGGTGATGAATGAAAGTATTTATAGTGAGAGTAGAGTACCGATTTTCTTATTCTTACATAATCCAGCTGCAAGGACTGATCGGTTGCCGTTCTAATAATTAGGGGGGTGTATCTTTTATACGACAAAATAAAAAAATACATAACAATCATAGAGATAGGCGTTACCTCCCAAGACAATATCCAAACTACGGAGCTGACAAAGAAAAGAAAATACCAGCTACTGGCGAGGGAAATGGCCCAAACCGAAAAAATGCCCGTAAAAGTAGTGCCGATAGTCTTAACATGGGATGGAATAGTAACCAAATACAACAAACAATATAGGAAGGAAATAAACATAAGAAAAAGGGACTTCACATATATTCAATCCTTGGTCCTAAAAAAGACAATGGAAATTATCTCAACAGAAAAGAAGAATAAACCTCACAATAAGTCCCAGAAAAATAAAGAAATAGAAGCCATGGATAGATTGTTGGAACGATGTAGGGAGATGGCGAGTGAAGACGAGGAAGATGGAACACCGGAGATAATCAGGGAACACAAGAATACGACGACCATAGAAGAGATCCAGGAGAACGACTTAGTACAGATGACATGAGACCTAACAGACAAGAATGGATCGAAGATAGGGGACCGTTTTATCGAGGAATCACCAGCCATAGAAAGACTTCTGTAGGCCCACAGCACTGACCAGGAATCAAGAAAACATATGTAAATATCTATGTTTACCTTTACAGTTATTATTTATTGAGGTTGTAAATAAAAATTTGTAAATAGACTGACCATTCGTTACACTTTTTAGACAAAAACTTGTGCCTTTTTGAAAAATAAAGTTATTATTATTATTGTTAGTGAAAGGTACTGGATTCTATACAGCAGACGCACAATTCGCAACGAAATTCGTCCGTGTGCACGTTGTCGTCGTTTCCGAGCACAGCCTTGCTATGTTGAAGAGGGACCTTTACCGAAGGACAGAGTGGAGTGGGACACTGCAGACTTTGGAGACCATCACTCTTGACACTGGGAGGGTTCACCACTGATGAGCCAGGCCCTCCCTTTAATTTTTCCATTGCAGCAAGGGCAGTAGATATTGTTTTATTTTAAAAAGAACATTACGCGTCTAGAATAGTTTTGTACTTTGATATTATATATGTAACGAATGAAAACATTAAAACGCTAATTTTTCTTTTCATAAATAAATCAATCTTCTACTGTCCTTACTGCGCTGAAAAAATATTTTGGGAGGGCTTGGTTCATCAGTGGTGAACCCTCCCAGCTGTTTCGTCAATTTAATCTACCAGTCCGCTTCTTTATTGCTCTAATACTGTATTGGATCATTCTACTTTTTTCATCGCAGTAAGGACAGTATAAGTTTGATTTATTTTTGAAAAGAAACATACGCGTATTAATGTCTTCAATCGTTATATATAGATGACGCGTTATTGCTTTGTATTAATATATATGTATTTAGATGGAAATTTCCAGTAACTACATGGAAATGATCTTACTTTATATATGGCTGGCTATTATTATAGATTAAATGAATAGTTTATACAGGTTGGAGATATAGGCCTAGTAATGAAGGAATAATTCTTGATGGATTCTAAGGCCTCGATAGTAAGTCTTTACAATTTGTTGGTTATTTACCTGAATGTAATATTTCTGCAGATTCACAGTTTGGAAGATGGTCTCTGGATTCATGATTGCTGTGGGTGTGAATCCTAAACCTTTTTCTTTAATATTTGATATTATCTTAAACAATTATAAAAGAAACATTAGTTTTAAAAATGATAGTTTACAAACAACAACAACAAAAAGGCTTTTATTAGGGCCCATTGCCCTGTATGGATTCGCCAGACAACAACAAAATAACACAATAATTTTTTCTCCCTTTCCCCATGTGCACGTGAGCCTTTGTTTGAAAAGGTATTTATTTATACATCTGTTCTAATACTTTCCTCACTACCTCTTTTGTGTATAAATCTATTTACAATTGATCTGTAGAAATTATAGAGTTCTATTGCTATATTTTTCTTTTCTGAAATAGTTCTCAGCGTCTGCAGTGGGTTGCTAAATCTCCAGAAGGTGATTTTAAGAGTTTACAATCATATTATTTGATTTTTAGAGAGAAAGGTGTAGTTATAAAAGGATTCTAAAAAATAGGTTCAAAATCAACCCAAGGTTTGAAAAGGGTCATATGGATAGTGCATTTAGGAATAAATATATCGAAAGGAAGATTGGACTAAAATGGCTTATTTATACTGATAGTTTTATAATCTTATTTTCATTTTTATGAATAAATTTGAAACAATAAATTTTTATTTAAAATTTAACTAAAAATACCAAAATGTTTTGATAAAAAATTTGTTTAGAATTGAATCAGTATTGTGTGTTGTATTTAGCAGTTTATATTGAAACTGACAGACGAATTTTGATTTATATGTAGAGAGAAGATAGGGATAATAACAATGAGAAATGTTCATTATTAGTAATAATTATCATCGTTTTGAAGAAAGATAGAAATATAGAGAAAATGATTGATGTAAAATAGAAAAATTATATTTTTACTCATTTTATCAATGTGCTTAATCTCCTTCTTTTGAAATAATATTTAAAAAAATTACATATATAGGTCTCACATGTATATATCTTTTTAGAAAACTTTAATAGAATTGTTCATTTGCAAATGTTAAATACATTCTATAACAAAAGTACTGGGGTCGATCCTATATCTCCCTGAGAGGGAGTAACTCCTCAGACAGCTCTCGCCAGAAAAGCATTCTGTGCGAATTCCTCAACATGGAAATTGAGCATGTTAGGCACAACAACTCCACTATGTCCAAGAGCCTATACGGACTCAAGGCGGCTTGTAGCCTTTTATTTAATCTAAACGTCCCTCGGGGAAGGCCTCGAGTCGGATGACATGTATATATTTAAACTTGTGACTTTGTTTTGAATTTGACTGGAAGTCAATAATGTATGTTTCAATCTCTATAACAAAAGAATCAACGCACCAGGAAGGAATTGTCCGAAAGGGACAAAAATGTATGTATGCAAAGAACATGTATAAGGAAAAAAACGATTGAAATATTTCTGAACAATTAATTGTTTTATTATATACAGAGTTTCATTGTCACAAATTGAGGAAGTCAATATGTCATTGGACCCCCCACTGTCCTAGTTATAGGCTGCCACCCGGCGTGTCATGGACTGATAGATTCCGGATGGTGTGCTGCGGGATTTCTTGTCAAATTGTCTCCAACTGTCGGGCTGAATAGTCGAACATTCCAAAATGATTACAATCGCTTTCCCATCACGTCTCAGATGTGCTCTATGGGTGAGACATCAGGCAACCTTGCTGTTCATCGAAGAGTTCGGAAAGATTGAAGACAATCCATTGTAACATGTGCCGTGTGTAGCCGGGCATTATCTTGTTGAAATGTAAGCCCGAGGTGATGTGAGAGGAACGGCAACAAAACAGGCCGTAGAATGTCATCTACGTACCATTGTAGGATGCCAGGAATGATTACCGAAGGAGTTCTGCTATCAAATGAAACGGCAATCCAGACCATAACGTCCTGTTGTGGACCTGGATGGTGTTCGAAATTACGACCAGGATCCACACGCTGCCCAGGATGTCTCCAAAACACGTTTGCAACGGTCTTCAGGGCACAGTAAGAAACAGGACTCTTCACTAAAGACTATACGTCTGCAGAGTTTCAAGTTGATTGTTCCTGAACACCACTGTAGTCGGACCTTTCGGTGTAGGGTGTGAGGGGTAGGCATCGTAACGGTCGGCGAGCTCTTAGATTCCGCTCTCTCAGTCGTCTGTTGATGGTTATTTTGGATACTTGTGTGCGTATATAACGCCGAATCCGGTGCTGCGACAGCCGTTCTGACAATCGCTCTGTCCTCCCGTTCTGTTGTGTCCCTTGGTCGACCGCTGCCGTCCTGACTTTACATTCTTCCGTTGTTGACCCACTCTTTCCAACATCGTCCAATATCTTCATCACTTCGACACAGATACCGCGCGATTTGACCAACCAGCCTCTTTCAATCCAATGGCACGACCTCCTTCAAACTATGACATATAATTATAATGAGCACGAGTTTTTTGGCGAGGTATTAATATAGTAGAAATAAGCTTACTGCAAAAATATTAAATGGATAATTTGAAATCAACTCGTGCCGTGCCGAATATTGAGTCTAGAATACGCGTGCTGGATGTGCAGTTCGGATAAGCTGGAGCTCTTGTTTTGCATAAATCGGCCACCGTATGTATACGTATTTTCATATAAATCGGACAACCTTTTGGTGTATCGAATTTTGTTATATATAGAGAGAGTGTATGTATATAAAAATATTATAAAAATATAACTTTCTGCGATAGTGTGCCTTTCATCCACCTTTTCGAAAGAAAGCGAAGTCTTTCTCTCAAAGACTATCAGCGATTTCATCAGATTTCCTTCCTGTTAAAACTCTTCTTCTTCATGATCCTTTTTTTATAATGTAAAGGATGATTTAATTTGGGGATAAATCTGGAGAATAGGGCGGTTGGATTAGCAAAGGAGCTATATATTTTTGATAAAACGGCGAGAGTGGAAAATATTGTAAGCTTTCGCGCGAGTGCGTGATGTAGTGCCCCATCGTTGCTAGGTCTATGGCACTCTATAGGACCTTTAGACCTCCTGCTATAGGGCCTGTTAACTTTATGATTGATTCCTTCAGGCACCACGAAATAGACAGATGAGTACCTTGATTGCCATTCATATATAAACCACGAGATTTGAAGTCTTAGAATTAGTCAAGGGCTAGTAAAATCTCGACAGCTCGCTTTTCAAAAATAAATAAAAGAAAATTTGGTGGCATCGGACTGCTACATGGAGCAGAAAGGACTGCTAGATGAGAAAAGAACATATAAAAAATTTAATCAATTCTGTAGATATATATATACAACTATCTTTTGAACTGGGAAAGAGAGGGAAGGAAATTTTGAGGGAATTGCTTTTGTATGTTTGTCTTTTTTCTCCTTTCTCCTTGTATATAGCCAATTTGTTATGATATAAAGAAATGTATTGACGCAACTATCCCTGAGTTTGGGATATGGCATTATAGGATGTTAATAAAGTTAATAAATATTAAAGATATTTATTACGAATATCTTTCAACACTTATAATACCTGAGATTAATCAGCGTTTCTAAACTTTTATAGGAATTTATAATGAGGATATTAATACACTGATTATTTTAATTTTACCCTTGTTTTTAAACGAGGAGCTTTAGGTAAATTGCCCTTTCTCTGTTCATCTTGGCAGATTAAACTATTAACTGATTAAACTATTAACTGATTGCATGTCTCAAGCTCTGATTAAAAAAAATGGGGGAGCAGTAACAAGCTCGCTAAAAAACCTGGACTCAGCTGGCCCGGCTGCTAATACCTTGTAAAGGGCTCTTGGGATACAAGATGAGCAGCGTTTGTACTCCATGTTAGGAGCGCTGCACATGACGTCTGTTCCTCATGTCAGAGGTGACCATTTCTTTTGGAGCTAAGTCAGTGGCCTGAAACTGAGTAGTGCTCCCAGTCTTAACGACAAAGACATTCTACCTCACCCAACCATGATGATTTTCGCTTGATACCCCGATATGATTGAGTGAAAATAAAAAAAGAAGTAGACTATTGAATGTAATGATTAAACATGTAGATATTAAAATATTTACCTAAATTAATTCATAGATAAGTATTTCATATTTACTTATGAAAAAATATTCCTATAACTAAATTTAATCATTCTAGGATTGAAAGAAATTGTCTTTATACATTTTATAAATAAGTAATTAATGTATTATATATATGTTATGTTCAATTTAATTTTTTTAAGAGATAAAAATATTTTTTCAATTTGACCAAAAAACAAAAGTTTTTATTATTATTATTTTGTTCTGTTGTTATATAGTTTTTTTTTTCTTTTTGGTTGGTTAAATGTGTTTTTTTTTTAATAAACTCATTTGCCAAAAATATTATATTATATAGTTAAATTTGTTTCAAATAAATATATAAGAATATTTGTTAATAATTTATATTTTATTTATTTTTTTTTTTGTAAATAAAAATTTACATTCGACAATCTAAACATTACTCAATAATTAATAACTTTTTTACGCTCCCCTCCCCGAATATTAGATATATATAGAGAGAGAGTTGGGGTATATATGTCTATTGATTGAATGTGGGTGTTGTTAGAAGATTACATAGATTCTATTTAAAGAGACAAAGGTCGCCTCTCCCGTCAAAATAGACGTCAAATATAGACGCCATTTATTGACCGTCGCCACAAACTAGCGGCCTCGGGTCGGTTACAAAGCCACAACACCAGCTTTGGCAAACTGAAAACCTTTGGCAGATTGTCAAGATTCCATTAGATCCCGTGTGGATCTTATGAAATAAAGTCTGCCCTAGACTGACGAGGGCCATTAGCCCGAAACCATGGTCTCTAGGTGGACGCTTTTCAGTTTGCCAAAGCTGGTGTTGTGGCTTTGTCACCGACCCGAGGCCGGTAGTTTGCGGCGACGGTCAATAGATGGCGTCTAGATTTGACGTCTATTTTGACGGGAGAGGCGATCTTTGTCTCTTTAGATCAATATCCTCCCGGCAAAATTTCCATCTATAGATTCTATTATTATTCTTTGTGTTTTTTTATCGTGTTGTGTTGGAGTACAAGATGATGGAAGGTGGTTTGATGGCCTGTTAATTCTTATAACTGGAAGCATGGATGAAAAACTCCATGTTTAATCAAAGACAAAAATAGTTACGGTATAAATTGTCTTCCATAGTGTTTAGAAATTTGTCTGGGGGTCGGTGGAAGTATGCTCTAAACCGTTGGTTTTCAACCGCTACGACCAGGGTGCGATTCCCGCATTGGTCACTTTTTTCTGATAAAAAAAAATGCTCCAATGGCCCCCGATTCTTGCAAAATTCCAACCCCACCAGCGAGTGCAAGTAACTAAACAGGGCTCTGGCACATTTGTATGTGTAAAGTCGAACTGCTTTTCACATGTGTAAACATGTGGTGCACTTACAGTAAAAGCAGTCGTCTACCTCTTCCCACCATGATTATCATGGCCTGTACCACGTGTACTAGGGATAAACAAAAAAATGTCTTTCGTGTTGTATTCACTTTAAATATGACCTGAAAATTGAATTTTTTAAATTTGTCTTTTTATGTTTCAATTGTCTAAGCTCCGTATCCCCCCCCCCCCCCCACAATTTAGAGACTAGATCATGGGTTTGTTTATGTGTAATAACTGTAGGAGATACAGCTTTAGTATTTTTTATAACTTTATCTTGTATTTTTGGATTGTTTGCAAAAATGGGGAGCTAGTACTAGCACAATGAATGCCCTATCTGGGGCTCATTTCAGTGCTAGAGATCTCACTGGAAAATTTCAGCGAAATTAGGCCGGATAGGTTGAATGAGATAAACTGTTTGAAACTTTGGCATACAGAAGTTTTTATAAAGGGATAGTTATTTGAGTGCAGGTAGAGTATATATTCTTGTATGTCAATATAATATATTCTCAAGATATTATTGGTCTCAAGACCTTATCTACGGTGAAACAGGAGGGGTTCTCACTTCTGAAAAGAATATCAGAAACCTTTCCACAATATACAAAATTATAACTTCAAAGACAAAAAAAAAAAAAGACACGTTTGATAAGTTTTATCGTAAATGTTTATTTTCCGTTCATCATTAATCTTCACAATTAATCCTTTCATACTTCATCATTAAGGATAGAAATAGTCATTATTTCTCCTTAAAATAAATTACGATTTTTCGTTTAAAAGAAACATTTGATATAAAACTTTTCAAACATGTCGTTCTACAATAATAAGTCGCATTATATTGTATTATAAAAAAAATGATTATCATGGAATTTTGGTGAAACCTCTCACAGGATGTACCGTCAGGAAAAATCAAATTTAAAACAATGATAAGATTTATTATTTTAAATTCAATTTTAATATAGTTCTCCTATAGAAAGGCCTTCCAGACAGAGAGAGAAAGAAAGTGTTAAAAAGTTATTAAATATAATCTTAAATAAACTTATCCCTTGATGGTTTAATTTTCTTTTTAATTAACATTATTGGTAGACCCCTATATGTAACTACGAATAACAATAGGTTCCTTTATTAAAAGATAAAAACTAGCGAGTTCTTCAGCGAAAAAAATAAAAGGATCTTCGACTGTTTTTTAACGCAGAAAAAAACCAGCCGCAAATTCATTTATTCGCTCGATAGCTCTCTAGTTTTTTTTTATCTTTTAATAAAGATAGATCGTCTATGTTGTAATAATAGTGTCAAATACTGAAACATAATATTGTGAAAAAATGTGAAATTTTACTTAGATAAGGAGATGCATTTTTCTTAATTTACATAATATTGTTACATAAATAGACGCCTCTTACACCATAATATGGGGATTATAGATTCAACATTGGGTAACAAGATCACACAAATAAATCATGACATTTTGGTAACAGCTCACCAAAATTATTAATTTGGATGATATCTTATGTTTTATCAATAGTTAAAACCCTCAAAATTGTAAAATTTCAATTCTCAATTGTTTTAACCATTGGTGCAACACAAAATATTGGTACCAAGTAATAAGGTTTGAATATATATACCATTGGTATCACAGCAATATCATGGGTTTACTTTTAACTTAAAATCTAATATTGAAAAGTTTTCAAGCCTTTATTACAAGTAGAAATGGCCAAATTATTTCAAATTGTTGTTATTAGTTCATCAGGTCAAGACCTTTTGTGACTATATGGAGAAATATTATCCATTTTGCTGTTAGTGACATCAATCACAGATAATCTAGTGACCTCTTTCTTGACCACTTCTAGCCAGGTATTCCTTTAATTTTTCTCAACATCAGAATCTCTTGAAAAGGCACAATTTGTATTATAGATCATAAACACAAGGTAATAAGACCAAATCCAAATTTAAAAAAACACTAATTTGTTGTTGTTTCTTGTCCCATTGTGTAAAGAAGACACCAATTCCATGAATTCATGCTCCTCAAGCTATTTCATGGAATGGAGTATAAGGGGGGAGCTTTCGTTAATTTTGGCACCATGATCCAGGCACACTTTGACACTTATTTGGATTTGGTCAAAATATGGTTAAGTTCCACCAAAGTAGGGTGGATGTGCCTTAACCGTATATGTGTTGGGTCCGAAGACCATTCCATCCTTGTCAAGGGGAGTGCTAACCGTCTCTCCTTTTTTTATACCATAATATGAGGCTTGTCAAATAAAACCTCGTATAGAAAAGTATTGTACAGTTCAAATTTTCATCTCCTTCAGAGTGTTCTCCTACTATAGCAATACATATTGCCATCGTTTCATTTCCCAGTTCTCGAGACCTTCCTGTAAACCGAAGATGGTAAATTTGGAGTTTGTTTGTTGAACTTGTGTTCATCTTGATACAAAAATTCTTGATAATTATTTTTATATGATGGTGTGTAGTAAAATTTGTTTTTTTTTTTTTTGTATCCCTAGTACATGTGTTACAGGCCATGATAATCATGGTGGATAGAAGTAGGCGACTGCTTTTACTGTAAGTGTACCATATTTCTACACATGTGGAAGGCAGTTCGATTTTGCATTTACAAATGTGCCAAAGCCCCGTTTGGTTACTTACACTCGCTGGTGGGGTTGGACTTTTGCAAGAATCGGGGGCTATTGGAGCATTTTTTTAATTCGAAAAAAAGTGCCCAATGCGGGAATCGAACCCTAGGTAAATAAAGTAGACGTCTTATCTACCAGAATATGAAGTTTACCAAATAAAACCTCTGATGGAAAGTACAGTAAAACTTGAAAAATTTGAACGTCTTGAATATTTATCTTGGTCTCTAGACTTTTAAGCCTTTTATTCGAATTTTTGGACAATTCGATTTTTTTTGGTCCCTTGGGCTTCGAATTATTCAATTCGACTGTATTTATAAAGTTCAATTACTCATCTTCATCAGAGTATTCTCTCCTACTATAACAATACATTTTGCCATCGTTTCATTTCCCAGTTCTCGAGACCTCCCTGTATCCCGGAGCTGGTAAATGCGAAGTTTGTTTGTTGAATTTGTGCTCAACTTGATACAAAATTGCTTAATAATTACTTTTATATGATGGTATGCAGTAACATTTTTAAAACCTATTAGCGTACACTTCTCCACAAAGAACAGTTTTCATTTGTAAAATTACCATTTTTACTATTTAGCAACTCTATGGTAAGAGGACACCTCTCCATAAAGGAGACTTTGGCTCTGCAATTAGGTGTCCTTTACAGGGAGAATTTACTGTATTAGCGGTATGTGTGTCTAGTTGCAAAGAATTTATTCATAAACAACATCATGATAATCTAAGAAACCTGTCAGTATTACCTTGGTCTTATGATGACTTTGACGTGTCGTCTCAGGTAGAAACTGATATTCATCAGACTGGTGAATATCTTACTGTCTTGATAGCTGACACATCGCCTGTGTCCTATTATCGATTCGCCGAGAAAGTCTACATCAGTCTGTAATATCCCCACCCCATTTATTCAGAATAAAATATTGGTATCACATAACTAACCTCCCTCACCGAATTATAGAATTGCAAATTATCGAATTAAACAACAAAAATTTTATATAAGGTTGTCTTAAAAGTTCGTGTTTTTTTTAAAACGTTGTTTTTCTTAATAAATGGCGAATAATATTATTACAGCAAATAAATAAACACATAATACAATTACTTTATGAAAATTCGAAACTATTATAGACCTGTATGGTTCATTTAAAAATAAAACAATTTCTACTGCCCTTACTGCAATGAAAAAAATTAATGGAAGGGCCTGGCTCATCAGTGGTGAACCCTACCATCGGATTCGCCAGTTTAATCTACCATACGGCTGTTATATTGCATTTTTCGACAATCCTTTTATAGTGATACTGATGCTAGACTCTTGGAATGGGTATTTTAGATTAACTATGGACTTAAGATTTGAGGACAGTAGAAATATTTACAATTACTACTGTTATAAAAGCTTATGTCCATAGTTTGCTCAAATACAATTTCTAAGATTCCACCCTTCAGTGCAGCATATAAAAGCAGAATGATCCAATACAGTATTAGAGCTCTAAAGAAGCGGTCTGGTAGATTAAATTGGCGAAACCTCTGGGAGGTTTCACCACTGATGAGCCAAGCCCTCCCAATATATTTTTCATCGCAGTAAGGGCAGTAGTAGTTTGATTTATTTATGAAAAGAAACATTCGCGTATTGGTGTTTTCATTTGTATTATAAAATACTAAGTTTCTAATTAGTTACATATCAGTTCTAAAAGTAATATTTGTAAATTTGTATATAACTTTAGAGTTTTATGCATTAATCTATATTAACCTTCCTATAATCACAGGATACCTATCTCTAAGTTCACTCAGTTTTCATGTTACACAGTTATTGAAAGAAAATATACTGTCGAGAAAATGAATATCGGAAAATATCAAAGAGTAATCTATTACCTGAAGGAAATGTATTCATGGTAAAGTTTATAGAAAATTTCCGGAGGTTTTCTATAAGAGAGTGGTTGAGGATGGTACTCAAGGTATGAAAGAAGTGAGTCAATAATATCGGAGGACTCTACCTGCGAGATGGGAACAAAGAGGAGCAATATTGAATTCCTGGACTCCCTGTCGTGGATCATTGATCCAGATGTCGGGGCACCAGCTGCTCCGTCCCTCTCTATTTATGCTAAGTGATGTCTCTAATTCGGTTCTGTTCTTGTCTCTTCTGTCTCTGGATACGCCTCGTTATTTCAATATACGATGTGATATTTCCTTTTCTGTGTGTCGTGTTTCCACTCTCCCTCTGTAAGACATTTTCCTGTCTTTATCTCTCTATCTTTCTCTGTATTTATATGTATGCTACCGTATTTCTGTTTCTGACTGCCATTATATTATTTCCCTTCTGTTCCTTTTTTTCATTCTGTCTTAGTGGGCGTTTTTCTCTTTTGAAAATCACTCTGTGTTTCTATGTGCGCAACCGCATGGTGTCTCTCACTGTTATTGTACTATTTCCCTTCTGCGCCTATTTTTTCCACTGTCTTAGTAGACCTTTTTCTCTCTTTGCATTTACTTTGTGTTTATATATGTTTTACGTATTTCTGTTTCTGACTGCCATTTTACTCTCCTAATTTTTACACTCTGTCTTAGTATAACTTTTTTCTGTCTTTACATACACTTATTACCGTACTTCTGTCTCTTTCATTGCCATTGTACTTTTTCTATTATGTTCCTGTTTTTCCACTTTATTTTTCCCATATAAAAAGAAGTCCAATTAAATATTTATATGGACTCATGGACTTAGGGAAGTTGTACCTTATACAAAATACGTATTATTCTTTAAAGACGGCTACTAGTTAAATATGTAGCTATCAATATGTAGATTGTTCACGTCAACTACACTGTAGTTGACAAAAATGTTAAAGATAGAAATAAGATTAAATCCAAGTAAGAACAAATGTGTGGTGTCAGCAATGTCGCTTCTCACCTGTCAAGGAGTTATTTGGACAGAGTCCTATTAGTTTCTTAATAAACAACTAGACACCAACTCTATATTGATCCATTTTAAAACATTTTCTGCTGATTTGGTGAAGATTTGTAAGTACAGGCTTGAATAAACTTAGGAAATTAGAAAGTTTTCAATGTCGCCGGTAGCCTTTTTGTTGTTGTTGTTCATTTTGAACACCAACTTATATATTTATCTATTTTAAAACATTTATGCTAAGTATGTAAAGCCTTGTAAGTAAACTAAAGGACAAACCCGGGAAGTTTTCTTGTCGCCGGCAGCCTTTTTTTTTAAGAAAGCAGAGATAATTTTTTTCACACTTGGTTATCTCGTATGTCTCCAATAAAGATCAGAGTGTATCAAATACACTGCGTGACATTGAAAATGGAACACCAAGAAATAGTGGCCAGAAAGTGATGAAACTCGGCAGACAGAGAGAGACAGGGACGAACAATAAGTGATCTTTATTTCAGAATGATAGTCATAATACAGAGCGAGAACGGCGTCGGCTTAGTAGCAAGTAGGACCACCGCGGACGGCGATGCACGCAGCAACACGTCTAGGTAGAGAGTCAATCAGAGTACGGATGGCGTCCTGAGGGATGGCTCTCCATTCCCTCTCAACCATTTGCCACAGTTCGTCTTCTGAACGCGGCTGTGGCAAGGCATGCAAACGGCGTCCAATGATGTCCCAGACGTGCTCGATTGGTGAGAGATCAGGAGAGTACTGTGGCCAGCGAAGCATCTGTACATATTGCAGAGCTTGTTGGCTAATGCGAGCAGTGTGCGGTCGGGCGTTATCCTGCTGATAAAGGGCATTGGGTACCCCCTGAAGGTAGGGGAGTGTCACCGGTCGCAGCACATCATCAACGTATCGTTGGGCCGTCATAGTACCCTGAATACGAAGTAAAGGTGACCTGGAATCATACGCGATTGCGCCCCAAACCATGATTCCACGTTGTCGCACGGTGGGGCGTTCCACAATTGCTGCCCGGATTGGACCTTTCTCCACGTCGACGCCACACGCGTACACGGCGACTATCACTGGACAAGCAGAAACGCGACTCATCTGAGAACACGACCCTGTGCCATTCCGTCATCCACGTCGATCTAGCCCGGCACCATTCCAAACGTTGGCGCCTATTCGGTGGGGTCAATGGCAGTCTTCTTAGCGGACGGCATGAGTGCAAGCCATTAGCAACCAATCGACGGGAAATGGTTCTGGTCGAGATGGAATGATCTAGGGTGTCTTGCACATGTTGCAGGATGGCGGTACAAGTGGCTTGTGGGGCCGCCACTGCTTGTCGAAGAATACGCCGATCCACACGTGCTGACGTCACTCTGGTTGCACCGACATTCCTATAAATTGCCACATTTCCTTGTTCCAACCATCTTCTCCACAGTCGGTGCACCGTGGACGCACCAAGGTGTGTATCAGCTGCGATTTGACGTATGGACCAACCTGCCCTTTTCAGTCCGATCACCATGCCCCTCGTAAAAGCGTCTGTCTGCTTGAACTGCCTCCGTTTACGATGACCTGGCATTCTCTGTTATTACACGTGTCTTTTGACACAAGAACAAAATTTCTACAATGATTTTCCTTGAAGAAATAACGACACGAATACTGTCCTTTCTGCAAGTTCCTTCCCTTATATCTTACTCCATGTGCGCACGAGGGCTGCGCATTTTACATCATTTGCATAACTCGGTTAGGCGCGTCTACTCTGAAATTTGCATAATTTTCTGGCCACTATTTCTTAGTGTTCCATTTTCAATGTCACGCAGTGTATCTTTCAGAGCTATTGTCTCGATATACATGCTAAAAGGTACAACTTCCTTAAGTTTTGTCAATGAGTGTATCGTTCAGAGTTATTGTCCCTATATACATGCTAAAAGGTACAACTTCCTTAAATTTTGTCTATGAGTGTATATCGCAACATGTAACTTGGCATCGAAGTCGTCGGTCAGGTAGATTCCAGAGGTTGAAATAGATGCACTGTATACTTTATGTGATTATTGGACCTTGACTGTTAATTACCAGGTAAAACACCGTAATGAGGGGTGAAGGTGGTAAATGGAGGAATAAGGGCCACCGCGGCACGACTTCAAACAGAGCATCGACCTGACAAATATTGGTTCCGTCTGCTGACATAGCGTTGCTTGATTGGCTGGCCTTCCTGTCTTATTGGCTGCTGTATCCTTTCTTATCGGCTACTGTTTCACAGTAGCTGTATCCTGTCTTATTGGCTGCTGTAGCCTGTTTGACAGTAGTTGTATCCTTTCTTATCGGCTACTGTTTCACAGTAGCTGTATTCTTTCTTATCGGCTACTGTTTCACAGTAGCTGTATTCTTTCTTATCGGCTACTGTTTCACAGTAGCTGTATCCCTTCTTATCGGCTACTGTTTCACAGTAGCTGTATCCTTTCTTATCGGCTACTGTTTCACAGTAGCTGTATCCTTTCTTATCGGCTACTGTTTCACATTAGCTGTATCCTGTCTTATTGGCTGCTGTAGTTGACTGATCTAGCCTGTTTCACAGTATCTGTATCCTTTCTTATCGGCTACTGTTTCACAATAGCTGTATCCTGTCTTATTGGCTGCTGTAGTTGGCTACTGTAGCCTGTTTCACAGTATCTGTATCCTTTCTTATCGGCTACTGTTTCACATTAGCTGTATCCTGTCTTATTGGCTGCTGTAGTTGGCTGCTGTAGCCTGTTTCACAGTATCTGTATCCTTTCTTATCGGCTACTGTTTCACAGTAGCTGTATCCTGTCTTTTTGGCTGCTGTAGTTGGCTGCTGTAGCCTGTTTCACAGTATCTGTATCCTTTCTTATCGGCTACTGTTTCACATTAGCTGTATCCTGTCTTATTGGCTGCTGTAGTTGGCTGCTGTAGCCTGTTTCACAGTATCTGTATCCTTTCTTATCGGCTACTGTTTCACAGTAGCTGTATCCTGTCTTTTTGGCTGCTGTAGCCTGTTTGACAGTAGTTGTATTCTCGCTGTAGCCTGACCTTTCAACTGTTATTTGACTGTCTAACTGTAGAATAGATCTCTTATTTGACTATTGTAGCCTTGGTTTCCTATTATAGATTCTGAAACTTAACTTTGGCGCTAAAACTTCAGCCTGACTTTCCAACTGTAATTTTTCTGCTGCTTCCGTGAACATCAGTCCTGGACTCTTTGGACGAATTTTTATCTGGATACAACCTGGGACCTGCTTAACTCATCAATGGGAAACCATCTAATCAGTTTTTACAGACCACTGTGGTATTAGAGCTTATAGCGTTGGCAATAATAATAAATAATTGAAGAAACTACATATGAGAAAAACCTATCAGCAAACAAATCTAAGGCAATAGCTTACTATAAATTTTTTACATCATCATTATGTAAGGACCAGTCAACAATTGAAGGACTTTGAGACGAAGCGTAAAGCCAGTTCAATTTCTATGTAAATAACACAAGATGATTATTACCTTACTCAATTGGGAGAATCTGTATGGGGCAAGTCCCTAATAAAGGCTTTTGTGTCTGGGTGTGTGTATATATGAGAAAAAACAACAATTCTCTTCAACAAATACTGAAAAAAGAACAAATAGAAGGTACAATGTGTCTTACTAGAAACACCTTATCCACGAAGTATGAATAAAAAACGCTGAGAAGAGACCATTAAACAAAGAACCACACTTGGTATTCATACTAAGAAAGGAAAGGAGGCGGAACGATGTTTGGGGAATTCTTGTGAAATTGATCTTGAGATGAAAAATGGATGAGAGAGATGGAGGGAGAGAATATAGATTTGTCTGGAGGTCGTTCTTGGTGTGTGGATGGACCATTACGGCCTTCTTAGGATTCCTATGGCTCCTTTTTCTGTTTATGAATATATATTTATAGCTATAAATGTGCTATATACACTCTGTTGGAGAATATTTACTCCGAAAGCTTGCGTCAATCAACTAAATGATGAATATTTATTTTTATTTATTTTTTACTATATAATCTTTTTTTTCTTAATAATATTGTGGCGAATAAATATTTTAATTATTCAATGAAAATATTTGGAAACAGATTTAAAATTTTACATTTTCTAAATCATCATTTAGTTACCTAACTTGCTTGCTTAAGATTCCCTAGCTGTAGATAGTTTAGTTGATTTGTTGACAATAGTCGACTAGTCGCCGTGACGTCATCAATAAATACTTTCACATCTTCAGATATACAAATACTTGATTTCCACGCTACAACAATTAAATTAAATAATAAATTATTTCTTCGCCACAATTATATTTAACCTTTTGAATATTATTTGTTGTTTGCAAGTTTGTTTGTAAAAAAGATATAGTTATATCTCAACCAATTTTGTTATTTAGTTCCTGACATTTCAATGATTCATTGTCGCTCTCATCGGGGGAATGATTAGGGAATCATTAATATGGGAATCATTAACATTAATACATGAGATCGTTGAATATAACACTATACACACACAAAGCTTTATTAAAACCAGCGATCTTATACAGATTCACCACAGCAAGAAATAATAGATGGAGCTCCTATACTCCAGGCAGCGCAGCACCCAACAACAGCCTCCTGGTACGACGCATGTCCAATGGCCACACGTTCCTTTGTGCATACGTCATTATATATAATTACAATAATTAGGTAATATATTTGTTTTCCTTTCAGAGTTGTTTATTGTTACACACAAACTTTCAGTTTTATTGTCTAGATACATCACAGTAGACTTTCTCTTGAGAGCTTTCTCCCATAAAGGGGGATCCATCGTCTCTTAGTCTATATATCTTAAACCCCATTTATATATTGCGATAATAAAGCAAACCCAAGTCATTGTAGTTTGGGGATTCAACCGGAAAAAAATTATCACAAAACAAACGCAATATTTCGAAAGAATGAACGTCTCTCTATGTCAAGCAGATTAAGAATCCTTCGGCTGAAATGTGGACTTTGGTTGGAAATATTTAGATCTGGATTTTAGTCTTGAAGGATTTCGATTTTCCTATTTATGCTGTTCTCTTGTCACCTGCGGAGTCTCAACTTTCCAGAAATTATCTTTCTTGCTTTAGGGGGATGTTATGGATAATTATTTTACTGCTTTTCCAGTTTGGACAATGGCGATTTATTTTAGAATGCTTTACTAGTTTTAAAAAAAGCTCTATTATTTTGTAAGGCTGATTGTACAGCTTCCTTCGATCTTCTAATGGTTTTGCTGCTTCGCTAATTCGGGACTCCATAAGTAACAAAAACAGAACATATAGAAAGATTCAAATCTTCACTAAGACTACATACAATTACGAAGAAAATCCTGCTCTAGAAATCTCCACCAAAATTTAACACTTAAACAGCAATATCTTAGAATTAAAAGACACAATAGAGCAGGCAAAAACTGTCCTGGTGTGGAACTAACACCTACTTACATATTCTCATGCCCAGCAATAGCCGCAGCCTTGCAGAAAATTGACATGGACCCAGAGCAGCAGCTTTACACACCCAAGATGGTGGACATTGCTGCTGCTGTGATAGAGATGCATGGAGACATCTGAGGTTCTTCATTGGACACGACAACAACAACACTTCGGCCAGTAAATATTTATATTCTATCGACGTTTGAACAAAGATCTTTTGTCCTTGTTAGTAACAATTAAAAATTGAAGCATTTTGGCAAAATGTTGAAAATTTAACCCCTTGCCAAATGCTTTAATTTTTATTTGTTCCTGACAAGGACAAACTATTTTTTCGAAACACACGTCGAGAGAATAAACATATTTACTATTCGAAGTATTTTTTGATTTGAATAACTATGCAATGCCTCTTACCCAACATACAACATATACAAACAAGTCAGGCAACTTCTACCTTAATGATATTCAACAACAATTCACTTATAATTCTTAAACTGTTTGAAAAAGTTAAACCTTCCTTTTTCTCTAAATAGCGTGTTTATTTTTATCTTCTTATATATAAAAGTCAATGTCTGTTGTCTGTTTCGAGATAAACTCAATAATTACTGAACCAATTGGTACCAAATTTTGTATGTCGCTTTTTACAAACCTGAGGAAACTTTTCTGCTACATTTTGATTAGTATTTTGGCTACTTATTTTTTTTTATTTACCATTTTCATTTATACCTGTGTTTTATTTGTTACTTCTGTATTGCTATTATATAGCATTTCTGCTATTTATTAGTGATGTACTTTCAGTATGAAGGAAATTGCACTCGGGGGAATTCTCGGGCGAAACTGGATCATTCGTATAGTAATATATAAAATTTTCCGGTTGAATCCATAAAATGGGTTTATTATTGATCATCATATGTACGTAAAGTTTGGTTAACCATTCACTCAACAAGCCATCATCTAATGTATAAACATCATTCTACAAGCTGTAGTTAAGCAAAAATGATAAACAAGCAGACGCCAATTTAGGATAACGAGGGGAAGATTGGCAAATTTATCATTGCTAATTCTGTCCAATATGGTGGCAATAAATTACCTCGTGAATTAAAAGATCTTCCTACTAGAGGGTAATTAACGGGAGAGATAAATAGCCTCCATTAACTTCATACAATATGGGGTTGTACTTCATTGCTTATAGCTCTGTTGTGGCCTTTGTTACACTGTCATTCTACTGGTATTAGTGATAGACTGTCAAATGGTTCAATCATTAATATGACTGTGGTCAAAGTAACGGAATATTGATGTAAAAAAACTTTCTCCTATTCTACTCTATATACACTCATGGACAAAAGAGAAGTGGAAAGTATTTTATATCGCGTGTCTTCAATAAAAATCACTGTGTATCAAATATATTTCAGAGTTATTGTCTGAATCCTGATATAGAGGGTAAAATGTACAACTTCCTTAAGTTTTGTCTATGAGTGTATCTTTCAGAGTTATTGTCTGAATCTCGATATACATGATAAAAGGTACAACTTCCTTAAGTTTTGTCCATGAGAGTATCTTTCAGAGTTATTGTCTGAATCTCGATATACATGCTAAAAGGTACAACTTCCTTAAGTTTTGTCCATGAGTGTATCTTTCAGAGTTATTGTCTGAATCTCGATATACATGCTAAAAGGTACAACTTCCTTAAGTTTTGTCCATGAGTGTATCTTTCAGAGTTATTGTCTGAATCTCGATATACATGATAAAAGGTACAACTTCCTTAAGTTTTGTCCATGAGTGTAGAAACTAGAATTGAAGAACACATTTCCCTGGGAAAGAGGACATTGGGTCGTCAACACATCGGAAAATATGTAAATAACCCAAGAACAGTTGATGTTTATTCTTTTTTTTTAACTTTCAGCACATCGAGACTAAAAACCCGGATTTCTATAGACACCCCAACGGAATATATAATATAAAGCGGCATCACGAGAAAAGAAAGAAGTGAGAGCTTTAAAAAAAATCTGAAGGTGCTTCTTTTATTTTCCACTACATCGATATATTGATTTGTAAATTGGTATCAAGTTTTGGTTGTGCTATTAGTATGACTGTCTCAGGGATACGCCTGTGGGTGCCTGGTCGACTCCAATGAGCTAGACCATAAAGGCGGGCGAGAGGGCTCATACAAATGGCCGCTCGGTGCATGGAGAATGCATCATTCCTCTGGCTGGGTGACTGGAGGAGGTAACCGGAATGCAAGGACCACAGGAATCTATATGATCCCTGGCTCTGCTTTTGCAGGCCGAATCTCTTTTCTGTCTCAGGGATACGTCAAAATCAGCATTTGCCGCTAAAAACATTGTAAAAGATTAACTTTACTTGTCTTGCTTATTTATACCTTACAGATGCTCAGTGGAGGACCAGTTGGTTGTCCAATCTTTCACAGGAAAAACTAGTAAACTTGATCAAAGAAGATTTACGTAAATAGTTAGCAGACATCGAGGAATAAACCGTCTAAATGACAAATAATTCGATTTGAGGTAAAGGAATTGTGCTGAAATGTAAATTATCCACCAAGACAACTCTTAGCCGTACACCGCTATTCACACAAAATACTTTATTAGGACATATAGTCTAATACACGGAGTATGCAAATCAAAATAATAAGAAAGTAAAGCTAATCCTATTTAATGGTAATAATGAAATTTATTTTTGAAGATAATTTGTTGGTTATAAGTTGGTTTAAAGAAAATATACAGCCACATCAACCAATAATTTATTTAACTCCCGACGTTGTTGTCACATCATTTCCCTGAAGAGAATAACAGCCAGTCATTGAAACGTTGAGAATTAAAACAATAATGATTGATGTGGCTATATATTTTCCAATGAAATTTATATACAGGAAAACATAATTAAGACAGTCAAGCTCAAAAATAGATTGCTCTGGATAAATCCTAATAAAATACAATTCTCTTATCTATAGATTTACCATTGAGCTTGCAATTGAAAAAAAAATAATTCACATTTAATGGTAATAATGAAATTTATTAAAAATAAAGTAGGCATATCCTGACCACGAGTACATGTGCTTCTTAGAAGGTAGAGCGCTAACAGCGCAAAACGCGTTCGTGGATGGCTTTTCTTGATTTATCAAGAAAATGGGTTGCCCAAATATCAGGGAACAGGCTAAATCAATGTTTAGTTGATTTCTGTTCCATCAGATGGCGCTCTACCTTCTGAAAAGCACATGTGCTCCTGGTCAGGATATGCCTACTTTATTTTTAATATCAATACCTGAACTTTTTTGTTTTTTCTATTGTTTTTAAATGGAATGTATATACAGGAAAACTTAATTAAGACAGTTAAGCTGATAAACAGGTTAGTCTGGTACACTGCTATTCTGTGATAACTCTTTTAGCCGATAATGACCACTAATATTTCGTCAGCTCCCCGTTCACTAAAAGTTATAAAAACACATTTCTCTGAACAAAAGTAGCTTGAAGTGAAAGGAGATTAGATACAATAGAGAGATATATTCGTCATTGCTGTATATATATATATGTTATGAATAAATTTGTTGTTGTTAGATAAAGGGTTGATAAGACAAAGGATCGATAAGATAAAGGGTTGAGGTGCAGTCGTGGTAAAAAAAAAAAAAGATAATTATTTACCGTCAAGTAGCTTTTATTTTCAATTACTTGAGGAAATATTACACATTAGTTATTTTCACATTATATAGAATTTATAAAGTTAATCCTATATTAGTGATTTAAAAGGATTGATATGTTAACTACGCATATTTACAACAAAACTATACAACTAAACTGAAAGTCTTTCTAAAAACGATGATAACAAAGTAATATTATCAATGAATAAAATAAAATATATATTTTTAAAATATAGAAATATTTGAGTTTTTAGATTATATAATATATATATATATTTCAAGTTTCTATTCATGATAAAATTGTGAAAAAAGTTTTAAAATTAAAAAAAAAATTCTCACAATGAGTTTCTTTTTTTTTTTTTAAACGCTAGCTTTAAAGCGAAAATCGCTCTTCAACGGGCTTAATAAATTTGTTTTTGTAAATATTTCTGGTAAGATATAGTCGATATTTTATTAAGCCCGTTGAAGAGCGATTATCGCTTGAAAGCTAGCGTTTTGTAATAAAAAGAAACTCATTGTGAGAAAATATTTTGTTATTTAAAAAAATATTTCAAGTTTAATATATTAATTGTAAAACGACTGACAAGTTTTACCGCAAATGATTCCTGGACACTTTATTTTTCCGTTCATCATTACTCTTCACAATTCATCCTTTCATACTTCATCCCTAAGGATAGAAATAATCGTTATTTCTCCTTAAAATGAATTACGTTTTTTCGTTCAAAAGAAATATTTGCGGTAAAACTTGTCAAACGTAGTTTTACAATCATAAACCGCATTATATTGTATTATATATTAATTGTTCCCACAGAGTGTATGCATGTAAGATCACAAGTAAATAGGTGCTAACTGTAAGAAGAAGAAAAATTTGGATCCATATCTTTGGTTATATAATCAATTGAAGCAAATTTAGAAGAAACACGAAATCATAATGTGAAAAGTTTCTTTTAAAGTTTATTATTATTTTGCCGAGCTTTGAGCATTTCTGCCCTTCTACGGGAGAAAATTTGATTTTTTTCTCAATTTTTCTCCTGTGGAAGAGCCTAAATGCTTTCCTTGATGCTGAGATTCCCAAAACTTAGCAAATTTTCCGTCGTCTGAAGACATATATGATAATAACAGAATGCCAAAAGAAATTTCATTTTATATAAATATCTCAAGTTATATACCCCTAGTGTCAAATTCTGCTGAAATAACATTCGACATTTAGTTCAAATTTATATAGATATATGGCGTGATCGTTATAATTATATGAAAAAAATATTATAAGAATGTGAAATTGTACAGGGACGAGTGGATAAATTAAGAAAAGGCCTGATCGTGAATACTGAAAATTGAAACGTGTGTTACACGTGCTGCCATCTATCAATAAAAATTGTAACTATTTATTAAAATTGCTTTTAAAATATGTATTTTTCGAAAATATCATTTGAAAATATCATTATTTTTATAATTCCATAAAGTTAATTATTGAAATTTTATAAAAATGCACAACTTATATTCAAATTTGATTTAAAAAACGGGAAATATTATTTTAAAAAGGTTAATATAAAATAAATTCAAAATAATTCGCTAGATGGCGATACCTGTTCAAGTTTTCATCATAGAACTTAGCTTCTTTTGGATATTTTGTCACGAGACTACAGAACTACATGAAATAAATAAAAATATTTTGAACTAACAAACAAAAATATGCAAAACTATATGATTTTCTGAAAAAAAATTCTTTTAAACTATATAAAATCCTAAACACAGAGAGTTATACAATATAATGTAAATAAAATATTGTTTTCCTTTCCAAAGTTTGAGATTCATCTTATGAAAACGCATATTGTTATCAATATTAATAAAGCAATGATACGCCATATATATATAACGCTTTATTGCTTTATATTATTTATGTCTAACTGGCCTTGTTCATATTGTTTATGGAAGAGCATTGCTCGATACAAATATTTTATATGTAATTCTACTGTCCTAAAACCTTATGTCCATAGTTTTCTTGAATGCCCTTTCTAAGATTCCACCTTTCAGAGCAGCATATATAATCAGAATGATCCAATACACTATTAGAACTTTAAAGAAGCGGTCTGGTAGATTAAAAAAAAAAATTGGCGAAACCGCTGGATGATTTCACCACTGATGAGTCAAGCCCTCCAATATTTTTTCATCGCAGTAACGACAGTATAAGTTTGATATGTAAGAAAAACATTCACGTCTCAATGTTTTCATTTTCTGTATATATTGTTATACAATTTAGTGTAAATAAAATATGAAATATCACAAACATACGAAAAAATATGGACAAATACTACCCTATAGATGTAGGCACTCTTCTATATATAACACAATAGTTCACGAATTTATTAAATTTAATTTGAAGTCTCGAGATATCGTTCAACCACCACGTATCCACCATACACGTATATTTTCAAAAAGTTGTTCTTCACACACAAATAATGTAATATATTTTTCTCCCAATATCATAACTATTTAAAATATGTATAGACTTTATGTGTATATAAAAATAGTATTAATCATTAATCTATTAACGTGATAATTCTGTTGAAGGACTGACAAGTCTGAAAGCTTGAAAATAAAAAGTTGCACAAGAAACTTAACCCTGGAAGCTTTATTTATTTATAATATTATTATACTATTTTGGTTGGCTTTGTTATCCAATTAACCGTTTTGAATGACCAAAGATCAGAACCTTAACTAAATAGCCATCATAGTAAGTGGCTAGGTCAAAATATCTGTAAAAATGTGGAATCACAGCCATAGTACAACACATCAACTTATCATGGGTTTAGTTTTTAGTGTTTTCTACCTGTTAGTTGCCTCAATACTCGGACACCAAAAAAGATAAGCTTTTATTCTGACAAAATCAACTCTCATCAACAAACACCAATTTCGTATATCTATCTTTTTATATTTACATAATATTTCTCTCATGCAATATTACCTATTTACATATTTACTGCAATTTATTCTTTAAAAAAATATATAAAAAATGAGCATGTGAAATCACTAAAGAGTGATATAATCTTTTTTTATATTTTATTTTGAAAGTTCTAATCTATTTTCAGTGATTATGTATATTCACGGCATTTATTTATTATCATCATCACTATTATTGTTGGGGTCGTGTGTAAAAATATTTTTACAATAAAAATCAATAATTGAAAATGTTGTGTGTATGTGTGTGTGTTGTGTTGTGTGGTTACCTTTTCTAATATTTTTTAATTGTATAATTTATATAGTTATATATATAAACACAGCATATTTAGAGAAATATTTTATATGTTGGATGTAATTTCTTTTGAAAATAGAGAACACATTTCTACAATTAGTGAATTGAAGATAAAAATATTTGTAAAGTTTTGGTTCATCAGTGGTGAACCTTCCCAGTGATTTTGGCGAATTTAATCTACCAGATCTAAACTAAAATTGCCGAATTATTTCACAAACACTAGCAGTTTTAAGCTTATAAGTGTTATGTGGGAAGAATGTTGTTTGTTTGTTAAGTGAACTGATCTCCCACGTCATTGGACAAATGTGGCCATGTTTGTATATAAGAGGGCTCAAAGGGAATGCGAGGTCTCTGCCAGAAGTTATTGTGTGGACGCTTAAAACGTTTTCTGTGTCCGTGTCTGGTGATCTTTTCGCATACCTGTGTAACCCCGGTCCTTATCAACGCTGGAATAAAAGTTAAGTACTGCTTTTGTTATAAATTATTGTGTTTTTTATATTTATGTTCTTCTTTTTATTTTGTTGTAATTTTGAGTGTACGCCTTTCTGTGTGTTATGTTACTTATACTTTAGGCCCTAGTACTTTTTTTTATTTTTGTGTGTAACCCGTAAAATTAACTTTTGTCAAAACTATTGTATATTTATTCTGCTTGTTTTAAGGTTTAGGTACTTACAGTTTGTAGAAAGACATGAGGCCGTTGATGGTTATCCGATAATAACCTTAACTATCCCTTTAAAAGAGAAAGTTAATAGCGAACAACATTTAGAGAGTAAACATTGGCTAGTAGGTAAACAAAGAGTGTGTGATCATGATATGTCCAGGGTGACGCTCGTAGCATTCAGTCCCAACACTGCTTGAATAGTCTTCGCTTGAAGGTTTAAACTTGGTAATGGTGTGTTTAACGATGATAAATATCTGCAATAACAGAAGAGCGCTATTTTCATGATTTCACCAAACCCCATCACCAAGAATAAACCTTCAAGTACAAACTATATAGGAAGAATCAACATTCACAATAGTATTTGCTTAGATCTGGTGAATTAAATTGACCAAATAACTGGAAAGGCTCACCACTGATAAGCCAAGTCTTTCCAAATATTTTTCATCTTCAATTTAATAATTGAAGAAATATTTTCTCTATTTTTAAAAAAGAATGACAACCGATAAAATGATCCATCCTCACAACATACAGAGTGTTCTTTCTACTTTTTAAAATATATAAATTATACAATTAAAACACGAGAAAAGTAATCATTTGCAAGTATGACTTTCTATAAAAAGCAATAACGCGTCATCTATATACATATATATATTAAATTGAAAAAACAATAGAAAAAAATAAAAGATAAGTGGGTCAGGTGTTGATATTAAAAATAAATAAGGCATTTCCTGACCACGAGCACATGTGCTTTTTAGATGGCAGAGCGCCATCTAGTGGAGCAAGAATAAACTAAACGTTTATTTAGCTTGCTCCGTGATATTTGGCAAACCCAATTTCTTGATAAATCAAGAAAAGTCATCCACGAACGCGTTTCGCGCTGTTACTGTTACAGTCTACTCCACGCTGACGAGCGCCAACAGCGCGAAACGCGATCGTGGATGTCTTTTTTCGATTTATCAATAAATTGGGTTGATTAGATATCAGGGAACAGGCTAAATCAATGTTTAGTTGATTTCTGTTCCACTAGATGGCGCTCTGCCATCAAAAAAGCACATGTGCTCTTGGTTAGGATATGCCATTTTTATTTTTAATATACACTGCATAGCAAAAAAATCGACTCACCAAGAAGGAGTTGTCAGATTAGAACAATATTTGATGTATGTAAAGAACATGTATAGGGGGAAAAACGATTAAAATTTCAGAGCAATCAATTGTTTTATTTCAGAGTTATTCTTGCTCCACTAGATGGCGCTCTGCCATCTAAAAGCACATGTGCTCGTGGTCAGGAGATGCCTTATTTATTTTTAATATATTAAATTGAAAACATAATTTTAAAAAATCTAATTGTTTTTATGTATTGTTATCAATTCTGCAATACATAAATTAGAGTCCTACCCACGCGTTCTTGAAAGACAATTTGGAGCCCTTAACAAGTTATAGGCCGCGCATTTTAGCGACCCTCCCTAACCAATCGCAGAGATAAAAAAAACGTGATTGTTTGATTAGCGCGCGACGGCGATTCTGAATAATGGCGTTATGTAAAGGACCTCGCCATTTTATTCGCCGCGCCCTCTTTCGCGATTATATTAGGTTACGCTTGAATATTAATGAGCACTACACCATACAATAAATTTTCACGATCCTACCTAGTTTTCGAAAACGGCTTTTAACAGGTAATTACAGGTTAACAGCCATATCGAAAGGAAGAGCATAACAAGTATGCGACCGCGCCTCTTTGAGGACCTTATGAGGGTAAGGACTGCGCCTTTGTCATAGCTACGTCAGTTTACCCAGCGCACTTCTTTAACGACCACTACTAGGTTAGCGCCCACGTCCCTTCAACAAACTTGAAGGGCAATGTATCACGAGTATGGTTTTCGTTCTTCTCAGATTTGCGAGCGCGCATTTCGACAACCATTCCAGTCTGGCGAAAGCTCATCATCTTCGACCATATATTGAGCTATCGCGATCCTAATAGGTTGCCTACCGCGCTCTTTTGAGCACCATAGAATGTTATGAAAATTAAAGCTTCTTCAACGACCATAACAGAATGGGGGTGAGGAGGTCCTCACTATACGACCCTACGACAAGCTTTATCAAATTTAAAAACGCCCATCTGGAGACCACGGTTTCGGGCTAATGGGTTTCTTCAGTCTAGGGGGTGGAGGTTCATTAGATCGAGAAGGGATCAAATGAAATCTTCACTTTCCGTCAAAGAGGTGTTGGGCTGGCAAACCCCTTTCAGGATTATAAAGATTTCGTTTGGTCGCCTGTGTATGACATTAAATAAAGCCAATCCTGTATTAAGAGGGCCATTGCCCCAACACAATGTTATCCTGGCGTGCGTTTCTCTCAATTTTCCAAAGCTGGTGCTGTGACTCTATCACAGAGTAAGGTCCTATTGACGGCGGTGTTGTGAGGCGAGTCCCATCTTTTGTTACTTATTCAGGGTAATTTCTAATAAGTTACAAAACGCAGGCTTGCATCCTCATATAAAGGCGTGTGCCCTTATTTGGGCCACTCTGGACCCGCTCAACATTGATACATCTCTTTGAATACCATATATTCCAATAAATCTATATAAACCCTATTGTTCCAAACCTAATGTATGGTCTAGAAAAAGCGAAAAATATGAATTTGTAAAAAGCATGTTTAGTAAAATATTTTATTGGACTTCAGATTATATGTTTGTTGATTTATAGCGAAATTCAAAAACTAAATAGCAGGCGCGATAGGCACTGTATTCCATCAGCTTTCATTTTGACCTTTTCTTTCGTCCTGATCAACCCCATGAAGTTGGACATAAGGTAGAGGGCTGGCGTGACTAGGGCCAGACTTGGGGACTTGGACGCCAACATATCGTTCCGCAAGGGCTCTATGTCCAGATACCTATCTGCCCTCTCTTGTTTCGTTAAAAACGATTCAACCAGGTGAAAAAAAAAAGGCCAAAGCGGGATTTGAACCCGCTTTTTTGCGGTCGAAAAAAAAAATACTCGCATTTATATTTAGAAGTGCATTTAATGAACTAATGGTTAAATTCGTGGCCATTTTTTTAATTGCATAAAAAAGTATTTAAAAAATATAAAATGTTATGATAATATAAAATTAAAAAAAAATTAAAAAGGCCAAAGCGGGATTTGAACCCGCGTCTTTACGGTCGAAAACAAAATACAGGGTGATCCAAAAGTCCCGCACAACTTTAAAAATTAATAACTCCGCGAATATTTGCGCTAGAGCAATGCGGTAAACACCATTGTGTTCAGGATGCAATGGGATTTTTATGGCAAATAATGAAAAATTCGAAATTGATTTTAGTTACAACTTTATTCGCTAGATGGCGCCCTACCAGAATCAGCGATTCAGCGGCCAAATTGTTTGATAAATTGAAAAATATAACTGAACGACACGTATTTTTACTTTTTGAATACCAGGAAAGAACCCTAATAATATCAAATGATAAATTAATAAAACACCATTTCGCCAAAAGTTAGAAGAAATGGTTAACGATTTTTAAATACAATCTGAGATATGTAAAATAGGTATATGCAAATTAAAACATGTAGCAAAAAAAAAAAAACCCTGATATTTTAAATGCAGTTTGCTTGAATCCTCTCAGCTATTTATATTTCGAAAATAATAATTTTCTATTTTTTTAAATTCAACTCTCTCTCTCAGTATCTATTATATTTATTTTAATTCATTTGAAAAATATTTATCTATCTCTGATGATTTATTTTACTCTGGAGTGCTGTTGTTGTTTTTGTCGTGTCCAATAAAGTGCCGCAGATTCTTTTCGTTTGGCCAACAAAAATGTCCAATTTATATACACATATTATTACATAATGAGACTTTAAAGAATGCAAATAATCTTCATCTATTTACATACACAACACATCTCCCCCCTTAATAATACTCCAGTCGGTCTAGGGGTTTCCTGGCTCTCTGAGGTCTAGGACTGCGGACTGGCACTTGCACAGCGGCAGCCTCCGGTTTAGGAGTGCAAGAGGGCACGTGCACAGCAACAGGCCCTGGTATAGGAGTGCAAGAGGGTACGTGCACAGAAGCAGTCTCCTCCTTGTTTCCTGATGTAACCTCTGGAACCTCCTCTTCACTTTATTTCTGACTTCCACCTACAGGCTTCTCTCCTGATGTTCGAGGAAGTATCAAATTTCTTGTCTCCACTTGTTTCTTTCTCACAGGTCGCAATTGATTGATATGCCTCTTATACACGAGGCCCTCGCAACTTATAAGGTAGTGACGGTAGCTCAATAATTTCAAAATGGTTCCTTTTTACCGTTTAGGTTCAGTTGCATAGTTGCGGAAATAAACCTCGCAACCTGTAGTAAACTGCTCCTGCCTTCTTACGGCCTCATGAAATACCTCTCGCGGATTTCTCATCTTGGTATTAAATTCGAGAATCTTGATCTTAAACTTCTCTTCATTAGCAGTTCCGCCGGGGAATTCCTTTATTACAGTTTGGGGGGATGCTCTATGAGCAAATAGGAAACTTTGTAGATTCGTATCTAAATCATCCTTGCCATTATTCTTTCTCAAAAAGTTTTTAAACTCTCTCACATATCTCTCAGCTAAACCATTTGAACTAGGATTATACGGACTGGTCTTAGTGTGCCGTATACCATTCATTTTGGTAAATTGATCGAATTCACCGGAGACAAACTGTCTTCCGTTATCTGTAACAAAATATTAGGGCAATCCAATTCTGGCGAGAATTTCTCTAGGATGACTTATAATCGTTTTTCTGGTTATCTTTGATGATAAAAATTTCTATCCACTTTGAGTATGCGTCCACGAGAACCAAAAACATTCTTCCCATGAACGCACCCGCTAGATCAAGATGAAGTCGATGACACGGTTTTTCGGGCCAAGTCCATTCCGAGATGGTAGCCGGGGACATGCTTGCCGATTCTTGGCATACTCTACATTCTCTAGTTAACTCTTTGATGTTACTGTCTATGCTTGGCAACCAGAAAATACCGTCTGGCAATCATCTTCATTTTAACAATCCCCATGTGTATTTCATGCAAGTCATTTAAAATTAAAGATCTTAAATTTTGGGGAATTACCACTCTTCCACGCCATTGAAAACAATCAAACTTCAAACTTAATTCCTCATTGATCTTATAATAAGGAGCTAGTGGGTTTTCCCTCAGTACCCTTGTGAATTTCCACACACACACACACAGTTGCCTTCTCTAACATTCCTTAATACTATAGACAGTATTTTATCTCGGGACGTCTCATATGCCACCTCCCTAAAAGAGAACGGTACCTCATTCAACTCCCTAAGAAGAAGTACCTGGTCTTCATCAAGAAACTTCCTGACACTCGATTCTAAAGGAAGACGTGACAATGCGTCAACATTGGAATAATCACTACCTTTTCGAAACTCCTCAGTATAATTAAATGCAGCTAATATAAAGGTCCATCTTTTAATTCTGGATGCTGCACATATGGGAATTGGTTTCTGAGGTGAAAATATATGAATTAAGGGTCGGTTGTCTGTGACTAATACGAATTTTCGTCCCAGTAAGTATTGTCTTGATTTCTCATCGCCATAAGTTATGCTCAACGCTTCTTTTTCTAGTTGAGAGTACCGTTTTTCCGCTTCAGTTAATGTTCTAGAAGCAAACGCTATAGGGCATTCTTCCTTTCTATCATTTCTATGACTCAGAATTACGCCTAGTCCATAGTCCATTAATAATGATTTACATTTTTTAAATAACATTCGATATTTTTCGTCCAATTCCATCTACAATTTTTATTCAAAAGTTGATAGAATAGCGCTAAAATGTTTGCTATATTCTTTATGAATCTATAATAATAAATTAAGAGTCCTATTAAAGGATCTTAATTGCGAAACATTCTTTAGGTTCAGGCGCCTCTATCACTGCTTTAATTTTATTTTCTAAGGGATGCAGTCCATATTTATCCATTTTAAACCCTAAAAATTCCACCGATTTCTTTTTAAATTTACATTTATTATTTGTTTAACTTTAAACCTTTTTCTAGCAATCATCTAAACATTAGATCCAACTTTTGTTCATAATCTTCAAAGTCTTTTCCTGCAACCAAAATACCATCTATGTAGCAGGCCACAACTGGCAAATCAGAAAATAGGCCTTCCATAATCCTCTGAAATTTATTTGGTGCTACCGCTACGTCATATGGTAGTCTTTTATAAGAAAACAACCTCTTTGTTGTGTTTATATCAACAACAGATTTGGCTTCTTCCGCTAACATTACTTGTAAGTAAGCCTGTGATAGGTCTAGAGTCGAAAGTACGATGCTTGTAGATAATTTTGAAAAGATCTCATCGATCGATGGAAGGGCATACCTATCTAATTCTATTGCTTTATTAGCTGTACATCTAAAATCACCACATATCCTTACACTACCATCTCTTTTTGATGCCGGTACTATTGGAGCGGTCCAATATGCATGAACTATAGGTTATAAAATGCAAGAATTCACTAAACGATCAATTTCATTCTCTACTTTGCTTTTTTGGAGAGAAAGGTAAACTTCTGGCCTTACAAAACACAGGAGTCACATCCTTTTTTAAATTAAAATTTATTCTAACGTCCTTTAGACAGCCCAAATCTTTGTTAAACAAATCTGTATACCTATCCATCAAATTTTTATATATTAAAATATATTTCTATTATATTCATTATTTAAAATTTTAATGCTAAACAATATAGAATAATCAAGTTTCAACTGTTTAAGCCATTCTCTTCCTAAAAAAATTACCTGGATTTTTTCATTTACAACTATTAATCATAAATATTAGTTGGCTTCTTTTACAAAAACATTTCTTTGATCTATAATCTCTATTGATTTACCACAAAAGGATTTTAATCTTAAATTTGTTGGAAATAATCTTTTACCTTGCCAATAATTCTTATAAATATCTTTAGGTTTTAACGTATCTGGACTTCCTGTATCTATTGTAAAGCACAAAGAATAATCATCTACTTTTAAATTTATTGTGTCATCAGTTTCGCCCTGTACAGAATATATAGAGTCCTCTTGTACAAATTTACATCCCCACAATATTTTACTAGCTTTGCAGACCCTACTTAAATGACCCAGTTTATTACATTTTAAAACAAGTCTTTGTTCTATGAGGTAAAACAGATGCCACGTGTGAATGTCTTTCACCACATCTATAACACACTATTTTGCCTTTGCCACTTTGCCTGAAAGGCCTATACTGCGCCGTACTATTATTGTACTCGCACTTTTTATCCTTTCAATTCACAGGGGATATCTTGGCCACTAATTTATCTTGTAATTCTCTTGTATTTATCTCCGCCAATTCGAACGAGATCGCCACTGCAAAAACTTTATCCAGGGTGACATCGTCGTCCTCTTGTAGTAGCTTCTTTTGCAGGATTTCCGACTTGATTCCAGCCACAAAACGGTCTCGCATCATGGTTCCCAACATATCGACGAAATTACAATTTATTGCCAAATGTTTCAATTCTCTAAGATATTCCGAAATTGATTCTCCTTCCTGTTTTATTCTCTTTAAAAATCTGCATCGCTGTGGTATCACTTTCTTCTTTGGATCCAAATGCACCTTAATTCTTTGAATGATAGTATCATAGGGTTGATCTCTCATTAGACCAGGAAGAAAATGTCGTTTCCCTGCTTCAAAGTTTCAGAATCTGGTAGCGAGGTAAAAATCAGCACTTTAATCTCCTCCTTCAGATGCCAAAAAGAAAGCCTCAAATTTTGTACAAAAAGATCGAAGTGTCCTCCACTGGGCTATAGCATCTAAAAGGTACTATTAACTTTGAACTTGTCATGCTGATCTTTTCTACTCCTTTGTTTTCTTGATCCAGATAGTTTAAAAGATGTAATCTTAACCCATTTTCCTATTTTTCCTCTCCATAATCCGAGAGTCAGATTTGTTTGAAAGATGTAGTTGCTATACTTGCATAGACGCCGTTTTCCTCAGCTTTTTACTGGCTCTGTAGATCGCGCATCCTCATCGCCACTTTTGTTGTGTCGTAATTAGACGTACAAGAGCTCAAACTTGACCATGGCCAACAACAAATGTCCAATTTATATATACATATATTTTTACATAATGAGGCTTTAAATAATACAAATAATATTAATCTATTTACATAAACAACAGTTAATATATAGCGAGAAGAGTAGATGACTAAGCACAGATCCCTGAGGTACACCAGCCCATGTTCTTCGGTCCTTAGAAAATGTTCCATTGACCCGAACCTTTATCCTTCTTCCCCTTAAGAAGTCTGCAATCCAGATTAAGGTTTTTCCTCTTACTCCGATGTTGTGCAGCCTTTCAAATAATTTCTACACTCGAACAAAAGCTAAGGTCATATCCAGGAATACCTCCGTTGTCTTCTTTAGCGGTTTTTCCTAGAAATCTATTATTGATTGACAGAAGTAGAACAGTTTATCAGTTGTACAGTGTCTGGATCTTTAGGCAGTTTGGTAGAAGTTTATTTTATTATTGTTAGTGAGCCAGACTATGAGCCTAGAGTGGATAATTCATTCTGTTATTTTACAAAGTAAGCTGGTAAGAGCAATTGGCCGATAGTTCTTGCATTCCTTAGCATCTTTGTTTGGTTTCAGTATTGGCACTATATTTCATATCTTCCAATTCTTTGGTAGTTTACCAGTTTGCCATGAAATGTTCAGTATTCGTAGGAGTTGATTTTTAGCTTCGTCTCCAAAGTGTTTAATCATTTGACCAAAGATTAGAGCATCTCCAGGTGACATCTTGGATTTAACTTTCCTATTGATGAATTTAGCTCATTCAGTGTGAAGTCTCTCGAGTAAATATCTTGTTGATGGTAATTTCTTGCTTGTTTAACTAACTTGTTTATATTATTTTTTAGAGTCCTGCCTTCATTCGTATAGCTGAGTCTGGAAGTGCTTGAGAGATATTTAGAAATTTTGTCAGCCATCTGTTTGTTCGTTCTCGCTGTTCATATCGGTTAGAGTATTGGAGGATTAGTGTTGGTTTTGAGTTTTATAACACTAATTATATTCCAGTGATGGCTTTCCTTTGATATTGAAGTTGGAAATGAAACCGATATTAACACAGAAACAGCAAATTTTACTAAACAGATCTACACGGCAATGGAATCGGCAAATATAATTAAATTTGCTAAACGACGACACCAACTTTCAAAACCTTGGTATGACAAAGATTGCTATATTATGAAAAAAACGACCAAAGTAAGTTTACAAAGATGTAGGAACTCAAATAACATACACGACCGCCAAAAATATATTGAGGCTAGGAGGGAATATTTTAAGCTCCTGCAAAGAAAAAGAGATGAATTCAATAAGGACAAGAATGAAAGGATAAAGAACGCCAAAGATCCCAAATCCTTCTGGAATGCCATTGCATCCTTCAGAAAAAAACCAATAATACAAGGTGAGATTGATATAAAAGAATGGTTTTTATTTTATAAAAATTTACTGAACAAAGAAAATAAAGAAGCTACTTTTACGGTAAACCAGATGATCGGTTGGAAAGATCCAGATTTAGACGCGGAAATAACCCTTGAAGAGATCCATGATGTAGTAAAAAAACTAGCGAACGGCAAAGCAGTGGGACTCGATGGTATACCAAATGAGTTGCTAAAGAATTTACCAATACCGACTTTAAATAAATTGAAAAACCTATTCAACAAAATAATGTCCACAGAAAAATACCCGCAACTCTGGACGAACTCAATAGTACACCCTATATATAAAAGCGGTGATAAGAATAACCCAACAAATTACAGAGGGATTGCCCTCTGCAGTAATATATCTAAATTATTTACTACAATACTAAGAAACAGATTAAACAACTGGATAGAAAAAAGAGTGATTATTTTAGAAAACCAAGCAGGTTTCCGTAAGAACCGATCATGCACTGACCACATAATACTACTGAATTCACTCATCCAATTATCTCTGAGAAGAAAACGAGGCAAGCTATATGTCTTCTTCGTCGATTTGACTAAAGCTTTCGACACAGTCCCACATGATTTACTTTGGCAAAAATTGCATAAAATGGGCATTAGCAATAAATTTGTAATGCTGATAAAAAACTTTTACCAAGAAGCTAAGATCACTATCCGATGGAAAGGACAATATTCAAATAATGTGAAAATTAATTCTGGAGTGTTGCAGGGAGAATCACTTTCCCCACTTTTATTTATACTATATATGGCCGACCTAATAGAACTTTATAATAACTCAGCACTTACAGGATTTCATCTCCCTGATTTTGGCGTTTTACACCTACTTATGTATGCGGATGACATAGCCATAATTGGAGAATCGAAAATTAATCTTCAAATTAAAATCAATTTACTAAAGTCTTACCTGGATAAGAACAAATTAGTTTTAAATGAAAATAAGTCCAAAATAATAGTATTCAGAAATGGAGGAAGACCGGCAAGACACGAAAACTGGTACTGGGGTGACACCCCACTGACTGTTGCGTCCAATATTACATATCTGGGATATCCATTCACTTCCACTATTAATAGTAAAAAGGTAGCCCTCTTTTATAAAGCCAAAGCAAATACGGCAATAAATGCAACTATTAGACTGATAAAAAAAGAAAAAATTAACTCATTAAAAGTTGCTCTGAATCTATTTGACTCAGTTATTAAATCAATACTGCTCTATGCGGCCCCTGTGTGGGCTTGGGACAATACGGATATTATAGACCAATTACAGAATACGTTTATCAAAAATTTTCTGAATCTACCAAGATATATACCAGGGTACATTGTAAGGCTGGAAACAGGCAGAATATCTTTGACTTTTACAACGATCAAATTAATTTTGAAATATTTCATTAGATTACAAAAAATGGAAGACAATAGACTACCTAAGCTATGCTGGAATAGATTGAAGGAAATTTCCTTAATGACAAAAAACCTATAGGATTCTGTAAGAATATTATGGATATCATCAATCATTGTGGACTCACATGGCTAAACTATAGGTTAAATTATGATGACATACAGATCGAACTTCCGAATATACTAAAAATAAAAATTGAACAGCTATTGCAGCAAGATCTGGCAAAATTATCTCTTACGAAAACATACTCAAACTATAGGTTACTTTATGATTCATTTATTCCAGAAAATTACTTATCATGCAATCTGTCTTCAGCTTTAGTGAGTTTTATTGCACAGATCAGATTAATGTCAACAATGATCAAAGAAAATCATATTTACGCAATTAAGAAAGAAGATTTGTACTGTGGGTTATGTGGAAGTCAGATAACTGATGAAATATACCATTTTATTGCTGAATGCGGGGATCTGGAAGGAGAGAGAAAAAAGATCCTGAAAAGTTATCCTAGACCGCATTTGAACTCAATAAAGCTAATAAAAACTGTTTCAGATAAGAAAAGTTGGGCAATTGAACTGTTCAACTTTCAAAAAGCGGTTGGGAATAAAATTGCACTCATGGAAGAGAGAAGAACAGGGGCACAATAAAAAGTCACCCTGTTTGACATACCTTGACTGTAAATACTATATTTTCACCTGTTCTCTTATGGTTAATATTGTCTGTAACTCCACGGAGAATCCGTACAGGGCAAGATGCCCTAATAAAGCTGTTTTGTTGTTGTTGTTGTAATACAAATAATATTAATCTATTTACATAAACAACAGTTAATATATATAGCGAGAAGAGTAGATGACTAAGCACAGATCCCTGAGGTACACCAGCCCATGTTCTTCGGTCCTTAGAAAATGTTCCATTGACCCGAACCTTTATCCTTCTTCCCCTTAAGAAGTCTGCAATCCAGATTAAGGTTTTTCCTCTTACTCCGATGTTGTGCAGCCTTTCAAATAATTTCTACACTCGAACAAAAGCTAAGGTCATATCCAGGAATACCTCCGTTGTCTTCTTTAGCGGTTTTTCCTAGAAATCTATTATTGATTGACAGAAGTAGAACAGTTTATCAGTTGTACAGTGTCTGGATCTTTAGGCAGTTTGGTAGAAGTTTATTTTATTATTGTTAGTGAGCCAGACTATGAGCCTAGAGTGGATAATTCATTCTGTTATTTTACAAAGTAAGCTGGTAAGAGCAATTGGCCGATAGTTCTTGCATTCCTTAGCATCTTTGTTTGGTTTCAGTATTGGCACTATATTTCATATCTTCCAATTCTTTGGTAGTTTACCAGTTTGCCATGAAATGTTCAGTATTCGTAGGAGTTGATTTTTAGCTTCGTCTTCAAAGTGTTTAATCATTTGACCAAAGATTAGAGCATCTCCAGGTGACATCTTGGATTTAACTTTCCTATTGATGAATTTAGCTCATTCAGTGTGAAGTCTCTCGAGTAAATATCTTGTTGATGGTAATTTCTTGCTTGTTTAACTAACTTGTTTATATTATTTTTTAGAGTCCTGCCTTCATTCGTATAGCTGAGTCTGGAAGTGCTTGAAAGATATTTAGAAAGTATCGATACTTTTGCAGCTTTGGATATGTTCAAAGAGAATTTTTCCAAGTTTTTGTCAATCGTTCTGTGATTTAATTCTTCTTTGCACAGTTCTTCAAGCTTTTCTGTATTTTTTTCCCAGTGTTCTTTTATTCTGCTGAAAATTCTCAATTTTGAATTTTAGGGTTGTTAAAATTGGTCTGTGGTCACTGATTGCACTTTTCAGAATTTTCCATTGTGTTGTGGGTGCGATGTTGTAATTTATCGCTGTGATGTCTATTGCGGATTCTGTGCCTGTGGACTTGGATATATAGGTGTTCTTTTCGTTATTTAACGGCGTAAGGTCGAGGTCGGTTAGCATGTCCTCAACCTGCTGACCTTTGTTATCCTGGACAGGTGATCCCCAAGTTGGTCTTTCGGCGTTAAAATCACCAAGTATGATTGCGATATCCGAAGACGCTTCACTTAATGTCTCTATCAGACCTGTATTGATGCTAGTATTATCGTGGTGATAAACATTTATGATTGGAATTGTTTTATCTGTAAGATAGATTTCTATTGCCTGAGCTTCTGTCGTGCTTTCTCTAGGCTTACTCTGATTATAGGCGATTTCCTTAAATTTGATTTCTAGAGTTTCAATCAAAACGGCAAGTCCTCCTCCGAATTTTCCCGGTCTGTCCTTTCGTAGTGTTGTATAATCTTTAATATTGAATCTCAGATTCTGATTCAATTTTGTCTTCTGAGGACAATTAATATGTACATTGTTGTCACAGAGAAGACAATTCAGCTCTTTATTTTCCTCTGGGTACCATTTATATTGAGTTGTAGTAGATTGAATTTGTGTCCTCGTAGTAGATTTCTCATCATGAGCTCGAGCTGCAGCTCCTGATGCGGAGGTTACCCCGGACGCGGTAGCATTACTGGAGTTATCAGTTTTGCTCTTCATTTGAAAATGGGTGCCGTTGCAACGTTAGTCATCTTGGAAACGAACCAGAATTTGGTCAAATATTCCAAGGGTCCAGGGGGGACCGCAAGGAGGTGTGGTCGAACTTCTCCCCTTCCCCCTGGAATGCCATCACTACAGGATAAAGCACTCTTGGTGAATTGTTTTAATTGTGATTCAGAATCTGCCACTGAATCTTTACGAGCGTTTCGTTCCTTTAAAGATATTCGAAGCGGTAAAGGACCAATGAGTTGCTACTCTCTAAAGCGATTGATTAAAAGTTTTGAGGAAACTGGATCTCTGGAAGCAAAATCTCGGAGTGGAAGACCATCGACATGCAAGTCAGTGGCTGTTACGGTTTTGCAGAATGCTGAAGCTATTGAAACGTTATTCACGTATGGAGAAGTAAGTGCTAGACAAGTTTCTCGACAAACGGGGATTTCGTATGGAACAGTTTGGAGAGAACACACATTTAGAATTTTTCTATAAAAATATCCTAACAAAATTCAAAGTTTCCACGAGTTGAAAGTCAGCGATTTTGAGAAGCGTCAAGAATTCGCTGCATGGGTTTTCCGGCAAATTGATATTGATGAAAACTGGCTGTCAAATGTTCTAAGAACAGATGATGCTCACTTTTATCTAAAGGGAGAATTTAACATTCAAAACTGCCTCATTTTGGCAACAGAAAACCATAGGATTTTTACAGAAATACCACTTCATCAGCACAGAGTTACAGTTTTGTGTGGGTTCACTTCTTCTTTTATTATTGGGCCATTTTTCTTTGAAAAAAATCAATGGAAGAACTTTTAAAACCGTTTTTGTAACTGCTGAACGTTATGTTCAACTTTTGAGAGAAAAGGTTATTCCCATATTGCAGGACAGACAAGTACTAAGCGAAATAACATTCTTGCAAGATGGAGGACCTCCTCATATCTCCCGCGGTGCCAAACAATTGCTGAAGGAAACGTTCGGTGGAATTCGTTGATAAGTCGCCACTTTATATACCAGTGGCCCCCAATATCACCAGACTAGACGCCTTACAATTTCGGTTATGGGGGTACATTAAGTCGCGTTTTTATCGATGCCGGCCTACCACATTGGCCATGTTGAAAGCTTCTATCAGATGGCACGTTTTATAAATTTCAACTATTTAATTGTGACCATTCTGTCATCTATCGTCTGCAGGCGGTGTTTGAGAATGATGGGCGCGACATTGAGCATGGATTGTGACCTAATACAAGAGAGAAGGCAGTTACCTGATGTGTTATATTTTGCAGCTCTTTGTTTTGGGTTATGGAATAATAAATGCTGTCCTCACATCTTGACTCTTTTTTTTCCTGTAAACGGTAATTTTTTTGTTTGTCATTTGCCCACATTTTATATTATGTCGTGCAGGCCAAAGTGTTATAACTTCTCGAATAACACTGGTATACACAATTTTACCCCTTATGTTTAGTTTATCGCTTTTCGCTCATTAGAAGAAATAGCATAAGGAATAATATCTGTATCCCCCCAACTTTAGATGTTTTGCGCAAAAAATAATTCAAAATGATTTTACTACCACGTTTTTCAACGCAAAAGGTCGATTTAGAAATGATTTTTTTGAGGGGATACATTATCAAAATTATGTACAGTATAATAAACAATGATAACATTTGACAAACCCATAGGATATTTGGAATAAAGTACGACAAATATATTTTGTCACTCCCCTCTATATTTCATTTTTGGATCATGACAAATATCCAGTTAAATAGTCAAGTGTCGACAATTAGTCAAGAAACTATACATTCCTTATAGCACGAAATCCTATAAGTAGTGCCATCATAATTTTTGGTACTATATTAACATTTCAAAAATCGTGTATTGATATCAGTAGTTATTTTCAAACATTCAATTTATTTCACAAAACTCCATCTAAAATATAAATATTTTTTTGCTACATGTTTTAATTTGCATATACCTATTTTACATATCTCAGATTGTATTTAAAAATCGTCAACCAATTCTTCTAACTTTTGGCGAAATGGTGTTTTATTAATTTATCATTTGATATTATTAGGGTTCTTTCCTGGTATTCAAAAAGGAAAAATACGTGTCGTTCAGTTATATTTTTCAATTTATCAAACAATTTGGCCGCTGAATCTCTGATTCTGGTAGAGCGCCATCTAGCGAATAAAGTTGTAACTAAAATCAATTTCGAATTTTTCATTATTTGCCATAAAAAATCCCATTGCATCCTGAACACAATGGTGTTTACCGCATTTCTCTAGCGCAAATATTCGCGGAGTTATTAATTTTTAAAGTTGTGCGGGACTTTTGGATCACCCTGTATACTCGCATTTGCATTAAATAAGTGCAAAAGAAACATTTGCGCTTTTAAATCCTTTTATTTTTATATGTATAGATGGCGCGTTATTGCTTTGTGTTAATTTATTCCTAACTGGCCTTGTCTTTATAGATTGCTGAAGAGCATTGCTCGAAGCAAATATTTGAATGTAATTCTACTGTCCTATAAGCTTTTGTCCATAGTTTACTTGAAAACCATTTCTAAAATTCCATTCTTCAGTGTAGCGTATAAAAGCAGAATGATCCAATACAGTATTAGAGCTCTGAGAAGCGGTCTGGTGGATTAAATTGGCGAAACCGCTGGGAGGGTTCGCCACTGATGAGCCAAGCCCTCCCAATATATTTTTTCATCGCAGTAAGGACAGTAGAAGTTCGGTTTATGTATAAAAGAAACATTCGCGCTTTTAAATCCTTTTATTTTATATGTATAGATGGCGCGTTGCTTTGTGTTAATTTATTCCTAACTGGCCTTGTCTTTATAGTTTGCTGAAGAGCATTGCTCGAAGCAAATATTTGAATGTAATTCTACTGTCCTATAAGCTTATGTCCATAGTTTACTTGAAAACCATTTCTAAGATTCCATCCTTCAGTGTAGCATATAAAAGCAGAATGATCCAATACAGTATTAGAACTCTGAGAAGCGGTCTGGTGGATAAAATTGGCGAAACCGCTGGGAGGGTTCACCACTGATGAGCCAAGCCCTCCCAATATATTTTTTCATCGCAGTAAGGACAGTAGAAGTTCGTTTTATGTATAAAAGAAACATTCGCGCTTTTAAATCCTTTTATTATATATATATTAAAAAACGAAAGAAAAAATAAAAGATAAAAAGATCAGGTGTTGAAATCAATATTAAAAATGGCATATCCTGACCAGGAGCACATGTGCTTTACAGAAGGCAGAGCGCCATCTGGTGGAACAGAAATCAACTAAACATTGATTTAGCCTGTTCCCTGATATTTGGCCAACCCAATTTCTTGATAAATCAAGAAAAGCCATCCACGAACGCGTTTCGCGCTTTTTGGCGCTCGTCAGCGTGGAGTAGGCTGAACCACTGCGACCAAAAAAATATTTTTTCGACACTTCGACACAGATGTCGCGCGATTCGTCGATTAGACCAACCAGCCTCTTTCAATCCAATGGCACGACCAGTTTCAAACTCTGACATATGTTCGTAATGAGCACGAATCTTTCGGCGAGGCATTGATACAGTAGAAATAGGCTTACTGCTAAAATATTAAACGGAAAGTCTGAAAATCAGCTCGTGCCGCGCCTAATATTGAGTCTAGAATGCTCGTGCTAGATGCGCAGTTCAGATGCGCTGGAGCTCTTGCTTTGCATAAACCGCCCACCAAATTTCAATCATTTACATGTTTGGTCGAAACCTCTTTGTATACGTATTTTCATATAAATCGGACAACTGCTTCTTGGTGCGTCGATTTTTTTGTTATAGAGTGTATTTATGTCATGGCACACACACATATCCATTTGGTTACTTAAAAAAATGTCTTAAAAATATTTTATGTCTCATTTTTGAATTTAGAAGATATATTTATATAAAATATTAGAGAAGCGTCATATACATTTTTCTTGTATATTTCACATAAATAGAAACTATTTATATATATTTTTTACGATAATTATTCTCTTTTAAAATAATCAAAATTCACATTAGAAGTCACATCCATATTGGCCACCATATGCTCCATCACTTGGAGAGAGAAATGTTGGAACACAGTCATTCCAAGATCTCAACGAACTTTCTGGTGAAGTCAGCAGAGGCCAATACGAACCTGGCAGAACAACCAGACAGTTTGTCAGCCATGTTGCCTTCAATGTTCCCCACAGTAAGAAGATCCGGGATAATTAATTTATAACAGAGAACTTATTTTATCTTGTATTTCTGGAAATATATAAATTTATAAAGCTATACAACCAGTTTAACCGCATAAGTTTCTTTTTATTTATGAAAAATCATTTTTAATTTCAAAGAGAAATAATTTAATATTTCTAACTTTTGGATGACGTATGAAAAGGTTGAATATATGAAGAGTGATGGTCTATTCACCCTCCATACGTCATCCATTCATATATAGACCATCACTCTTCATATATTCAACCTTTTCATACGTCATCCAAAAGTTAGAAATATTAAATTATTTCTCTTTGAAATTAAAAATGATTTTTCATAAATAAAAAGAAACGTATGCGGTTAAACTGGTTGTATAGCTTTATAATTATGCGCCGCAGTCATTTATAAGTGTATTATATAAATTTATACTGATCCTTACTGCGGGATAACATGGCTGTCAATGGTGAACCATGTATTTTACCGTCATAATGACATTGTATTTATATACTTCCGAGTTAAGAGAAGTTTCCCTATAATCGAAACACTTAGTGGATTATATTACAAAACTTTAAAATCTCTACTTACTGGGGCCCACAATACACTGGAATAAATTTTCAGTAGAGATTTTTATCTTGAAATTATAAATTTCAAAATCCATTTATTTTTCTGAACCAGAATTCAACTAGACAGATCTTAAAATTAAAAATAAAAAAGGCATATCCTGACCAGGAAAACAAGTGATTTTCAGATGGCAGAGCGCCATCTAGTGGAACAGAAATCAACAAAACATTGTTTAGTGGATGGCTTTTCTTAATTTATCCAAATATTGGGTTGGCCAAATATCAAGGAACAGGATAAATCAATGTTTAGTTGATTTCTCTTCCACTAAATGGCGATCTGTCATCTGAAAAGCACATGTGCTCCTGGTCAGGATATGCTTTTTTATTTTTAATATCAACACCTGACCTTTTTATTATTTATAATTTTTTTCACAGATCTTAAAATATTCTCAAGTTTGAATCTCAACACCAGAAAATCCTGCGAATAATATGGGAGGCAATTAAGAAACGCCCACGTGTTTTATTTGTAACTTTTTCACATCTCTGACTCTCTCTTTCAAAATTGAAGCACGCAGCGGGTTATTTCAGAATTGTGTGATGTACTTAATGTAATAAACAAAAGAATCATTGTAAATAATATATCACATAAATCATAATAATAAATAAACTCATCTAACAAAAAAATACTCAGAAATACACAACATATATGGTTGGTATGGTTGACTAAACTGGAAATATCGCTGTAATGCCCTCCATTATCTGAACTGTGTGTCAGTTCCCGTGAGGAGAATCCACAGATGGAAGACGACCTTCACTATAGAAAGCGAGAGGCTGAAAGTGAAATAGGTAAGCAATCAATGTGTCCTACATCCCCGATGGAACTGGCGACGTCGTGGGGCATTCTGTGGATAGAGGACACCACAATGTTCCATCTAGGGAATCTTGGTGTGAAGCACCGTGCACAATAACTAGTTCAGAAACTTCTTCCTGCGTGTCTCAAGACGCCCGTTCATTCAGTAGTGTGTGTATTGGGGGCAGTTGCGCCATCTTCACCCGTCTCCAAGGACAGAGGGGACATTGACATCTCAAATATTTTTTTTATTGAGACATCAAGTCAATTTACAAACCAGAATTGAACACTATAAAAATAATATTAATAGATTATATATATGTGTGACAATATGATAATAATGTGGGGAGAGAGAAATAAAGAAACCACAAGTTTGGAAGAGGAATTCCACGCAACCAGCGAGAGAGAGGGAGCGCGAGCGGCTGCCACCGCTGAACGACCGTTCGTGTCGCACACCACCCCCGACTGTCCAAAAATAGTCCTGAGGTACCAAGAAAAGCCCCCCCCGGAATGTGGCCAGTGGCCCAAAATGGCCGTACTTTAGCTACCTTCTATCTACGTCTCTCTCTGGTTGACTGTAGGTTTACTTTATTAATCCTGGAAGAACATACATTATGACATATATATGTGATGAGATCCTGTTGACTCTTGTAGAATCCTGTCGATTAAAACTGTGATGAGAAATACTGTCGACTAAAACTGTGGTGAGGTATCCAGTCGACTTAAACTATGGTGTGAGTCCCTGTCGACTCTCGCTATACTGTGTTGACCGAGAGGAACAGTCAGGATAGGGAGTTTTCCAGTACCTCTCTGCACCTTGTAAGACCTTTAACAGTTCTCACAGAGTACAGGCAGTCGTGGTCGAGGCAGAGTGGAAAGCTTGGGAATTTCCACACAAAAAAAAAGAAGACACAGTTGCACTAGGAAAGTTTCGTGAACAGATAAAAGTTGATCTAGGAACGAAAAATGGAGATAGAAGAGTACTTACTGGTCTACATGGTCGATGAGGTGGACCTTGGTGACAACCGACGAGGGCTTCCGCTGATGGTGAAGAGACTGTCAAGTGACTGTATTTTTGGCTAGGACGGAGGCCTTTTATATCTTTTCCGATAAAGGGATTATTGCATCTCAGCAGATGCGAAGAGCGTGGATCGTCTGGCGAAATTCTAAACTGGCGCCGTGGCAGTTTCCATCTTTAGACCTTGTTGATTTGGGAATTCTAAATCTATCTCGATTTTAGACCTTTTTGACCTTTTGCTTTAGCTCAATTCTTAATCTATTACAGAGTTTTATTTATTTATCCTCAGTTTGTACAAAGTACATTACATATGATGATGTAATGACACATGACAATAATGCGTATAATCATTTACAGATGTGTTTCTATTATACAACATGAAAATCTTGTTATAAGTTACTAGACGAATGGCCCGGGCAACGCCCGGGTTTTACCCGAGTGCGAATATATTTTAAAAACGTTTTAATCTTCATCTAGTTCTTCATCTTGTCTACACCTTGTATACATCTTGCTTCCTAGGGTTGCCCGGCAACGCCCAGGTTTACATGATTAAATGTATTATTCAAACACATTAAACATGTGCCCGTTGGCTGCCAGCGAGTAAATGTCGGCGCCCGTTGACTCCCGGCGAGCAAGCGACCGCTCCCGTCGGCTGCCGGCGGGCGAGTGGCTTCCCGGCGCATGCGCGCGCCCGTTGACTCCCGGCGAGCAAGCGACAGCTCCCGTCGGCTGCCGGCGTGCGAGTGCCTTCCCGGCGCATGCGCGCGCACAGGGAAGCCACGTGTCGCAGGCCGTCCAATGGGCGCGCCCCGCCATCAGATTCCACCGCGTTCTAGATGAGCTATTTAGAATAATTTGAATATATAGTTTTAATAATTGATTTATATATTTTTTAAAATAGCCTATCGTCATCCTCGTTATTTTTTACCTATGTATTGAAATTTTGGTTTGAATTAGTGAACTACTGCGAATTTGTATACCGGACATACAAACCAACCAACCAACAAACATACAAACATTCATTTTTATATATATAGATATACAATATGGGGTTGTTTGTTTAAATTACCATATATATGTGGAAAAAAAAACAATTTAATAAAAATAGAGAAGGTGTAGATTTAAAAATATATACAAGGTGCGTTCATTAATTTCCAGGACTGCTTTGTATCTTTGAAAAAATGAAACAAATAAAAAACTAATTTAATATTTTTCAAAATATGCCCCTCCTGCCTCAATACACCTGTTTCCATCTCTTTTTCCAATTGTCAAAGCAGGAGATAAAATCACTTTTTGAGAGGTTCCTCAAGGTTGCCTTCGATTCAGCTTGTATCATATCAACGTTGTCAAATTTCCTTCCTTTTAACTTCATTTTCAATTTAGGATAGACGAAAAAGTCATTGGGGCTAAGTCGGGGAAATAGGGTGGCTGAGAGGGAGAGGGATCTGTATGGTTGATTGCTTGGCCAAGAACTGCAAAACAACATGGGCTGTGTGCGGCCGCGCATTATCGACGTGAAGTATCCAGTCATTGTTTTGCCATCTTTCAGGTCTTTTAAGGCGCACTGCCTCCCTTAAGCGTCTCATTATCCCCAAATAAACCTCTTGATTAATTGTACGTCCAAAAGGAATAAATTCATGGTGAATCAAACCATTAATATAAAAAAAATGTAACAAGCAATGTCTTGACTTTGGATTTTGTAAATCTTGCCATTTTGGTTTCGGTTCCCCTCTTTCAATCCATTGGCTTGATTGACGTTTGGTTTCCGGGTCATACTGATACACCCATGTCTCATCCCCGGTAATGATTTTTTGTATACATTCTGGATAGGTCCGAGTCATTTAAACTATGTTTTTGCAGACCATTCTAACCTCCTTTTGTTCCTCTGTTAGAATCCGGGGAACAAATTTTGAAGACGTCCGGATCATGTCCAAATCTTTTGTTACTATTTGATGACACAGTCCTACAGATAGTACAGTCTCCGAAGATAAGTCTTTAATAGAAGTTCTTCTGTTAGATTTAATTAATTCCTTTATTTTGAGCTTGTTTTCCTAGCAACGTAATTATCTTGGACGCCCAGTATGCTGATCATCGTTTACCTTTTCCCGACCTTTTAGGAAGCGTGAAAACCATTCAAAAGTTCTTGAACGGGATAAAGCTGCATCGCTAAAAGTTTCTTTAGTCAATTCATACGTCTCAGTAGCACTTTTTTTCAATTTAAAACAAAACTTAATGCAGGTTCTCTGCTCTTCGAAAATGGCCATTTTAAAATTAGAAATGCGAACCTTACAAGGAAGTTGTTTTGTTCTATTTTTAGATCGGCGCGTGCGCCACGAGACTCGTGCTTTCAGTCAGGTGTGGTCGAATGTCCAATATTTAACTCTGTATAAAAATTTTTCTTTAGCTTTTTTATTTATTTCATTTTTTAACCAGTCCTGGAAATTAATTAACGCACCTTGTATATCCTGACCGTGCCCATGAGCATTTTATATGACAGAGCGCCATCTATTTGAATAAAAATAAACTAAACATGTAAGAGCATTTAACTTGTTCCGTGATATTTGGCCAACCATATTTTTTGATAAATCAAGAAAAGCCAACCACGTACGCCTTTCGGGCTGTTGGCCCGTGTGGTACAGGGATCTTATATTTAATATAGAATTTCGACGGTTAATGTAAGCTCTGAGCTGAACACGCTGATTGGTTAATGAAGTCAATGAATGATGAAGGTCGTGTGACAATGAAATGCCTTGTTGATAATTATATGGATATATGCAATTTTTGTGTTTAATATCTAGACCTGACCTTTTCTATTTATTTTACATGAACAGCGTATTTACGCAAACTTCGCCTTGAATACTTATTTCTTTATTTCTCAGGAAGACTCTGGGACCAGATTTTGGCAAAGGAGGTCAGTCTACATCACGCTGACGAGGGCCAACAGCCCGAAACGCGTACGTGGTTGGTTTTTCATCATAAATTGGGTTGGCCAAATTTCACGGAACACTATATGACACTCTGACATCTAAAATGCTTATAAGAGCGCGGAGAGGATATGATTTTCTATTTTAAAACTATGTCTTCTACATGAACTGCATATTTACGCTAAATTGGCTTGAATTACAATTTATTGATTTTTCAGGAAGACTCTGGGACCAAGTTTTGATCGTAGATGTACTGCCTGCACCACGCTAATGAGAGCCAACAGCCCGAAACGCCTACCAAATATTTATGTACCAAGATAGATACATATTACTTTGAAATGCATTAAAACAATTCACTTTGGTGTTGGCAAATTGCACTAATAACAAGACTCCTCACGTAAGATGTTATGACCGTGCCTGTACTGATGAAGACCAGAGCCCAATGTATACAGTTTGGCTTTTGTCTGAATTTTCCAGAACTGGTGTTGTGGCTTATCACCACCATTACTATATGTATTGAAGTGATCAATCAAAATAAATTGTTATGAAAATTCGAAACTATTATAGACGCTTATGATTCTTTTGAAAATTAAACAATTTTTACTGACCTTACTGCAATGGAAAAATTAAAGGGAGGGCCTGGCTCATCAGTGGTGAACCCTCCCAGCGGTTTTGTCAGTTTAATCTACCATGCCGCTGTTATATTGCATTTTGGAACTTCTTTTTTATAGTGATACTGATGTATAGTGATAATAGTGATGCAAGGACAGTAAAAATGGTTTAATTTTCAAAAGAATCATACGCGTTTATAATAGTTTCGAATATTATTAACTGATGGCGCGCTATGCATCATAAAATACAATGTATTAACGAATTTTGATCAAACTATTGTTCGAGAAAGGGCAAGACTCGAAAGCGCTCCCAATAAATTAATTACTTTAAAAACTTGCAGTATGTCTCTTATATAATCCTGTATCAACATAGTAAGTATATCCCGAAACTGCCAAAACTCTTGTTTACTTGTTTTTTCCTTCCCTTCCTCTTGGTTGTTTAAACTCCTATTATTTTGATCACTTGATAAATTAAAAATTTCCTCTGGTCCCTTGAGTTTCAAATTATCGAGAGTCGACTGTATATGTACCCAAAAGGGTATATATCTCTTTAAATATGCATCAGAATGGAACATGTGTTTCACTCTGATAAAAAACCTTACTAGTGATGATAAAAAATGAGCCACAACATTAGTTTTGGCAGGTTTAGACAAGAAGCCAACCTGTATACAAAACTATTGTTGTGGGTCATTCTTTATTATCACTAGTGAAGAGTTTAATGAGGGTGAAACATCGTTCTGATGCATAATTTAAAGGAGAGGTGTCTCTTTAGTAACATGAATGTCATCCTTTCGCAAATTTATATTATACAAATATATAAATAAATAAAACAAAGCTTCGAGGGCTGCGTATCTTTAATTAGAACGAATATAATACTAGCTTTCGGGCACATACGCCCTTCTACAGGAATTAATGAAACAATAATCCGACTAGTTAGATTAATTCCTGTAGAAGGGCGTATGTGCCCGAAAGCTAGTATTATATTCGTTCTAATAAAAGATACGCAGCCCTCGAAGCTTTGTTTTATTCATTTATAAATCGTACAGGGTTTATCAATTGATACAAATATATGTGTGAAAAAGTAAGATATATATATAGAGAGATAAAAGGTCTCGTGGTGATATTATATGAAATGTCAGTTAAAATGTTATTTATTTGAGCGTTCATAATTTTATTTTAAATATTAATATTTTAGAGAAAGAGGCACCTCTCTTGTGTGTAGTACAAATATTTATTTCTAAAAGTCCCCAAATTATATTATTTAATTCCAACCCGCTTCCCCTTTGAACTTCTATTGAGGCCGCCACAACAAAGACTTTCTCACTTTAGCAACTGAAGCGATCTAACGAGCAACTCAAGCGACTAGCGAGCGACCAAAGCGATCAAGGCGATCTTTGAAAGCGATCTTTTGTCAACCAGGCGATCTTGTGATCTGTGTGACCAAGGCGATCTTGTGATCTGTGTGACCGAGGTGGTCTTATGATTTTTGCGATCTTTTTCGATTTGAACGATCTTGTGACCGAAGCGATCAAGCGAGCACCATGGGGGGCTGCTGTGGCAAGAAGAGGCGTAAGAAGTAAGTGGATTTACTCTACTTTATAGTTT
>CP092864.1:189608400-189846255 GCA_030710605.1 Cordylochernes scorpioides
ATAAATGCCTCTCGTGGCTCATGCAGCACATCCAGAACTTTAAAAGAAAGAATGAAAAACCATGAATATGCTCTGAAATGGGTTAAATTCGAGAATTCTGCACTTGTAGAACATAGAAAAATCACAGGACATAATAATTTTAACCTAAAAGAAACAAAGATACTAGATTATAAGAAAAATTATTTTAAAAGACAATTTAAAGCAGCCTTTTTCATTCAAAAGAAATGTGCTACAATTAACAGAATGGAAGAAAGAGGAAATATAAATGATATTTATAGATATGCTTTTAATTATATCTAAAAAAGGGTTTTTTTTCCACTTTTAATTCTAAGAATAATATTCTGTGTTTCTCAGATAACTATCTTCTTCTTATCTGTTATCTTCTTTACACACTTTACTTTCACGCTTACACGCTTTCAGACATTCTATAAAGGCCCCAGTTTTAAAAAAAAATGGACCCCCTCTAAGAGCCGCGGACAAGAAGTCTATCGTGACCCTTGGTAAGTGCTCTTTAGAAGTTCAAATCAAAGGACTCGATATTGTTTTTGATTTTGTAGTAGCCACTGAATGTAGCCACGATGTTATACTGGGCTGGGATTTCTTCAGAGCCACAGATGCCATTATAGATTGTGGGAAAAACAAATTGTATTTAATCGAAGCTGAAAAATCCTACGAATGGAAAGACCAGAAACCTTGTGCTGCTATGGACTGTGTCATACCGCCGAAATATTTTGGCAAGATAGTTGTCACCAACCAGGATGTATTTAGCAGCAGAGATGTAGTCATTACAGGTTCCAAACGCCTGCAGTTGGAAAAAGGACTTTTTATTCCCTCTTCCCTCGTTAGGTTTTTACATGGCAGAGCGGTGTTGTGGGTGACTAACAGTACTCACCAGTCTCAAGTGATACCTTCGGACATGAAGGTAGGAACAATGCAAGATCTAGAAGTAGGAAGCATATCTAATCTTGACGCTCGTTCTGAAATAGCTGGAAAAAACGAAGTAACTTCCCCAGATGTGAGACAATGTTTAATTTCAATGATTTCTACTGATTTGGAGGAAACAAAGAAAATAATATTACTCACGTGCCTAAATGAGTTTGCTGATATATTCGACTTTGAGAAAAAGAGCTTCCCTGTCTCTGGCGAAATAAAACATAAAATCGATACGAGTGATTATCCACCTGTCAGACAGCGTCCTTATAGAGTGTCTCCCGCCGAAAGACGTGTCATTCAGAGTGAAGTGGAGAAAATGATGGAGACTAGAATCATCGGGCTATCATTAAGTCCATGGGCCTCTCTCGTTATATTAGTGAAAAAGAAGGACGGCTCGTTGAGATTCTGTGTCGACTATCGTCGTCTAAACAAAATTACAAAGAAAGATGTTTGCCCTCTTCCTCGTATCGATGACGCGCTGGACACCCTCGCTGGATCCAGGTACTTCTCCACTGTGGATATGAGATCGGGTTACTGGCAAATCGAAGTAGACGATAAGGACCGGGAGAAAACGGCATTTATCACTCCAGATGGGCTTTATGAATTTAATGTAATGCCATTCGGTCTATGCAACGCACCAGCAACTTTCGAGTGAATGATAGACAACGTCCTACGGGGATTGAAATGGGACATGTGTTTATGCTACTTAGACGACATTGTAGTCTATGGATCGACCTTTAAAGAACATTTAACACGTCTATACAAAGTTTTGAGATGCATTCAGCAGACCAGGCTGTGCCTGAATTATAAAAAGTGTCATTTCCCCTCGAGACAAATAACTATCCTCGGGCACGTCGTTAATGAATTTGGAACGCAGCCAGACCCAGAAAAAGTGAAAGCCATTGTCCACTTTCCAAAACCCCGTAATATCAGTGAGGCCAGAAGTTTTCTTGGGTTAAGTTCGTACTATAGACGCTTCATTAAAAGTTATGCTAGCAAGTCTCGACCCTTGAATAGCCTTTTAAAGAAAGACGAAAATTTCATTTGGGGCGAAGAACAAGATGAATCTTTCCGGATTCTCAAACAGGAATTGGGATCTTCGCCTGTGTTAAGACATTTCGTAGAAGGTGCGGAAACTCATGTCCATACTGATGCAAGCGGTTATGGTGTAGGGGCAGTTCTTGTTCAAATCCAGAATGACGCGGAGAGACCTATAGCCTATGCCTCGCGAACACTAACCAAAGCGGAAAAGAATTATTTACTACAGAAAAAGAATGCCTTCCGCCCGTACCTATATGGCAGACCCTTTACTATGGTTACCGACCATCACTCGCTATGTTGGCTGGTAGGCTTGAAAGATCCATCCGGCCGCTTAGCCCATTGGGCCCTCAAACTAAAAGAGTACGACATAAACATCGTTTACAAAAGCGGACGGAAGCATAAAGACACTGACTGTTTGTCAAAAAGCCCCTTGGCTGACACCGCGGAGATAGAAGGGCACATTATTTCTATCCAAGACGTTGCAGAAGAACAAAGTAAAGACCCTGAGACTGATTGAAGAGACTGATTATCTCACCAGATTTGCGATAACAAAGGCCGTGACAACAGCGGAAGCTACTGAATTAGAACCTTCCTTATTGAAGACGTCATACTCAAGCACGGCGCTCCTCGGGAAATCATCACGGACAGAAGAAGAAATTTCATGTCTCGGAGCATACGAGAAATAAATACTCTAAATGGAGCAATCCACAGATTCACCACGGCATACCACCCTCAAACGAATGGTTTGACAGAATGACTCAACAAGACCCTGACTGACATGATCTCGATGTATGTTGACGTTGATCAGAAAAATTGGGACAGCATCCTACCATATGTGACCTTCGCCTGCAATACCGCTCGACAAGAGACAACAGGATAAAGCCCGTTCTTCCACGTCCACGGCCGAGAAGTTGAAACACCGCTGGATTCTACACTGCCATACCAGCCGGCAGGAACTGCAGAAGATTATGTGGGCCATCTGGTGGCCAACGCTGAGGACGCACCGATGTTAGCCCGTCTTAACATCCTGCAGGCTCAGAGCAAAGACAAAGAACGCTACGACAAGAAGCATCAGGAGGTGACGTACAAGGAAGGTGATTTGGTGTGGGTGTTCACCCCAGTCCGTACCGTTGGCTTGTCGGAGAAGTTATTGAAGAGATATTTCGGACCCTATCGAGTGATCAGAAAATATCAAGTGTAAATTATCAAGTAGAAGGCGTGACGAACACTAGGAGAAGACGAAAAATACAATATATCGACCATGTAGTGAAAATGAAGCCCTACCAAGACCCCGAAGTCCAAGAACAGATTGCCCAGGGTCATGTGACCGACTAGTAAACAGCGGGACGCTGTTTCTCTTGTAGAGGGAGTGATGTCAGGAAGACAGAGTTTCCTGGTATTCCCTGTTATCTGGACTGGACCGACCGGTCGGGGTAAACAGTGGCGCCACGGAAAAGGCGGAAAGATCTCAGTTCTCCTCTCTTGCTCTAACGGCTGGGTCGATTTGGCTCATGTAAATAGTAACTCTTATTTTATATTTAAAATCTCTCATATAATTCATTAAATAAATATTTAAAGTTATTCAAAGGCCTAGTTAATTATTTTCCTCGCGACAATATAAATAATCTTTTTTTTTTTTTTTGTGGCCACTTTTGAATCAATTCTGGATATAAATGAGAATTTACTATTGAGACTTGATTCAGAAAATTAAGAGTTTTATTAGAACGAAAAAAGGCATTTTATTCAAAATATTCTGTGGTATTTGAAAAGTTGTATATACATTGATTGAGAGATATATTTATAACCCAGGTTCCTGGAGCGTCAATTACCCGGTTCATTGATTGAACTTGAATTAATACAATTTAGAAAAATAACATATTCTAATTGTTATTTCTATATTTCTTTTCACAGTGTTATTGAATTTATGTATAATAATATTTTACATAGCATACAATATTCAAATTAAAAATTATTTCTCATGAATAAAGATTGAATATAGAAATCTTTAAATAATAGTATCCAAAACTATTATTTCCACTCTATGAAAAATTATGGCCTGAAAAATGTCCTTTTCATTTCACAAGCTGAAACACCTTTGTTGACTTTGCTTAGAATATTTAATGAAACTGATTCCAATAATTATTAATTAAACATAATATTTATTGATTTACAAGAGAGAGAACAAAATATAAAAGGGAAACTAATATTGAACAAAGGAACTTTTTTGTTTCGGTTAGCGCCTTTTTACCTGTGAGCTTACACACACTCTGTGGAACAATCCCTATATATATAAAAGTCAGTGTATGTATGTCATAATTTGTATATAACTAGATGTAACCCCACCACAATATATGCAATGTATAATCTAAAGATTTTAATAAAAGTTAGGCCTAGCGAATCTGGGAGAAAGGCCATCAGAGAAGAAACAATCATTAGCAGGTTTTCATTATCCAGGAAGCAAAAGTTATTACCCAGGAACTAATAAAACTGAGTTCAAGAACCGTCTTCTTCCGGGAGCATGTTAAAACAAGACAAAGACAAAGGACTAGCTAAGATCCAATCAAAGTCCAGCAGGACTAGCTAAGATCCAATCAGAGACCGCCACGAGACGGGAATCATCCAATGAGAGCATTGGAGAGTTAACGAGTTAAATCTCGGACTCAAGTTAGTTAGTTAGGAACTCGGCACCATCGCAACAAGTTAGGAGCTCGACAGCACAGCAAGCACTACGCTTAAGCCCTTCTCATCATCCAGATAAGTCCAATCTTCAAAATGTTAATAATCTAGCCACTAGTCAAATACGTCAATAGTCTAACCCCTCTCTCCCTTGATCGCTGGCCTATTTCTTAATCCAATCCTGTGTCCTTTCTCGTTATTTTCCCCTGTGAGAAAACTTTACCATTTCAGCCAAAACGACTGCGCCCACATCAACCACCAAGTAAGTCAACAGGGTCTTACTATTACTTACAACAACCAACTATCCAAATAACCAACCAAACCAAATCAATCATCACCCAAAATCCCTTATTATTATAGTGAGTCGACAGGATTCGACAGTGAGTCAACAGGATAAAATTGAGGTCACTGTGTTCCCCTTTCCACATCCACCATTTTTAACGGTCACCAATTTGGATCCACGTTTACAACGAGCTTACATATCGACTCTTACAAAAACACAATTTAATTATATTAATATCATTATATTAATATTATTAATAGACAACCACCCCAATGAATTCACCATCTCTATTTTATTCTTCTTCTTCCAAAAACTTCCAAAAAACTTTTACATTTACTCACACTAAGCACAACAGACTTTAGGATTTTGACAACACATAAAATTCATTTTTTACATTTCTCACAAAAACTTATAACATGCCCAAACAACATCCCAATGAATTGCCGACCAAATTCGATTCTTTTAATAACATTTTTAAACAATATCACATGGCGACACATAAAACTCACGACCAATACACAACACGCAGATCTCAAGGTTAAATACGAACAAAAGCACAAACATTACCACTTAAAGGATAGGAAAAATTAGGTAGCAAAGCTTCCGAGCTTACGTTTCTTCCGAAAGGAATAAACAACCACTTTAGAAGGGTCGAGGACTTTCCTCGAACCCTGTATTCAAAGATCCGACTCTGGTTACGACCTCCCGATAAAAAAAGTGGATATCGGGCGAGCATATCTCAAGTGTACTAGGGAATTGCATAAAAATCCCTAGAACGCATTAAGGCTCGGGACATATTAACATAATACACTCGGCCTTGAGATCTGGAAGACAATAACCACAAAACACACCCTACACACTTAAGGTTAATTAGATTCCCATGTCTCCTGTATACATAATATAAAGCACAATTGGGAAAGATCATGTTTCTACCCATGAGTCGCACGGGAAAGACAAAAAATCTGCGAGGCAAATAAAAAGAGCTGATTGCGCCGCGTGACCTAGATACTGGCATGTAATTTTACCACAAAGAGAGTTTGTGAACCTCTCGCTCTACATTTTCCCTATCCCATTCATTTACATTTTTTTATATTTTAAATTCAAAATTCTTAATCAAATTTACCATTTATCTTAATCAAATATTTATCATTTATCTTAATCAAATATTTACCATTTATATAACAACTTCTTTTTATTTTGTTCATAAACCAATTACTCTCAACCACTAAACAAATTTTTCTCAACGAAAACTCACTAGTTTTCTTTTAATTTTAGATATTTTATCTTTTTTCCATTTTTTGATTTCCAAAAAAAAAAAACCTTTTTCTTTTTTTTTCAACCATGCACCAAAGCATCCACTTTGATTTCTCACAACAAATGTTATTTTTGATTTCTCAAAAGCCCTAATAGAAATATTCCCTCGATTTTTTGTTCCCCATCTCGAGCTGAATTGTTTAGGCACCCCTTTTTCTTTTTTTTTTTTCACTATGCACCAAATCATTCACTTTGATTTCTCACAACAAAATTTTATTTTTGATTTCTCAAAAGCCCTAATAGAAAAATTCCCTCGATTTTAGTTCCCCATCTCGAGCTGAATTGTTTAGGCACCCTTTTCTTTTTTTCCAACTATGCACCAAAGCATTCACTTTGATTTCTCACAACAAATTTTATTTTTGATTTCTCAAAAGCCCTAATAGAAAAATTCCCTCGATTTTTGTTCCCCATCTCGAGCTGAATTGTTTAGGCACCCTTTTCTTTTTTTTCCAACTATGCACCAAAGCATTCACTTTGATTTCTCACAACTTATTTTATTTTTGATTTCTTAAAAGCCCTAATAGAAAAATTCCCTCGATTTTAGTTTCCCCATCTAGAGCTGAATTGTTTAGGCACCTTTTTTTTTTCTCACTATGCACCAAGGCATTCACTTTGATTTCTCACAACTTATATTATTTTTGATTTCTCAAAAGCCCTAATAGAAAAATTCCCTCGATCTTGTTTTCCCCATCTCGAGTAGAATATTATTTAGGCACCTTATTCTTTTTTTTTCCCTCAACAATGTACCATAGCATTCATTTTGATTTCTTATAATTAAATATTTCGATTTCTCTTACTTATACTCAACCAATATCTCACCAACACCATTCTCTTTTATCTCTTATGTCACCAACAATGCTTGTATATAGCCTCTCAGTAACCATAATTAATTTTCCCACAAAATTATTTTTCCCTTACAGAATTCACTTCAGGCTACCCCTTCTTGAATTCTTCACATGTAGGGGGCGCATCTGTCATAATTTGTATATAACTAGATGTAACCCCACCACAATATAGGCAATGTATGATCTAAAGATTTTAATAAAAGTTAGGCCTAGCGAATCTGGGAGAAAGGCCATCAGAGAATAAACAATCATTAGCAGGTTTTCATTATCCAGGAAGCAAAAGTTATTACCCAGGAACTAATAAAACTGAGTTCAAGAACCGTCTTCTTCCGGGAGCATGTTAAAACAAGACAAAGACAAAGGACTAGCTAATATCCAATCAGAGTCCAGCAGGACTAGCTAAGATCCAATCAGAGACCGCCACGAGACGGGAATCATCCAATGAGAGCACTGGAGAGTTAACGAGTTAAATCTCGGACTCAAGTTAGTTAGTTAGGAACTCGGCACCATCGCAACAAGTTAGGAGCTCGACAGCACAGCAAGCACTACGCTTAAGCCCTTCTCATCATCCAGATAAGTACAATCTTCAAAATGTGAATAATCTAGCCACTAGTCAAATACGTCAATAGTCTAACCCCTCTCTCCCTTGATCGCTGGCCTATTTCTTAATCCAATCCTGTGTCCTTTCTCGTTATTTTCCCCTGTGAGAAAACTTTACCATTTCAGCCAAAACGACTGCGCCCACATCAACCACCAAGTAAGTCAACAGGGTCTTACTACTACTTACAACAACCAACTATCCAAATAACCAACCAAACCAAATCAATCATCACCCAAAAGTCCCTTATTATTATAGTGAGTCGACAGGATTCGACATGTATGTATGTGTGTTTGTTCCTATATCGGCTATACACGTCTACAATACAGTATATAGAGTTAACTATTGAAAAACTTATAGTGAAAATTTCAGGTCTCTATCCCGAATATTCTTCGAGTTATTTGCAAATTGCGTTGCAAATTTGTCCTTTCGCTCGCAAGCAGCGCCTCTAGCGGTGAAGATGAGAGGTAATATCAGCTGACCTAATGTACATGTAAAACGTGTTCTAACAGGACATTGAGAAAAATCTGGAAGAGATATTTATCTGATTCTTAGCCAAGAAAATTTGAAATTGAAAGGTTCTGGGCAAAAATAGTTGTTTTTTTAGTCAGAAAATGATGACAATATTGCTGTATCATGTTTGATTATCAGATACAAAATTATATCGGGAAAAATTTAAAAAAGCAGAGACCACGGGTGAAGTCAGTTCATTTTTAGAATGCAGTAACAAAATTCTAACAGAAAAACATTCATTCGAGCAGAAGACACAAAGCCAAATCATCTCTCTATAAAAATATCGCTTCCCAGAAACAAAGTTTGGAGCGGGACACAAGTGTGACATCCACGGCGCCAATTTATAATTGTAACGAATAGTATTTGAATAAAAACATTTAATCGGGTCAAACCTGGGCGTTGCCCGGGTAATTCGGCTAGTAGATTATAAGCACAAGGTAATAAGACCAAGATATGAAACTTTTAACACTCACTCAATTCAATGAACAATGCAAGTGTACAAATTTTCATACTTCAGGGTGTCGGAGTGGCCTGAAATATAAACAAATTTCTTTATAAGTCTTGTGTTACGCCCCTTACACTAACCAATCCGCCGCGAGCAGGCCTTCCTTCTATTTAATGCCTAATCCTAAGCGAACTTTTGATTCTAAGTTTTGTAAATTCATGACTAAAAATTAACTAAAAATAATTAATTGGTAAAAATATATTTAAAAAATCTTTTATTCAAATGAACTAAAAAGGAAAAAATAAAATATTGTATCTTCTGTCATTTAGGAATTAGATGTATCTGAGTGAAAATAAAAGCGGCGGGGGGCAATCATATTTAGAGAAGAGGTAAAAATATAGCAAACACTTATAAAAATCGCTAATCAGTTGCTACATATTAAATCACATTAGGTTCGAAATTAATGATGATCGTCCCCCGCCGCTTTTATTTTCACTTGATACATCTAATTGCTCAATGACAAAAGATACAATATTTTATTTTTTCCCATTTGAATGAAAGTTTTTTCAAAATTGTATTTTTACTTATTAATTATTTTAATAGTAAGGGTTCCAAAAAATAGTAATGAACTTTTTTTTTCTACTTCTTCAGTTCTCTTTAAAAAATATTAAAAAGTATAGAATAATTACAAATTTTTATTAGTATATACTATTTTTAAAACGACATTTTAAAATTATACCTCATGTTTTTCTTTTCAACGAAAAATCCAAATTTACATTATTATTATCTCCTTAAAATAAATTTGGATTTTTCGTTGAAAGGAAACACATGCAGTATAATTTTAAAATGTTTTACAATCACAAGCTGCAATATATTATATTGTATTATATACTATTTTTATTTTCAAAAGAAACCTCCATGGAGGTTTACAAGAAATAATAATAATGAAAAATAATATAAGAAAAATTATAACTAATATGCTAAAACTGTTTCCCAACTCTAATCTAAATCTTCATATGATGGGTAGTTAATGACATTCTGGAGATATATTTAAAAGATATATATACAGTAAAACCCCGCTAATACGAACCCTGGATATAGCAAATTTCCCTTATAACAATCCCACGGCGATTCCCAATTCCATTTCATTGAAAATACCATTGTTATAACGAACTTTGCGATTTTTAAAATAACGAACTACTCCTATAACGAACCTATTTTCGGTCCCAAAATGATAAAAATCTATTTAAAATACTAGGCTTATAACGAACTTAAAATTGTGATTTGAAAATTTTTCAAAACAACAAAATTTTGAGCATGTTTCAGCTCACGGATCGCGATTTCAAAACAAAAAAATAGCGGCATTGTTTGTTTTCATTTCCATTTTTTTTTTTTTTTTTGCTGTATGTTGTATAATTTTTACACATTATACTTTTATTTAATAGAATATCTTTGCATTTGACAATTTTGAAATAGAATAAAAATACAAATGGCTTCCAAAATAAAGAAAAGAAACAAGTAATAGCGTTCTAAAAAAAAAAAAAAAAACATTGGCAGCATGCCCTTTTAGAAGCGTTCTATATCAAGTTTAACCTAGGCTAAAAAATAATTCCAAATAATTTCAAAGCCAGAAATGGTTTGAATAACAGGTTAAAAACAAAATTTAATATACACTTCAAAAGAATATGTGGAAACTGGAATTGGAAGGAGAAAAAAAAACAGTTCCCCCAAGTTCCCCGTGTCTCATGGGCCACAAACAAATCGACTTATAAATTATCAAAAACTACCACTACAGTTCTATTTTTAGAATGGAATTCTTGTTAGATATATGAGTCATTCAGAGTTCGCGAATATTCCCCCTGGCCGGCCGTTTTACCACCGATTTTGTGTTTGCAAATTGGCGTTTTTTTTTTCGCAATTTTACCGATCGCGCTATCGTATCAACATGTTTTGCGTCCGATTTTTCTGAATTGGATACTTTTGATTCATCCTCAATTGATTCAGAATACACGGAGCTTTATTCCTTTGATGGAAATAATGATATTTTAAGACAATTCTGATTTTCAAATTTTACTTTTCACTTTCAAACAACAAGGTATTAGAGGCAATTTTTCAAATAAATTTAGTATTATATTATTTGAGAAATATGTTCTAAAATACTCTTATACCTTTTAAATATATAATTAATAATGTTTTGCTTAGGGGATTTGGCTTAATTTTCAAATAATACATAGGTTTATTAATAAACATGTATGCTAATGATAAGAAGAACCTATTATCAAATGATTTCTTTTGATATTCAGTATTTACTGTAAATAAATAGGTCAATTTAGGGAATTAAAACAAAGTGACCATTATTAGTGGCTGCCTTTTCCTGTTTGTATGGCTGTTTTTTAATTATACCGTCTAAAAATTTAGAAAAGTTTACAAAAAATGGCCAAACGGTGGCTATAGTGAACCGTGGCTATAGTGAACCAAAAGCTCTGTCCCATTGGGGTTCACTATAGAGGGGTTTTACTGTATTTCCTGTTTATTTCCTTTATCATCAACAAATATATCAATATATTTTCACTAACCAAAATATTTTAGATATAATTTAGCAATTAGGCTTTCGCTACGCCATCTATTGAGTAATTTATTAACTATTTTAAAGATTCAAAATGTATTTTGTGCTTTTTTTTAAACACGAGATTAGGATATATTAAAATTTATAAAATAATATTTTTAAGGGAAGGATTTTAATATATAAAAATACATTAGTACAAACTGTTTACCAATTACATTTCGCTTTTTTTTTTTCAAATCCTTTTTTGAATAATTAAAATGATACAACTTTCTACAAAATTTTTTGGAAGATTTTAAAATGGGAGTGTGCAGAATTTGAATAATTGGAGAACTTGTTGAATTTGGTTCTAACTTCTTTATTAACTAGCTTTACACACCCAAGATAGTGGACACTCAACTGCTGTGATAGAGATGCATTGAAACATCTGAGGCTCTTCATTGGACACGACGACAACAGAAAATTGACATGGACCCAGAACAGCAGCTTTACACTCCCAAGATAGTGTGGAGTGTGTCTGCTGTGATAGAGAGGTATGGAGACATCTGAGGCTTTTTATTGGACACGACAAAAGCAACAACGGATAATATCAAAGCATAGGGCGTCACTCCGTAAAAAAAAAAAGTCAAAACAATACGCTATTTACAGTGTATTAACATATTTAGAGTGTTATACAATTGAGAATTTAAACAATTATTTGATTGCTTTAATCAATTGTTACAAAAGAGGAAAAAATATATGAAAAATAGTTAGTAAAGGGAATATAAAATGTAGGGGAATATATATAATTGTGTACAAATTTCTTTAGCAAGGAAGGCTTCCCCAACTTGAGAGAGTTCTCCTCCAGACAAGGTCTTCTTGAACATTCCTCAGTTCCACGCCGAGGAAGTTCCTATAGATATTCGTCTTGGCAGACGCCAGGATGGCCAGGGCGTTATCGTCTAGGCCATGCCCGAAGACCCAACCCTTCAGGTCAGAGGGCCGCCCGATTATGGTAAATGCCTCCCGGACGAGAGGCCTGATGTAGCGGCAGTACCGGTGAACCAGTGACCGTTCGCCGGACCCACAGGCGACGCAGGACTCTTGGGCCGATGATGAATGGGGCAGTGCTTGCAGATACAACCTCACTGCCACGTTGTGCCCGGAAAAGGCGCAGCGCCGGAACGCTGTTTGGTGTTAGAGCCTTGTGAGGGATCTTGAATGTGGAATATGCTTCTACTAAGATGGACTGTTATTCTCATTCCTGTTTTCTCTCTTCATTTTTTCTTCCATTTTTCCACTTGTCTACTTTTGTTCTTAATTAGTATTGGATTTACCTTGGCTTAGTTTACTTTTGTTCTATAAAACTGCCTCGGTACCTTGTGCATCACTTAAATCAAAACTCAGCCTTAGCCGATCCCAAGCCTGGATTAAAAAGGAGGAGGGGGAGCAGTAACAAGCTCGCTAAAAACCTGGGCTCAGCTGCCCCGGGTGATAGTACCCTGTGGGGCTCCTAATCCAGGGATACAGAATGAGCAGAGTTTGTATTCCATGTTAGAAATGGCTGCACATGGCGTCTGTTCATCATGTCAGAGGCTTTCCGTCTTAATGACAAAGACAGATGCACTCTACTTCACACAGTCATGATGGTTGTCAAACAAACTTGATACCCTAATATGATTGAGTCGAGATAAGAAAGAAGAAGAGACTTAAATTAAGTTCAACTGGATTTTATTTTTGACGGGATGTGAAATATAAATATTAAATTTATCTCTTATACACTACATGAAATTTCACTATAATGCTCGTTGTAGTCATTTCGTTTTCTGATTTGTGTTAATATTCCATATAGCTGAGCAAATGTTTTCAAAATTTGTATAGTACTTTTTTAGAGCATTGGAATCTTCTTTGTATTTTAATTGTGAACATTCAGGTAAATTACAGATTGAATAGGAATGTTTTACATACTGGAAATATTGGCAGTACTGTATTACAGGTAGGCTGGCTTGAAGTCTGGGGCTGTTCCAATGCTTTCAAGAAAAAAGGCTTTTTTGAAAGACTTTATTTAACTTGCTTCCTGTCTGTCCACAATTTTTTTAATCAATTTTAAAGACACTTCTAGAGCCCTTTTCTTTTCTGAAATTTGGTACACTTTTCAGAACCCGAAGACAATGCAAATTGACAAATTTTTAGATTTCTGGATTGTCAGGGTGGTCGGAGTGGCCAGAAAAATGAACAAATTTCTATATTTCTTTTTAAGTCTTGTGTTACGCCCCTTACACTGACCAATCCGCCGCGAGCAGGCCTCCCTTCTATTTAAGAAGGCCTAATCCCAAGCGAACTTTTGATTCTAAGTTTTGTAAATTAATGAATAAAAACTAAGTAAATAATTAATAAGTTAAGCTTTTTCCAAATGCACTAAAAAGTAAAATATTATATCTTCTGTCAATTAGAAATTGAAGGTATCTGATTGAAAATAAAAGCGGCGGGGGACAATCATATTTAGAGAAAAGGTGAAAATATAGCAAACACATAAAAATCGCTAATCAGCTGATTAAAACACATTAGGTTAAAAATTAATGATGATCGTCCCCCGCCGCTTTTATTTTCACTCAGATACATCTAATTGCTCAATGACAGAAAAAAATATTTTTTCCTTTTTAGTGCATTGGAACAAAAGTTTTTTTTTTTTTTTTTAAAGGTATTTTTGCTTTTTAATTATTTTAATAGTAAGAGTTCCAAAAATTGTAACCATCTCTTTTTTTTTTTTTACTTCTTCAGTTCTCGTTAAAAAATAATAAAATTATAGATTAATAACAAATTATTACTAATATATACTATTTTTATTCTTAAAAGAAACCTCCATGGAGGTTTACAAGAAATAATAATGGTGGTTAAATAGCTAGATATCAATAATCTAAATAATAACTAATATGCAAAAACTGTCCCCCAACTTCAAACTAAATCTTCATATAACGGGTAGTTAAAGATATTCTGGAGATATATTTAAAAGATATATATATTTCCTGTTTATTATCTTTATCATAAACAAATATTTCAATATATTTTCACTAACCCAAATATTTTAGATATAATTTAGAAATTTGGCTTTCGCTACGCCATCTATTGAATAAATTATTAACTATTTTAAAGATCCTAAATGTCTTTTGTGCTTTTAAAAATATATATATTAGGATTTTTATTAAAATTCATAAATTAATATTTTTAAGGGCAAAATTATAAAATTTAAAAATTATATTAGTACAAACTGTTTACAAATAACATTTCTCAATTTATTTTTTAAAATTATTTTTTGACTAATTAAAATAGAACACCTTTCTACTGAAATGTTTTGGAACATTTCAACATGTGAATTTGCATAATTTGAATAATTTCAGAACTTATTGAATTTGGCTCTAACTTATGAACTTCAAATTCCTTGAGATTCAAGGGGACTCATAAATCACACATTTCTTCGACCGCATGAAAACAGGCCGGCAGTTGTATTATTCTGCTCTACTCAAGTTTGTTGAAAATAGTTCCATTTTAGTGATGTTTTCTCTCACAGACAATTTTAACAATTTAATTGACAATTCTAATTATGTGAAAAAATAATAGAAAAAATAATAATTCAACTATATGGTGCTCTGTCATCTAAAAAGCTCATGTGCTCCTGGTCAGGCTATGCCTTCTTTATTTCTTCTAATTATCTGTTACAGAAAAAAAATAGAATGAATGGTAATATATAATAAAAAAGTAAATAAAATGTAAAGAAATATATATTCGAATATTAAAATAAAAAAGGCATATCCTGACTACGTTCAGATGGCAGAGCGCCATCTAGTGGAACAGAAATCGACTAAACATTGATTTATCCTGTTCCCTGATATTTGACCAACCCATTTTTTTTTTATATATAAACTAGACGAATGGCCCGGGCAACGCCCGGGTTTTACCCGAGTGCGCATATATTTTAAAAACGTTTTAATTCAAATACTATTCGTTACAATTATAAATTGGCGCCATGGATGTCACTCTTGTGAAACGTCCCGTTCCAAACTGTGTGTTTTTAAAATGTTTTAATTAAAATACTATTCGTTACAATTATAAATTGGCGCCGTGGATGTTTCTCTTGTGAAACGTCCCGCCCCAAACTGTGTGTGTCTTGAAAATATAAAAATAAAAATGTGAATTTTCATAAAGATTTCATCATGTCGATTTTTTTTTTTTGCATTTCACCTACTAAATCGATAGAGATAATTACATTTGCAACATGAACTTAGGTATATTGACTAAATAGAAAACTGCATAGTAATAAAGATCATTTTTTAAAGGCACCATATCGTTTTTTTTTTCAATAAAATCGAAACAAAAATTAACGATAAATAACGATAATTGCCTTAAAAAGAAATTGCCTTAAAAAAAGAAACATTCGCGGTGATTTTGTCTTGCATTCGTTTATACAATTATTATATACGAATGACCCGGGCAACGCCCGGGTTTTACCCGATTAAATGCTTTTATTCAAATACTATTCGTTACAATTATAAATTGGCGCCGTGGATGTCATTTTTGTATAATATATAAATGAGTTTTAAAATTTGTAAAAAAAAAAATGCATCGGCCGGGAATCGAACCCGGGCCGCCCGCGTGGCAGGCGAGCATTCTACCACTGAACCACCGATGGTTATGAAAAATCCCATCCGTGAGCTTCAAACAGACAGAATAAGGCTAATATATAAGTAGATAAAGGAAGGCCAACCATAAATGCCTTTCGTGGCCCATGCAGCACATCCAGAACTTTAAAAGAAAGAATGAAAAACCATGAATATGCTCTGAAATGGGTTAAATTCGATAATTCTGCACTTGTAGAACATAGAAAAATCACAGGACATAATAATTTTAACCTAAAAGAAACAAAGATACTAGATTATAAGAAAAATTATTTAAAAAGACAATTTAAAGCAGCCTTTTTCATTCATAAGAAATGTGCTACAATTAACAGAATGGAAGAAAGAGGAAATATAAATGATATTTATAGATATGCTTTTAATTATATCTAAAAAAGGGGTTTTTTCCACTTTTAATTCTAAGAATAATATTATGTGTTTCTCAGATAACTATCTTCTTCTTATCTGTTATCTTCTTCACACACTTGATAACAGTAAATATTTAAAACATGCTGTGGTAAAATTTCTCATTCAGTACTTTGTCTGAAGATGGTAACAACGCTGTTACCGAAACATCACACACTATTTATTTATTTGAATTTCGTCTCATCACTTTGCATTTGGTCAAACCTTTAAGGTTTTCATTCTTCCTATTTGGTTTATTAAATTAATATACTATCTTATATCGTGTCCTCCAGTTTTACACTAGATTGTTTTTAAAATCCCTATATATATAAAAGTCAGTGTATGTATGTATGTGATGATTTAAGACCATGGAATTGTTGTAAATAGTCCAGATATCTACTAGCACATGTTCCACCACGTAATTGTATATAACCTGTTATTTACTGCAAATAGAAAGCCTCAAATAACATCAATCTGTACCGCGTAAGAATCTAATAAAGTATAGCAACTGTACAGATAGAAGGAATGGAGAATAACAGGAGAAAATTAAGGTTGAAACTAATCAGGCCTGAGCGAGAATAAGAAAGCAGGCCTAGCGAGCCCAGTCCAATTTTTACGAGGTCGTGGCCCTCCTGGATAATATAACTTTCCCCCCTGTTTACGTCATAAAAGAGAAGTGACCTGTTCGGACCCAGCTAAGCTATAAAAGGAGGCCCCGATCTTCAGTTAGTCAGTCCTTAGTTAGTCTTTGTTTCAGTCCCAGTCCGCCGGAAGCTCCGATAGAGGTAAATCCTTTCCTGTCAGAAATCTCCTCGTCCCATTCCTTCGTGACGTTCAGACGCTTCTTAGTGAAATCCCTGTTTGTTTATTTCACCTTCGGCCCAGCTGTGTCGCCTTCCACCACGACTGCACGGTAGAGTTGACATCGAGGTTCGTCTAGCATCAGGTAATACTGGTCCCAGAGGTCCCAAGATATCACAGACTCCCCCGTCCGAAGAGCCGACAGGATTGTGGACGCCAAGGTGCAAGTAAGCAAGTAGACCACTGTCTGTACAGAAAGATGGAACAGGGAAGCGAGGAGGATTCAAAGGAGCCCATGGAGTCCGATCCAGACTATGAAAGTGGCGAAAACCCCACTTTTCCCAAGATAAAAGAAAATACCCTCGGTGGGACGCAGGAAATCGCCCCCAGCCAGGAAGACGCCACGCCCCCGCCGGCAGTATAAGATGTCCTGGGGAGGTTGACGACGATGCTACCTCAGCTGGTCGCGGCGACCGGACTATCGCGAGATGTGGATCTACCGCGCTACGATGGTTCGTACGAGGCGCAGAGCTTCTTCACCAACTACGACGCCCAAACAGATTGAGCCCAACTACAATACTCTACAAGACTGAGAAAGCCACCAAACCTCCTGCAAGCACCCCTCCGAGTTACCAACACGTGAGCGTATGTTACCTGCTCCCCCGACCATCTCTAAACCACGAGCCCAGCGCAAGCAGTGAACTCTAGCTGTCCCATGGCACCAAAACAGGCCTGTTCCGACCCACAAGACAGCACAACAGTAGGTTCCTACTCACATAACTTTTGTTGAACAATTTCTCGTTCGAGCTGAACTGTCCAATAATGTAAACCTACCTCTACTACTTGATACAGGAGCATCTATCGATATAATTAGGCAGAATACTTTTAAAATAATAGAAATCAGTTTGCAAAAGCAAATACCTGTCCACCCATTTAACTTAACTATTAACGCCCTACCTAACAATATTTTCACCATAGGTTATATTTTTTTAAATTTAAAAATAGGTAACATAACGCAGAACATAAAATTATATATCCTAGATAGATACACCCTTGCCTTTTGGCATCTTATCCCATAACTCTATAAAATATTTCTACTAATTATAAACTGTCCTCAGCTACTCTTGTATCAAGATAATGTACCCCTACCAACTACATTGTACACATTCACCTCGTGCAAGCAACACGTGTCCCATGGACAGGTTAATACAACTGATCCATTTACTAAATCTTCCCCTCCTGGAACGGGTTGCTCACACGTGGTGAACTCCAACACTCTTATTTGGCCTCATTGTAATGTTCCTGATCCTATTTTCAACGCCCCTATGTCCTTTTCTTTCATAGCTTTGGACAGAAGTAACCTAGGTCACAGCCTTCCAAAACTATTCCAATCGTTAAATTCCAACATAGCTACACTCCCTCGTACCTTCCTTTTACATGCAGATTTAATCATCGACAAATCCCTCTCAATAAAATAAACCACACCCTCACACATCACTTTTTCCAATTGACAACAATTTTTATTTCGCGACGTAACAACCAAATCCAATTTCGAGCCACACAAGCGCCATAACGTCGCCACACTAAACACACAAAAAAATCCACATTAAACGTGTCATATCCACTAACAATATAAAAATTCTCGATATATGTTCGTACAACCAGCACCCATGACTTTAGTAAATTTGTTATTCATGGTGAAACAGGTTAGATTTTGTACCAAGCAATGACTTCACGTGATACCATTTCATTTACAAATTTTTCGCTCCGTGTCACAGTGCCACACCACAAAACTCTTTCACTTTTCAGGCCAAAGACGCCTTCACGCCTGTAACACTTCTCACCTCAAAGCGTGTCCACGTCGAAAGTCGCACTTTCACTCACTTCTAACCTGATATCACTGAATAACATTTTTACTAAGTCCGCAACAATTAAGCAAGCTGTCCCCTCAAGGAGCCTCTTACCTAGATAGCCACCCCCCTCCACTTCTGGGATACAATAAAAATATCCCCCCCCCCCTCGTCCTTTTGACACCGAGCTAACAAACAGCCGACATTTTCTTGTCACGGCCCGTCGCCACCTCATGTATCTCTAGGGAATTTTTCGCCATCTATTAAATTAAATATTAGTGCGTGCCTTTTACTATATACCGTTCTAATCCCTAATGAATTAAAATATATATTCTTTCTTTAATAAACCAAAACCAAGTCACCAGGTCTAGATTCTCTCGCCCTCAATTAACTTGTCCACTTAATATCGACACTTAGATCCAAGGACAACATTTTACCTAGAAAAATCACACACACCCACATATGTTTTAAAAAACAACAATCCTTGATTGGTTAGAATAGATCGCCGTGTTTCCTGCACACACAATATAAATGCCGCTTTAGGAAGAATCACGTTTTCACTTAAACGTGACGCAGGGAACAAAAAATCGACAACATTAGGACTTAGTGAGTTTCACAATTGGAAACAATTTGATCCACGAGCCGCGTCAAACATAAAACAAATTCGATAATTTAGAAAAACATATGCCAACAAGACCAAAGATATCGTAATCGAGGACAATTTAAAGCTCTCTCCACCCATCCTAAAAAAACAGGAACATACATTTGGCCTACTACTTTCCATTCTTTCCCGATATATAATTTCTATGTATAATATTACTTGCTCTTCTTTCTCGATGAACATTTTTTTTTCATTTTAATATCCTTTATATAATCATTTTCTAGCTCTTATAATTTTTTATGTCAATCAATCAGTTTAGATTATTGTCATTTTATTTTTCTTTACCAAAGCTTATTTACTTTTGCTTTATGACTATTTTATAATCAACTTTATATTTTATCTTTCATATCTAATAATCTCAAGTTTATATTTCATGTTTATGTCACTAATTTGCATTTGTCATTTTATATTTTCTCTCACTTTGTAAATTAGATGTTATTTACATTGTTTCATCTTCTGCTACCATGTTCAATGCTATCGAGTAAATTATTGCTCATTCTTAATTTTCATTTAATATTTTAACTTTCTATTACCCCTTATATACTGCTATAGTGTGTTAATCTTTGCATTATGTCATCACTATTTTTACTTTTTATTTTTAAAGGTTACTTTGCATTTAACTTCGCAATTCTATTTTCGATTTTTCAAATCCTTTAACGCTATATGCAAAGCCTTAATTTCGCAACTTCATATCTCAATGATATATTATTTTATAATCAAACTAAAAATCATGATCTAAAAACAGGGTAATCTACTTATATATTTGCCTTATTCTGTTTGTCTGTTTGTCTGTCTGAAGCTCACGGATGGGATTTTTCATAACCATCGGTGGTTCAGTGGTAGAATGCTCGCCTGCCACGCGGGCGGCCCGGGTTCGATTCCCGGCCGATGCATTTTTTTTTTTACAATTTTTAAAACTCATTTATATATTATACAAGAATGACATCCACGCCGCCAATTTATAATTGTAACGAATAGTATTTGAATAAAAGCATTTAATCGGGTAAAACCCGGGCGTTGCCTGGGTCATTCGTATATAATCTACTTATATATTTGCCTTATTCTGTCTGTTTGTCTGAAGCTCACGGATGGGATTTTTCATAACCATCGGTGGTTCAGTGGTAGAATGCTCGCCTGCCACGCGGGCGGCCCGGGTTCGATTCCCGGCCGATGCATTTTTTTTTTTACAATTTTTAAAACTAATTTATATATTACTAGACGAATGGCCCGGGCAACGCCCGGGTTTTACCCGAGTGCGTATATATTTTAAAAATGTTTTAATTAAAATACTATTCGTTACAATTATAAATTGGCGCCGTGGATGTCTCTCTTGTGAAACGTCCCGCCCCAAACTGTGTGTGTCTTGAAAATATAAAAATAAAAATGTGAACGGAAAAATATGTCCAGGGTAGCCTAGTGGTCATGGCATCTGCCCAGTAAGCGGAAGGTCGTGGGTTCGATTCCCATCCCTTGACACTTTTTTTATTTTATCCATTCTGACCAAAATCTATCCGTGAACTTCACACAGTGAACTTCACACAGAGAAAATAAGGCAATTATATAAGTAGATAATCCAAATTGTGCCTTATCACACACTATTTTTTTATTTGGCCTTATTACCTTGTGTTTATAATCTATGGCGTAATGCCGGCGGCGCGCGCCCGTTGGCTGCCGGCGAGCACGTGACCTCCCTGTGCGCGCGCACCCGTGACAGAACCGGCCGGCCGGCCCATGACGGTCGTGACTATATATGTTGATTATAATAATAATAATATAATAATAATAATTATTATTATTATTATTATTATTATTATCATTAGATAATGATCATGATCATAATGATGATGCGCGCGCACCCGTGACAGAACCCATGACGGTCGTGACTATATATGTTGATAATATAAATGAGTTTTAAAAATTAAAAAAAAAATGCATCGGCCGGGAATCGAACCCGGGCCGCCCGCGTGGCAGGCGAGCATTCTACCACTGAACCACCGATGCTTTAAAAAATGGCCATATTTAGGTATTCATTCCATTCCGGATTAGTCCGGGTAAAAAAAGTTCTTCAAATGAAAAAAAGAAATAGTAAAAATACTAATCAAAATGCAGCCGAAAATTTTCCTCAGGTTTATAAAAAGCGACATGCAAAATTTGGTACCAATTGGTTCAGTAGTTTTTGAGTTTATCGCGAAACAGACAGACAGAAATTGACTTATATATATATATAGATAGATGTGCTGAGAACAAGTACGAAAACATTTATGTATGTTTTCCCACGTGACGCAGCGGAGCGTGACCTTGCCTGCACGGGTGAGTCAGTTGTTGTTTTGAACTGTATGGATGGACATTAAAATGTGGTGGCAGCGATAACTGGATAAAATACGAACCCGTATATTGCAAAATATCGATTTTTGCGTACCTTGGAAGATAATTCAACATGGCTCAGATTCAACCTCCAGAAACTTTCGACTTCTCGACTCCCAACGAATGGCCCAAATGGAGGAAGAGATTCGAACGATACCTCGTGGTCAGTGGAATGAAGAAGAAAGAGGAGGCGGACAAGATCGATTTGTTCATGTACTTGATGGGTGACCGCGCGGATGATATATTCAGAACCTTCAAGTTCGAAAAGGAGGAAGAGGCAACGAAAATTGATTCCGTCCTCAAGGCATTCGACAGCCACTTCTGTGTCAGAAAGAATATTATCTACGAACGTGCGAAATTTAATTCAAGAATCCAAGAGGATCGGGAGCCAGTGGACGAATTCATCACTTCATTGTACAAATTGGCTGATTGTTGTGAATTTGAGGGTCTAATGAGCAGTTGATCCGTGACCGAATAGTGGTTGGAGTGAGGGACAAAGCTTTATCTGAAAGAATGCAGTTGGACAGCGAACTGACTTTGGAAAAGGCGGTGAAAATGGTTCGACAGCAGGAAGCCGTTCGACAGCAGCAAGTCGACCTGCAGCGTCCCTCAACAAGCCAAAAGGTCAATCAGGTGAAGTTCAACTCGAAGAAACAATCACCGAAACAACAACAGCAGCCTTCGAAGAAGAAGGAGAAGTCAGCCTAAACAAGATCACGATGTCCAAAATGCGGAGGTTTCACCCACAGGGAAGGACAGGCTTGCCGTGCTGAAGGACAAAAATGTAACCTGTGTTCAAAAACAGGCCATTTTGCAAATTGCTGCCCAGATAAGCAGGCGAAGACTGCGGAAGTCAAAGCTGTTTCTGAACTTGATGAAGAAATTGGTTTTCTCCTGGAGGTCTCAGCTGTGGAGGATTCATCTAATCTCGATAATGATGAAGACGAGTGCAGGAGGCGATGGACAGCAGAAATCCAAGTGAACGGGAAAAAGGTGAAGTTCAAGCTCGACTCCCAGGCGGATGTTACATGTGTTCCTCTGTGTCTCTTCAAGAAGATAATGGGACAGCAACGACTAGTGGAAAGTGATATCAACATAAGAGCTGCTGAATTCTCCGAACTTCAGACTGTGGGTATGTTTATATCAACGCTGCGAAATGGCAATTATGAAATCAAGGAGAAGATTTATGTCATTCGTCGTTTGAGTGAACCTCTTCTGAGTCGCCGGGCATGTGAGCTCTTGAACCTGGCGAGGCGGATTGAAGTGGTTGCGACGAGAATTAACCCAATCAAGGAATTCCCTGAAGTATTTGAAGGACTGGGACAGATCGGAAACCCTTACGAAATCAAATTGAAACCTGGAGCAAAACCTTATGCTGTGCATACTCCTCGACGGGTACCAATACCTTTGATGGAAAAGCTCAGAACAAGATTGGAAGAGCTCGAGAAGGCGGGAATCATAGCACAAGTTAACGTTGCGACTGAATGGTGTGCACCGACTGTGATTGCTGGTAAACCGAATGGCGACATACGACTCTGTGTGGATCTCTCTAGGCTGAACGAACATGTACAGCGCGAAGTGCATCCCATGCCAGTGGTGGAGCACATGCTGGGGAAACTGGGGGAAGCAAGATTCTTTTCGAAACTGGACGCGAACAGTGGCTTTCACCAGATTCCGTTGAGCCCGGACTGCCAGCATTTAACGACCTTCATCACTCCTTTTGGGAGATATAAATACTGCAGAATGCCATTTGGAATCTCACTCGCCCCAGAGTATTTTCAGAAAGTTATGTCAATAATCTTGCAAGGCATGGACGGTGTAATGTGTTACCTGGACGATATCCTGATATTTGCCTCCGACTCCAAGACTCACGATCGAATTCTTCGTTTAGTGCTCCGAAAACTGAAAGAGGCGAAAGTTACACTAAACAAGGCCAAGTGTGTCTTCGGCGTGCCAAGAATTAATTTTCTTGGGCACATACTGGATGAGGACGGTATCCGACCAGATCCAGCGAAAATCGAAGCAGTAGCGAAGATGCCTGCTCCGACAGATGTTCATGGCGTAAGAAGATTTCTTGGCATGGTGAACCATCTGGGACGTAAACTCCGAACGACCTTGCCAATTGCACCAGAGAATCTTAATCCAAAGTTGGTGGACTCTCAGACCCTGAAAAGAAAGGAGGGGAGAAGGAGAAAGGATATGAAATCCAGATATGATCGACGCTGCGGAGCTACGGACATGGAGGAGCTATCCGAAGGTGACACGGTTTGGATTACAGATATGCGAACCTGGGGGATTGTAAAGCAAAAGGCATCGACACCAAGGTCATATATGGTTGATACTCCAGTTGGGACTTTACGTCGAAACAGGTTCCATCTACGAAAAGGAGTTACAGTGCAATATCCAGCCGACCCATCGACGCCGACCTTTTCGGGGGAGGAACTGGTTGAAAATGAAAAGACCCCAGTTGTGGATTATCCCTCTAACGACTCAGAAGACGGCCAGATAAGAACCCGGAGTGGACGAATTGTTAAACCTGTGGATCGCCTTCATTATTAATTATATTATGCATTTAAAGTTTGTAATGTGTATATATATTTCAAATCTTAAAAAGGGGGATGTGCTGAGAACAAGTACGAAAACATTTATGTATGTTTTCCCACGTGACGCAGCGGAGCGTGACCTTGCCTGCACGGGTGAGTCAGTTGTTGTTTTGAACTGTATGGATGGACATTAAAACAATAGAGATATAGAGATTTACTCTTCATTGTTGGCTTTTTATCTTACATTCATTCTTCATTGTTGGCTTTTTATCTTACATTCATTCTTCATTGTTGGCTTTTTATATTACATTCACTCTTCATTGTTGGCTTTTTATCTTACATTCATTCTTCATTGTTGGCTTTTTATATTACATTCACTCTTCATTGTTGGCTTTTTATATCATATACGAATGACCCGGGCAACGCCCGGGTTTTACCCGATTAAATGCTTTTATTCAAATACTATTCGTTACAATTATAAATTGGCGCCGTGGATGTCATTCTTGTATAATATATAAATGAGTTTTAAAAATTGTAAAAAAAAAAAAAATGCATCGGCCGGGAATCGAACCCGGGCCGCCCGCGTGGCAGGCGAGCATTCTACCACTGAACCACCGATGGTTATGAAAAATCCCATCCGTGAGCTTCAGACAAACAGACAGAATAAGGCAAATATATAATAGATACAAGAATGACATCCACGGCGCCAATTTATAATTGTAAAGAATAGTATTTGAATAAAAGCATTTAATCGGGTAAAACCCGGGCGTTGCCCGGGTCATTCGTATAAAATCTACTTATATATTTGCCTTATTCTGTCTGTTTGTCTGAAGCTCACGGATGGGATTTTTCATAACCATCGGTGGTTCAGTGGTAGAATGCTCGCCTGCCACGCGGGCGGCCCGGGTTCAATTCCCGGCCGATGCATTTTTTTTTTTTTTACAATTTTCAAAACTCATTTATATATTATACAAGAATGCCATCCACGGCGCCAATTTATAATTGTAACGAATAGTATTTGAATAAAAGCATTTAATCGGGTAAAACCCGGGCGTTGCCCGGGTCATTCGTATATAATAATTGTATAAACGAATGCAAGACAAAATCACCGCGAATGTTTATTTTTTTTAAGGCAATTTCTTTTTAAGGCAATTATCGTTATTTATCGTTAATTTTTGTTTCGATTTTATTGAAAAAAACGATATGGTGCCTTTAAAAAATGATCTTTATTACTATGCAGTTTTCTATTTAGTCAATATACCTAAGTTCATGTTGCAAATGTAATTATCTCTATCGATTTAGTAGGTGAAATGCAAAAAAAAAAATCGACATGATGAAATCTTTATGAAAATTCACATTTTTATTTTTATATTTTCAAGACACACACAGTTTGGGGCGGGACGTTTCACAAGAGAGACATCCACGGCGCCAATTTATAATTGTAACGAATAGTATTTTAATTAAAACATTTTAAAAACACACAGTTTGGAACGGGACGTTTCACAAGAGTGACATCCATGGCGCCAATGTATAATTGTAACGAATAGTATTTGAATTAAAACGTTTTTAAAATATATACGCACTCGGGTAAAACCCGGGCGTTGCCCGGGCCATTCGTCTAGTTTTCAATAACCTCTTAATCAACCACTTTAAAGGTTACTTCTTAATAAATACTAACCCTTTTCCGCAGGAACTTATAACTCCTTCGCAGGCTAGACTTGACCTACTTTGATTTCGTAATTAACAATATTGACATACCGTCCCCCAGATTTACCTATCCCAACTTCTGGCTTGGATACGTGCAAATTGTATTGTTTTAATATATTCCAGGGTACTCTCATGCCACACGCTGGCACATCTTTTTTTTACTCTTTTTCTCGCTAATTATCCTGCATGCGTACGTCTTAACGACTAATTACTGAAACCCATAACAATCACCCTTATCTTACTATTCGATTGTGGTACTGTAACTTTATTCGGTCCTTAAATTTACATGTGAAACATGGCCTAGGTTTTCCGCGCCGTGCACATTAAATGGTTTGGGACTTGAGTCAAGGTGACATTGCCTCAACCTAGTAATAAATAACCCCTCAACCCTTTCTAACGCCCATCACGAAGAGATCATGATTTACTCATCCAATCATTTATATTTTTACCTATAATTATTATATGTTCTCTATTAAAGTTTTATTCCTATTTTTATTTTTACTTGTATGTTTAGAATTAGTTGTTTACACTTTATTATCTCTTATGGATATACAGAAATCAACCTTAATTTTTGTCCTTACTTTATTTTCTTGTCCTTACTTCTTTTTTCTAGATTTAATTCATTTTGTCTCCTCTCTAATTGTAAATACGCTGCTGTATCACCTCATAAGCATAAATAAATAACTCATTTAAAAAAAAATTAAATTACTTCCTTAATAACAGTCTTCCTATTCCGCTCTCTTAAATCCCTCCATATGAACCCTCTCACATCCGGGGCTATCTGTGATGATTTAAGACCATGGAATTGTTGTAAAGAGTCCAGATATCTACTACCACATGTTCTACCACGTAATTGTATATAACTTGTTATTTACTGCAAATAGAAAGCCTCAAATAACATCAATCTGTACCGCGTAAGAATCTAATAAAGTAGAGCAACTGTACAGATAGAAGGAATGGAGAATAACAGGAGAAAAATAAGGTTAAAACTAATCAGGCCTAAGCGAGAATAAGAAAGCAGGCCTAGCGAGCCCAGTCCAATTTTTATGAGGTCGTGGCCCTCCTGGATAATATAACTTCCCCCCCTGTTTACGTCAGAAAAGGGCAGTTACCTGTTCGGACGCAGCTAAGCTATAAAAGGAGGCCCCGATCCTCAGTTAGTCAGTCCTTATCTAGTCTTTGTTTCAGCCCCAGTCCGTCGGACGCTCCGATAGAGGTAAATGCTTTCCTGTCAGAAATCTCCTCGTCCCATTCCTTCTTGACGTTCAGACGCTTTTTATTGGGATCTCTGTTTGTTTATTTCACCTTTGGCCCAGCTATGCCACCTTCCACCACGACTGCACGGTAGAGTTGACATCGAGGTTCGTTTAGCATCAGGTATTACTGGTCCCAGAGGTCCCAAGATATCACATGTATGTATGTGTGTTTGTTCCTATGTCGGCTATACACCTCCAGAATACGTTACTAATCTGACTGAAATTTTAACAGTATATAGAGTAGAATCTGAAAAAACTTATAGTGAAAATTTCAGGTCTCTATTCCGAATATTAGTCGAGTTATTTGCAAATTGCCTTGCAAATTTGCCCTTTCGCTCGCAAGCAGCGCCTCTAGCGATGAAAATGGAAGGTAATATCAGCTGACCTAATGTACATTTAAAAAGGGGTTTTAACAGGACATAGAGAAAAATATGGAAGGGATATTTGTCGCATTTTTAGCCAAAAAAAAAAAAGAAATTGACAGGTGTTGGGGAAAAATAGTTGTTTTTTTTTTGTCGGAAAATGATGATGACAATATTGCTGTATCATCATTTGATTATCATATACAAAATTATATTGGGAAAAATTCCAAAGAGCAGACACCACGGGTGAAGCCAGTTCATTTTTAGTATTCAGGAAAAAAATTCTAACAGAAAAAAATCATACGATCAGAAGACACAAAGCCAGATCATCTCTCTATAAAAATATCGCTTCTCAGACACAAATTTGGAGCGGGACGTTTCACAAGAGTGACATCCCCGGCGGCAATTTATAATTGTAACGAATAGTATTTGAATAAAAACATTTAATCGGGTAAAACCCGGGCGTTGCCCAGGTCATTCGGCTAGTAAGCACATAAAAAAACTTCACAAAAAAAAAAATTAAATATCTTTCTTCTTTCATCAAAAGAGAAAATAGGAAAAAAACCTTCTCTTTCTCTATTTAGCTTAATTTTATATTTGGAAAATTATTATCATGGTTCTGTCTTTGCTCTTTACTATAAAACTTTCTCTTCACTTATTCCTTTTTTTTTACCCAGCCTATGATGTTTAACCACCGATGTTTTGCTGGTTTACTTTTTTTATATACTACTACAAGAGCGTTTGTATTATTGAATTACTAGCAGAGTGACCCGGGGTACGCCCGGGATTTACCCGAGTGCTTATCTGCCCTAGTGAATATATATTTGGTTAGAGCATTCCTTGGGCATTGCTCATCGAGCGAGCGTCTATAAATATTTCGATTTATTTTTCAAACGACCTTTTTGAAAAGGGTTTTTAAATCAACATATATAGTCACGACCGTCTTTCCTCAACAATTCCTCATCGCTGTCACGGATGCGCGCGCATCATCATTATGATCATTATCATTATCTAATGTTAATAATAATAATTATTATTATTATATTATTATTATTATTTTATTATCAACATATATAGTCACGACCGTCTTTCCTCAACAATTCCTCATCTCTGTCACGGATGCGCGCGCATCATCATTATGATCATTATCATTATCTAATGATAATAATAATAATTTTTATTATTATTATATTATTATTATTTTATTATCAACATATATAGTCACGACCGTCTTTCCTCAACAATTCCTCATCGCTGTCACGGATGCGCGCGCACCATCATTATGATCATTATCATTATCTAATGATGATAATAATAATAATAATTATTATATTATTATTATTATTATTAATCAACATATATAGTCACGACCGTCTTTCCTCAACAATTCCTCATCGCTGTCACGGATGCGCGCACATCATCATTATGATCATTATCATTATCTAATGATAATAATAATAATTATATTGTAAATAGACAAAAGAATTGCTATAAATTATTAAATAAAAACAAACGATAGCAATGCGTCTCTTTATACATAAAATTTTTAATATGCTAGCTTTCGGATCTTATCGATCCTTCAACAAGCCAAGCTGTATATAATAATTCTTTCTCTCAATTTACAGCTTGGCCTGTTGAAGGATCGATAAGATCCGAAAGCTAGCATATTAAAAATTTTATGTATAAAGAGACGCATTGCTATCGTTTGTTTTTATTTAATAATTATATTATTATTATTATTTTATTATATATATCTACTTATATAATTGCCTTATTCTGTCTGTGTGAAGTTCACTGTGTGAAGTTCACGGATAGATTTTGGTCAGAATGGATAAAATAAAAAAAGTGTCAAGGGATGGGAATCGAACCCAAAACCTTCCGCTTACTGGGCAGATGTCATGATCACTAGGCTACCCTGGACATATTTTTCCGTTCATAAAGTTAATATATGATGCCAAAATCTACTTATATATTTGCCTTATTCTATCTGTTTGTCTGTTTGAAGCTCACGGATGGGATTTTTCATAACCATCGGTGGTTCAGTGGTAGAATGCTCGCCTGCCACGCGGGCGGCCCGGGTTCGATTCCCGGCAGATGCATTTTTTTTTTTTTTTTTACAATTTTTAAAACTCATTTATATATTATACAAGAATGACATCCACGGCGCCAATTTATAATTGTAACGAATAGTATTTGAATAAAAGCATTTAATCGGGTAAAACCCGGGCGTTGCCCGGGTCATTCGTATATAATAATTGTATAAACGAATGCAAGACAAAATCACCGCGAATGTTTCTTTTTTTTTAAGGCAATTTCTTTTTAAGGCAATTATCGTTATTTATCGTTAATTTTTGTTTCGATTTTATTGAAAAAAAAACGATATGGTGCCTTTAAAAAATGATCTTTATTACTATGCAGTTTTCTATTTAGTCAATATACCTAAGTTCATGTTGCAAATGTAATTATCTCTATCGATTTAGTAGGTGAAATGCAAAAAAAAAAATCGACATGATGAAATCTTTATGAAAATTCACATTTTTATTTTTATATTTTCAAGACATATTATAAATACTAGACGAATGGCCCGGGCAACGCCCGGGTTTTACCCGAGTGCGTATATATTTTAAAAACGTTTTAATTCAAATACTATTCGTTACAATTATACATTGGCGCCATGGATGTCACTCTTGTGGAACGTCCCGTTCAAAACTGTGTGTTTTTAAAATGTTTTAATTAAAATAGTATTCGTTACAATTATAAATTGGCGCCGTGGATGTCTCTCTTGTGAAACGTCCCGCCCCAAACTGTGTGTGTCTTGAAAATATAAAAATAAAAATGTGAATTTTCATAAAGATTTCATCATGTCGATTTTTTTTTTTTTGCATTTCACCTACTAAATCGATAGAGATAATTACATTTGCAACATGAACTTAGGTATATTGACTAAATAGAAAACTGCATAGTAATAAAGATCATTTTTTAAAGGCACCATATCGTTTTTTTTTCAATAAAATCGAAACAAAAATTAACGATAAATAACGATAATTGCCTTAAAAAGAAATTGCCTTAAAAAAAAAAAGAAACATTCGCGGTGATTTTGTCTTGCATTCGTTTAAACAATTATTATATACGAATGACCCGGGCAACGCCCGGGTTTTACCCGATTAAATGCTTTTATTCAAATACTATTCGTTACAATTATAAATTGGCGCCGTGGATGTCATTCTTGTATAATATATAAATGAGTTTTAAAAATTGTAAAAAAAAATGCATCGGCCGGGAATTGAACCCGGGACGCCCGCGTGGCAGGCGAGCATTCTACCACTGAACCACCGATGGTTATGAAAAATCCCATCCGTGAGCTTCAGACAGACAGAATAAGGCAAATATATAAGTAGATATAGCTATATACCTATGGTTTTCGCTTTATTAGTAATATTATCTACTTATATATTTGCCTTATTCTGTCTGTTTGTCTGTTTGAAGCTCACGGATGGGATTTTTCATAACCATCGGTGGTTCAGTGGTAGAATGCTCGCCTGCCACGCGGGCGGCCCGGGTTCGATTCCCGGCCGATGCATTTTTTTTTTTTTTACAATTTTTAAAACTCATTTATATATTATACAAGAATGACATCCACGGCGCCAATTTATAATTGTAACGAATAGTATTTGAATAAAAGCATTTAATCGGGTAAAACCCGGGCGTTGCCCGGGTCATTCGTATATAATAATTGTATAAACGAATGCAAGACAAAATCACCGCGAATGTTTCTTTTTTTTTTAAGGCAATTTCTTTTTAAGGCAATTATCGTTATTTATCGTTAATTTTTGTTTCGATTTTATTGAAAAAAAAACGATATGGTGTCTTTAAAAAATGATCTTTATTACTATGCAGTTTTCTATTTAGTCAATATACCTAAGTTCATGTTGCAAATGTAATTATCTCTATCGATTTAGTAGGTGAAATGCAAAAAAAAAAATCGACATGATGAAATCTTTATGAAAATTCACATTTTTATTTTTATATTTTCAAGACACACACAGTTTGGGGCGGGACGTTTCACAAGAGAGACATCCACGGCGCCAATTTATAATTGTAACGAATAGTATTTTAATTAAAACATTTTAAAAACACACAGTTTGGAACGGGACGTTTCACAAGAGTAACATCCATGGCGCCAATTTATAATTGTAACGAATAGTATTTGAATTAAAACGTTTTTAAAATATATGCGCACTCGGGTAAAACCCGGGCGTTGCCCGGGCCATTCGTCTAGTATATATATAAATGAATGTATGTGTGTGTGTGTGTGTCTGTCTGTCCTTTATGCCTGACCAAACCACTCATTGGAACGCCATTAAACTTTGGGAAGTTATTTAATATAGTACTGGGAAGGTTTCTAGCAAATAAAATTTTTGAAATAACTTTTTGCTTTAAAATAATCAAGATAAATATTCTAATTTATCTGTTATAATTCAACAATCTGCTCTAAATATTATCATGATTATACGATGATTTTGTAATGTAGAAAATTAGGAAAGACAAAATTCAGGATGACACGGCAATTTATTTGAGACAAGAATAATGATACAATTCCAAGGCAAGATACTATTTCTTTAACTTCCAATTACCGAGGGAACCAATTAATATTGATTTTATTCAACTTATCGAGTATTTTTCAAGGGACCGGGAAAAAAATGTTCACTTTATTGAGAGATTCGTTAGACAAACCTTTACTCGGGTAAAACCCGGGCGAAGCTGGGTACGTCCATACAAGAATAATGATACAATTCCAAGGCAAGATACTATTCCTTTAACTTCCAATTACCGAGGGAACCAATTAATATTGATTTTATTCAACTTATCGAGTATTTTTCAAGGGACCGGGAAAAATGTTCACTTTATCTAGAGATTCGTTAGACAAACCTTTACTCGGGTAAAACCCGGGCGAAGCCGGGTACGTCCGCTAGTTAATATATATAGTCACGACCGTCTTTCCTCAATTCCTCATGTCACGGATGCGAGCGCATCATCATTATCTTCTATAGAAGCTTCTATCTTTATAATTATGTATATTTACAAAAAGTCAATTCGCTCGCGCCTCTAGCGGTGAAAATGAGGGGTAATACCAGCTGACCTAATGTACATGTAAAGTTTGGAGCGGGACGTTTCACAAGAGTGACACCCACGGCTCCAATTTATAATTGTAACAAATAGTATGGAATAAAAACATTCAATCGGGTAAAACTTGGGCGTTGCCCTGGTCATTCGTCTAGTCAACATATATAGTCACGACCGTCTTTCCTCAACAATTCCTCATCGCTGTCACGGATGCGCGCGCATCATCATTATGATCATGATCATTATCTAATGATAATAATAATAAAATTATTATTATTATATTATTATTATTATTAATAATCAACATATATAGTCACGACCGTCTTTCCTCAACAATTCCTCATCGCTGTCACGGATGCGTGCGCATCATCATTATGATCATTATCATTATCTAATGATAATAATAATAATTATTATTATATTATTATTATTATTATTATCAACATATATAGTCACGACCGTCTTTCCACCGTCATGTCATCAATTCCTCAATTCCTCATGTCACGGATGCGCGCGCATCATCATTAGTATAATATAAAAAGCCAACAATGAAGAGTAAATATGATATAAAAAGCCAACAATGAAGAATGAATGTAAGATAAAAAGCCAACAATGAAGCGTAAATGTAATATAAAAAGCCAACAATGAAGAATAAATGTAAGATAAAAAGCCAACAATGAAGAGTAAATATGATATAAAAAGCCAACAATGAAGAATAAATGTAAGATAAAAAGCCAACAATGAAGAGTAAATATAATATAAAAAGCCAACAATGAAGAATGAATGTAAGATAAAAAGCCAACAATGAAGAATGAATGTAAGATAAAAAGCCAACAATGAAGAGTGAATGTAATATAAAAAGCCAACAATGAAGAATGAATGTAAGATATAAAGCCAACAATGAAGAGTGAATGTAAGATAAAAAGCCAACAATGAATAGTAAATGTAATATAAAAAGCCAAAAATGAAGAATGAATGTAAGATAAAAAGCCAACAATGAAGAGTAAATATAATATAAAAAGCCAACAATGAAGAGTGAATGTAAGATAAAAAGTCAACAATGAAGAGTAAATGTAATATAAAAAGCCAACAGAGTGAATGTAAGATAAAAAGCCAACAATGAAGAGTGAATGTAATATAAAAAGCCAACAGAGTGAATGTAAGATAAAAAGCCAACAATGAAGAGTAAATATAATATAAAAAGCCAACAATGAAGAGTAAATCTCTATATATATAAAAATGAATGTTTGTCTGTTTGTATGTTTGTTTGTATGTCCGGGATACAAATTCGCAGTAGTTCACTAATTCAAACCAAAATTTCCATACATAGGTAAAAAATACGGGGAAGACGATAGGCTATTTAAAAATATATATAAATCAATTATTAAAACTATATATTTTTAGTCAGAAAATGATGATGACGATATTGCTGTATCATGTTTGATTATCAGATACAAAATTATATCGGGAAAAATTCCAAAAAGCAGAGACCACGGGTGAAACCAGTTCCTTATTTTGTACGCAGGAACAAAATTCTAACAGAAAACATTCATTCGAGCAGAAAACAAAAGCCAGATCATCTTTCTATAAAAATATCGCTTCTCAGACACAAAGTTTGCAGCGGGACGTTTCACAAGTGTGACATCCACGGCGCCAATTTATAATTGTAACGAATAGTATTTTAATAAATCAACATATATAGTCACGACCGTCTTTCCACCGTCATGTCACGGATGCGCGCGCATCATCATTATGATCATATTCATTATCTAATGATAATAATAATTATTATTATATTATTATTATTATTATTATTATTAATTAATCAACATATATAGTCACGACCCCGTCTTTGCTCCTCAATTTCTCATGTCACGGATGCGCGCGCATCATCATTATGATCATTATATTCTATAGAAGCTTCTATCTTTATAATTATGTATATTTACGAAAAGTCAATTCGCTCGCGCCTCTAGCGGTGAAAATGAGGGGTAATACCAGCTGACCTAATGTACATGTAAAGTTTGGAGCGGGACGTTTCACAAGAGTGACATCCACGGCTCCAATTTATAATTGTAACAAATAGTATTTGAATAAAAACATTCAATCGGGTAAAACACGGGCGTTGCCCGGGTCATTCGTATATATATAGTCACGACCGTCTTTCCTCATGTCACGGATGCGCGCGCATCATCATTATGATCATTATCTTCTATAGAAGCTTCTATCTTTATAATTATGTATATTTACAAAAAGTCAATTCGCTCGCGCCTCTAGCGGTGAAAATGAGGGGTAATACCAGCTGACCTAATGTACATGTAAAGTTTGGAGCGGGACGTTTCACAAGAGTGACATCCACGGCTTCAATTTATAATTGTAACAAATAGTATTGGATTAAAAACATTCAATCGGGTAAAACACGGGCGTTGCCCGGGTCATTCGTCTAGTTAATCAACATATATAGTCACGACCGTCTTTCCTCAATTCCTCATGTCACGGATGCGCGCGCATCATCATTATGATCATTATCATTATCTAATTATAATAATAATAATAATTATTATTATATTATTACTATTATTTTATTATTTTATAATTAATATATATAGTCACGACCGTCTTTCCTCAATTCCTCATGTCACGGATGCGAGCGCATCATCACTATGATCATTATCTTCTATAGAAGCTTCTATCTTTATAATTATGTATATTTACAAAAAGTCAATTCGCTCGCGCCTCTAGCGGTGAAAATGAGGGGTAATACCAGCTGACCTAATGTAAATGTAAAGTTTGGAGCGGGACGTTTCACAAGAGTGACATCCACGGCTCCAATTTATAATTGTAACAAATAGTATTTGAAAAAAAAGATTCAATCGGGTAAAACACGGGCGTTGCCCGGGTCATTCGGCTAGTATATATATATATGAAAAACAATAGAAAAAAATAAAAGATAAGTGGGTCAGGTGTTGATATTAAAAATAAAGAAAGCATATCCTAAAGCAAAAACACAATGGGAGAATCATGAACCAGAACATTAACGTCGCTGTTTAGACACCAGATAGGAAAATCAGAAAATGTGAAAACTATTGAGAAAATATTTTGGACCATATCGAATATTAAAGAAGTTGTCTGACACGCCATAACCCATTGATTGTTCATGTTTCGAGACTCAAACCCTATTTTGAAATAATTGATTAGGTCACTCACGAGGATGTGATGACCTCTGGAGAGAGGGAAGTGTTACAGCATTGTTGATGCGCGCGCTTTTTAAAAAATATTAATAAAATTTTTCATCAAATTTAAATTTTTTATCTATTTATTTTTATTAAACAGATTATTATTATGAAATATTATGTACTATAAAATAATTTGTATTTTGATACACTGAATACACAACCTGCTTTAAACTTTAATGTGATAAATGATTAGATATTCTAGGTGTTACCTAAAAATATACAGTGGTACCTCGACATACGAGCGCCCCAACAAACGAGTTTTTCGAGATACGAGCCGAAAGCAAGTGATTTTTTTATTTTAGTTACGAGCGAAATTCGAGATACGAGTTCGGTTCGGTAGTGTTGAAGATATTAATCTGTGATTTTAAATGTTTCTTTTTGACCAGTACTTTTGTTTTGTTTTTGCTTTTCCTAAAATGTTTCTTTCTTCTTCTTCATTATTATTTGTTCTATATGCAAAGCTTTGTTTTTTGAGACTTGAAAAAACAAATTCAAGTTTATTATATTTTTGTGTGCTTTTAAAGTTAAAACACAACAGGTAGTAACACGCAGTCGCGCCATCACGATCAGTTAGCAGCGTGCTTCCGCTGTGATAAGTTGTGTTTTGTGTTCGCGTTTTGTGTTGCGTTTACATTACGGCCTACAGGTGAAAGCGAGAAAAATGTAGCGAAAAAGGCAAAGACCAGTGAGGATATCTAATTTATTTCTTTACATTCTCTTTTTTGTTTTTGTGCAATAAATATTTGATATTTATAAATACGTTTTTATTATTTAAAACCACGTAACAAAAATAACTGGGGTGACATTTTGGAGGTTGGAACGGATTAATGGTAGGTCAATTGTTTTGTATGGGGAAATTTGCTTCGAGATACGAGTAATTCAAGATACGAGCAAGGTTGCGGAACGAATTAAACTCGTTTGTCGAGGTACCACTGTAGTTGTCTTATTATTGACTGGTCTACCCTTGTAGTATTTTATAGTTAATTAATAGAGTTTTTGTAATTTTTTTTATATTTTTTTCCCCATATATAATTTTTAATTTTTTAATAGAGTTAGAAGTTATATTATATTATTCTAACTCTATATAAAAAAATATATATAGAAAAAATATATATATAAAAAAATTACAAAAACTCTATTAATCTCTATCTATATAAAAGTCAATTTCTGTCTGTCTGTTTCACGATAAACTCAAAAACTACTGAACCAATTGGTACCAAATTTTGCATGTCGCTTTTTATAAACCTGAGGAAAATTTTCGGCTGCATTTTGATTAATATTTTTGGCTATTTCTTTTTTTCATTTGAAGAACTTTTTTTTACGCGGACTAATCCGGAATGGAATGAATACCTAAATATGGCCATTTTTTTAAAGCATCGGTGGTTTAGTGGTAGAATGCTCGCCTGCCACGCGGGCGGCCAGGGTTCGATTCCCGGCCGATGCATTTTTTTAAAACAATTTTTGAAACTCATTTATATTATATCTTCTATATATATAAAAATGAATGTTTGTATGTTTGTTTGTTTTTTTCTTGGTTTGTATGTCAGGTATACAAATTCTCAGTAGTTCACTAATTCAAACCAAAATTTCCATACATAGGTAAAAAAATGCGGGAAGACGATAAGCTATTTTAAAAAATATATATAAATCAATCATTAAAACTATATATTATTATTCAGAAAATGATTATGACGATATTGCTGTATCATGTAAGATTATCAGATACAAAATTATATCGGGAAAAATTCCAAAAAGCAGAGACCACGGGTGAAACCAGCTCATTATTTTGTATGCAGGAACAAAATTCTAACAGAAAAACATTCATTCGAGCAGAAAACAAAAGCCAGATCATCTTTCTATAAAAATATCGCTTCTCAGACACAAAGTTTGGAGCGGGACGTTTCACAAGAGTGACATCCACGCCGCCAATTTATAATTGTAACGAATAGTATTTAAATAAAAACATTTTATCGGGTAAAACCCGGGCGTTGCCCGGGTCATTCGGCTAGTTAACTATAAAATACTAACACCCTTTCAATTCTTCTACCTTGTTTGAAATAAAAGTGTATGGTTCTTTCTTTATCTCTTTCTTCTCTTTTACTAAAAAATAAGTATATAATCATCATAAATCTCTCTTCCTTTATTCATATATATCTACTAGCGGGTGTGTACCCGGCTTCGCCCGGGTTTTATCCGAGTGAAAGTTTGTCTAACGAAAATTATTGATAATAATATTGCTGAACACACAGAATATTATGATAATAATATTCGTTACATTATATATTTATATAATATATAAAATATATTTTTCGAACAAACATATCCACTTTCTCTACTGAATAGATTTTTAAAAAGATATATATAAATAAAAATATCTAGAGATATACTACATGATCTTAGCCAAAAGGCCGAGAAACGATATTTTATATATAGAGATGACCTGGCTTCGTGTGTCTTCTGCTCGAGTGAATGTTTCGCTGGTAGATTTTGTTCCTGCCTACTAAAAATTATTATTTGGCTTCGCCTTTGGTCTGCTTTAGTGAATATTCCCCTAAATAATTTTGTTTATGTCAATCAGGCATGATACAGCAATATTGTCATAATCATTTCTGACAAAAAAAAATTGTTGCTCAGTACTTGGTTAAAAGTGCAACAAAAAGCTCTTCCAGATTTAACTTTCTGTCCTGTTCATATTTCAGCGAGATTAGTTATATATTGAGGGCTTGTATAGCCGACAAACACATATATATATATGTTCTTGGCTTCGCCCGGTTTTTACCCAAGTAAAAGTTTGCTTAACGAACATTTGTTAAAACGATTCTAGAAAACATCCAATCCACCTATATATAGATTTATAAACAGATAAATATTGTTATATGCGTTTAAATATATTTTTGAAAGACATAATTTTTTTGAAAACATTTATTAAATTTTAAATAAGATATTTTCTTTAAAGATATATCAATATTGAAATGTCAAGTTTTTTTACAACGTCATTGGAATATTATATTACTAAATCTTTCAATTAAATATTGAATTTATCATACTTGGAACACATTTTAGAATTTTACAATTTATAAATGTAATTTCAATATTCCCTTAATTCACAATGGCAACAAAATCATTGTAATTAACTAAAATAAAGCAAAATTACTTTTAGACACATTCCTTAAATTCAATTATATCCAAATTAAAAATCAAATTTATAATCAAAAACAAGGAGTACCTATGGCTACGTCATCTAGTCCATTATTGGCCAACCTCCTGTTATTTTGGTATGAGAGGGAATTCTTTTCTCTTAACAAAGTTAACTGGTGGTTGTTCCGATACGTAGATGACATTCCTATATTCAATAATACCATTTTTTCAAAATTAATAGAAAATATCTATCCTCTTTGTATCTAAATCTTAAAAATAATGAAAAAATCAAATTTAATCAAAAAGTCAACTTCCTCGATTTATTCATAAATCTAAAAGAAAAAATAGTATAGAAGTATATGACAAAAGATCAAATTTCGATTTCAACATTATTAAATTTAATAGACAAGATTCAAATATCTCATAAAATTGCACTAAAGGTATCTATTTTAGACAATTTTTAAGATTCTACAGAATTAACAACAAATTAAGCAACTTTTTTAGTAAAATTAAAAACTTGAATAATGAATTTCAAAAAAATGGATTCAGCCAAAATACAATTTAAAAAATTAACATTTTAGCAATAAGAAAATATCTTCACAAAAACAAATTTTCTTACAATTTCAACTTCAATGACTTCAAAAATTCACTATGATATTTTATTTAACTTTTGACCGGAAATTCAAACTTGTTTTCTCCAGTAACTTTAAATTTTATTTATAAACATTAACCGTCTCCTTCTGGGAGAGTAAAACTTGCTTGTGATGTTAATCGTAACATACATATATTGAATTTTAGGTTGAAAACATGAACCGCAATTCAATACATATAAATGAAGATCTACAATAATGTTAACAGCAATACTGACTTCAACTGGAAGGGGCAATCTAAATACTGCTTTCGCTTGATGACAATGACACAACTAACATGAGTTGCATCGTCTATTTCTCTGTATTCACAAATACTAACCTCACTTCCTTCAATCTAGATAATAAAAATTTAATTGCAGGTAAATATTTTGAAATCATAACATTCATAAGGAATGTTGTCACATTAATTGTTCTTATTTATCAGCTATTATAAATATTTTCAAAGAAATGTTTTTTCTCCTTTTCTTTTTCTCTTTTTTTTTCTTATAATTAGACTTAGAACAAATAATAATTAAGTTTTAAACAAATTTCCGTCTACACTAATAGAAACTAATAAATTCAATATTCTGAGACACCAATACCATACCTTTATTTCTATATTTTCTCTAATTTCACTTTGTTTGATCCTTTAAATTGAAACGATAACTTTAGAATTGTTTTCTCTTTCCTTATAGCATACATATAAATTATCTGTGCTTGTTCAATCTTTATAAAGGGGGGTATAGAGAATGAAAAATCAATCTAATTGATATGAAGCACCAAAACTTAAATTCCTATACTTCCTTGTTTGCAAAAAGAACAGGTACTGGACCACATATATATTACTTATATTGAAAAAGTACAAATAGGATTATATATAGAATATACGGACCGTTAGGACTGATCCATGTAGATTGGTGATGTGAGTTATTACGGGGCAGCATTTTTACCATCTTCAGACAAGGGATTTATTTCTTTGGCTGATGAGGCTGATTTTCCGTTTATGGGTTGACCCACACTGTTAACTTATTTGAATTTAGTGGTATATTCTTGTATTTTTACTATTCTCTTGTACTTCTAATATCTTATTATTTTCCTGCAGTCCTATTATTTAGAGTGTATAAACACAATTTGGATTATAGGTTGAACTTACCAACATCAGACAAAGGATCTATTTCTCTGTCCTTTGATGTTAGATTTTCCTGTTCCCTTGTCGACGCACATTGTTAATTTCTTTGGATAGGATAATATTTTTTCGTATTTGTAATAATCTATTAACTGTATTTCTAATATCTTATCAGTATCTTACAGTCCTAATATCCAAAAAGAATAAACACAATTTGAATTATAGTTCAACACTAAGGGAAAAGTATGTCTTAATCTGATTATTTTGGGGAGCTGAATATCAAACAAAGGATCAAGCCCTAGGCCTATTGAAAAATACTTCTCTTTATTATTTTGATCACACACTGTTGATCTATTTGAAATGAGTCATATTATCTAATATTTCTAGAAATTTATTATCACCCTCCTGTATTTCTAATTCAAAAATATATATTTTTTTTTCATCACCTGTTCTAATACGTAGAGTGAATGAGCACATGCTAGATTATAAATAGTAATTACGGTATAGGTAGACTTGATCCAATAATTTTTTGGTTCTGTTTGTTCCGAATCTACTGAAGTTACCATAATTAGACAAACGATTCAATCCTTGGTCTGCCGACACTAACTTCTTTGTTTCATTATTGACACATACATCTGATTTGAGTGGTTCGAGACGTATTAACTTATAGTTCTAATAATTTATTCTTTTTTTTTTTCACAGTTTAAAAAATCTTGTAGAGAAAAGGTACATCTTGGATTATATTTTTTAACTACGTAAATGTAAGTTTGGATACGATAAGGTTGATAGTATCTGCCCTTTCAAAGACAAGTTGATTCATCAGACAAAGGATTTAATCCTTTGTTCTAATAACTTTAGCTTCCCCGCTCCCATATTGACACACATAATTTTTAATTTGATTGTATTATGGAAAAATTATCCTTTTATTATAGTTCTAATATCTTATTTTTTTAATAAAATTAATAATAAAATCTTAATAAATTTCTTAACGTTTTCATTCTTCCTAATTGATTCATTAAATTAATATACTCTCTTATATCGTGTCCTCCAGTTTTACACTAGATTGTTTTTAAAATAAGCTTATTAAAAGAAAACTTCACACAAAAATATCTTCTTTTTTTTTACCAAGAGAGAAAATAGGGGGGAAAAATACTTATCAATCTCTAACTAGCTTAATTTTATATTTGGAAAATTATTATTGTTGTGTATGTAAATTGTTAAATATCTGTATGTATTTTGCATGTTTTTTTATTATTAATATGTAAATATATATTTGTTTATATAGAACATTAACGGTGCAATTAAACAGAAATTGACCAGTAAATATAGGCTGCGTGTCGTGACTACTACTGGGAGGCGACACAACAACTGGCGACGAGTGTGTGGGAACCGTTTCAAGTGCTCTTTCACAGGTGGAGGAAAACAGAAATATAAAGCGGACGAGAAGCAAACAGTATGTCTGGATGTCCAATAATTGTACCGTTCTGTTTCTTCAGGCCAGGAGAAGAATCCTTTGAGATTTTCGTTCAGAGGTTCGAAGCAGCTTTTGAGACAAATGCATTGGAAGAGGGAAAAAGAATGCCCATCTTTGTTTCTCTTCTGGATTCGGAAATGTTGAAGCTGGGCAATGATTTGTTTTTCCCGAGTACCATGAAAGAACAGCCGTATGAACGGTTAATACAAAGAATAAAACTACATCTAGCTCCAAGAAAGAAGGTGATTCCTCAACGATGCAGGTTCTTGAAGAGAATACAACTCGAAAATGAATCCGTCTCAGAATACCTGCGTGAGCTCCGGCATTTGGCTATGGATTGCACTTTTGGTGAAATGTTGGAGGTCATGTTAAGAGACCGTTTTGTGGCTGGTATAAAATCGGAAAGCCTTCAGAAGAAATTGTTACAGGAGGATGACGATGTCACCTTGGACAGGGTATTTTCTATAGCAGTCTCGTTTGAGCTAGCTGAACAAAATGCTAAGGAGCTGCAGGATGGACTAGTGGCTAAGATGGATATTGTTCCGGGAGGAAATAGATAGAATGAAGCTCGTAGAGGATGGCAGCATGGGCCCGGTATGCAAAGAAGGGAGACAATTTGTTTCCGATGCGGAGAAAAAACTCTCACCTGGCACCTGCATGTCCACATAAAACAAAATATTGTTTTAAATGCAAGAGAATTGGACATTTGAGCAGGGTGTGCAAAACGGGTAAATCAGTGCCAGACTGCAGATATGCGCAGGACGAATTAATTTATTCGGTACAAGGTGATACTGATGCAAAAATAAATCTACATGTTGACGAGTATCAGTTGTGTTTTGTGGTGGACACAGGAAGTCCCGTCACACTGATACCGAAAACAATTTATGAAAAATACTGGAAAGATGGTAAATTGTCTCCATCTTATTTAAGATTGAGGTCCTTTTGCGGAAACCCAATAAAAATTATTGGTGAGAGAAGAGTTTTTGTGAAGGAGGCAAATCAAGATTTGCGGTTGATAGTTGTAGATGAAGATATTTCGATAGTTTTGTTGGGACGAGAATGGCTAAAAGGTTTAAATCTTGATTTTTCTAGGTTATTGAACATTAGACAAGTAAGCGAGTCCGATATCAAAGTTATAATAAATAAGTATGCTAATTTATTTAGCAAAGAATTAGGTTGCTTAAAAAACGTCCATATTGATTTTTATTTAAAAAAAAATACGACTCCTGTATTTTGTAAGGCGAGAAGTTTGCCTTTTTCTTTGAAGAAAAAAGTAGAAAATGAAATCGATGGCATGGTTAACGAGGGAATTTTACAACCTATTGAGTATGCCAACTGGGCCGCACCTATAGTACCAGTACTGAAGAAAGATGGGAGCCTTAGAATTTGCGGCGATTTTAGATGCACCGCAAATAAGGCCATAGAATTGGATAAGTACCCGCTTCCATCAATAGACGAAATATTTTCAAAATTGTCTGGAAATACAGTGTTTTCGTCATTGGACTTATCCAGAGCTTATTTGCAGGTCAGATTATCTGAAGAGGCCAAAAGAGTGGTGAACATTAATACTACGAAGGGGTTATTTGCCTTTAAAAGGCTACCCTATGGAGTAGCTGTAGCACCAAATAAGTTCCAAAGAGAAATGGACAATCTATTTGCAGATATGTCGGGAGTGGCTTGCTACATCGATGACATCCTGGTAGCCGGAAAGGATCATAGGGATCACGAGCAAAAACTGGAATTGGTCTTTAAAAGGCTGCAAGAAAAAGGTTTAAGATTAAACAAGGATAAATGCAAATTCGCAGTAAATGCTGTTGAATATTTAGGTTTTAAAATAGATAAAAAAAAAAAAGGACTGCATCCCATAAGTAGTAAAATAGAAGCGGTGGTAGAGGCGCCTGAACCTACAAACGTTTCTCAATTGAGATCTTTTATAGGTCTCCTTATGTATTACTCTAGGTTTATAAGAAATATTGCAGATATTTTAGCGCCCTTCTATCACTTCTTTAAAAAGAATTCAAAATGGAACTGGACTGGCGAACACCGTATATTATTTGCAAAATGCAAAGCATTACTAACTAACGAGTCGGTGCTGGCACATTATGATGCAACTAGGGAACTAGTCCTTGCATGTGACGCCTCTAGCTATGGTTTAGGAGTGGTTCTGAGTCACAGGAACGATAGAAAGGAAGAAACTCCTATAGCTTTTGCTTCAAGAACGCTAACTGAAGCGGAAAGGCGGTATTCGCAATTAGAAAAAGAAGCCTTAAGCATTATTTTTGGTTGTGAGAAATTCCGACAATATCTATTGGGACGTGAATTTGTGTTGATCACAGACAACCGACCTTTAATTCCCTTTTTTTTCACCCCAGAAACCGATCCCCATATGTGCTGCATCAAGAATTAAGAGGTGGTCTTTAAAATTATCTGCATTTAAATACACTGTGGAGTTTCGAAAAACTGATGATAATTGCAATGCAGACGCGTTATCACGATTACCTTTAGTCTCAAAAACCACGGAATCTTTAGATGAGGATCAGGTGCTTCTCCTTCGGAAAATGAGTGAGGTCCCCTTCTCATTCCAGGATGTGGCAGTTGAGACACGCCGGGATAAATTACTATCAATTGTGTTGAGAAATGTTAGGGAAAATAATTGGCAAATTCCAAAGGTATCGCAGGAAAATCCACTTTATTCCTATTATAGGATAAAAGACGAATTAAGTTGTGAGTTTGGGTGTCTGCAATGGCGTGAAAGAGTGGTAATTCCCCAGAAATTAAGATCCTTAATTTTGAACGATTTACATGAGATGCACCTAGGGATGGTGAAAATGAAAATGATTGCTAGACGGTATTTTTGGTGGCCAGGCATAGATAAGAACATTGAAGAGTTGGCTAGAGATTGTAGAATTTGCCAAGAATCTGCAAGTATGCCGCCGTCTACCATTTCAGAGTGGACTTGGCCTGAGAAGCCGTGGCACCGTCTACACTTAGATCTAGCAGGTCCCTTTATGGGACGAATGTTTATGGTCCTTGTAGACGCGTACACCAAATGGCTGGAGATTGTCATCATAAAGGACATTACGAGCAGGACCATCATAGGACATCTTAGGGAGATCTTTGCCAGATTTGGATTACCTGAACTTTTGGTAACCGATAATGGCAGACAATTTGTCTCAAGTGAATTTGAGGAATTTACAAAAATAAATAGTATAAGACACACAAAAACGAGTCCGTACAATCCCAGCACTAATGGCTAAGCTGAGCGATATGTACGTGAATTTAAAAACTCTTTACGAAAGAACCAAGGAAAGGACAGTGTAGAAATCAATCTACAGCGATTTTTATTCGCCCATAGAGCTTTTCCTCAAACGGTATTAAAGGAGTCTCCCGCGGAACTTTTAATGAAAAGAAATCTAAGATCAAGATTTTCAAATTTGATTCCGAAAATGGCGAAGGTAGGAGAGGTGTACCATGATGCCATGAGGAAGCAAAAGCATTTTGCGGTCGGCTCTGATGTGTATTTTCTAAGTTTTGCTAACGGACCAAAATGGAAAAGGGGCAGGATCATGGAACTACTGAGCAGCCGACATTACCTTAGAGAAGACGAAGGCCGTTATGTGAAAAGACACATAAATCAACTAAGGCCAGTTATCAAGAAAGAAGTTCCTGAAGTGAGAGATTTGGTATTGCCGGGTACATCAAGAGATTTTATACTGCCTGGCACTTCTCGAGATCACCCTGGGATTGGAGGACAGGAGAAGACAAGGGAAGAAGCCCCGGAGGTGGACAAAGAATTGAAAGGAGCGGAGTCTTCAGCACAAGAGGACACTCCAGAACCAGAACCGGGCCCTGCTGCTGCGGCTGTCCCTGTCCCTGTGCGCAGTCCAAGACCGCAGCGATCCAGAAGACCGCCAGAACCAGAACCGGGCCCTGCGGCTGTCCCTGTCCCTGTGCGCAGTCCAAGACCGCAGCGATCCAGAAGACCGCCAGACCGGCTGCACTACTATTAAGAGGGGAGATGTGTTGTGTATGTAAATTGTTAAATATCTGTATGTATTTTGCATGTTTTTTTTTATTATTAATATGTAAATATATATTTGTATATATAGAACATTAACGGTGCAATTAAACAGAAATTGACCAGTAAATATAGGCTGCGTGTCGTGACTACTACTGGGAGGCGACACAACAACTATCATGGTTGTGTCTTTGCTCTTTTCTATAAAACTTTCTCATCGCTTATTCCTTTTTATACTAATATATTCTAACTACTTATATATTTATTACAAAAATAAAAACGAACCTCACATGTTTAAACTCTCTAAATAACAAATTTTATAAATCTTGAAATTCTCATAATGGTACTATTTGATACAGAATTAGCTTGTTGTTCTGGCTCAAAATTAAATTCAGAATCTGAATTTCTTAATATTTTACTTTTCCCTATTTTCCAAAAAAAATACTATTAATATATATATATAGTAATTTAAACCAACAACCCCATTACTATATATAGTCACGACCGTCTTTCCTCATCGGCCTCTGTCACGGATGCGCGCGCATCTACCAAAAAAAAAACTCCCTCGAGCCGGATTTGAACCAGCGACCTAAGGATCACCGCTTAATTACATCTACAGTCCTCCGCTCTGCCAACTGAGCTATCGAGGGATACAAACCGATGAATATGTTACCTTATAAAGTCAAATAATCCTATTTCTACACAAAATGTACTCATACCTAACTAATAAATTAAGATTTTGAACAAATACTTATATCATTTCTCACATATTAATATATAAATGAATGTATGTGTGTGTCCTTTATGCCTGACCAAACCATTCATTGGAACGCAATGAAATTTTGAGAAGTTATTTAGTATAGTACTGGGAAGGTTTTTAGCAAATAAAATTTTTGAAATAACTTTTCGCCTAAAAATAATCAAGATAAATATTCTAATTTATCTGTTATAATTCAACAATCTGCTCTAAATATTATCATGATGATACAATGATTTTGTAATGTAGAAAATTAGGAAAGACAAAATTCAGGATGACACGGCAATTTTTTTGAGACAAGAATAATGATACAATTCCAAGGCAAGATACTATTCCTTTAACTTCCAATTACCGAGGGAACCAATTAATATTGATTTTATTCAACTTATCGAATATTTTTAAAGGGACCGGGAAAAAGAGTTCACTTTATCAAGAGATTCGTTAGTCAAACCTTTACTCGGATAAAACCCGGGCGAAGCCGGGTACATCCGCTAGTATTGTATATAACTTATAACAAGATTTTCATGTTGTATAATAGGAACACATCTGTAAATGATTATACGCATGATTAACATGTGCCATTACATCATCATATGTATTGTACTTTGTACAAACTGAGGATAAATAAATAAAACTCTGTAATAGAGAGTTGAGCTGAAACAAGAGATAAAAGTCATAACGTCTAAAATCGAGATAGATTTAGAATTCCCACAACAAGGTCTAAAAATGGAAACTGCCACGGCGCCAGTGTCCAATTCCACCCGTGATCCACCCTCGTGTGCATCTGTTGAAATGCAACACTCCCTTTCTCGGAAAATATATAAAAGGCCCCCGTCTTTAGCCAAAAATACAGTCACTTGACACTGACTTCACCATCTGCCTGAGCCCTCGTCGGTTGTACCCCAGGTCCACCTCATCCACCATGTAGTCAGTAAGAACTCTTCTATCTCCATCTTTCGCTCCTAGCTCAACTTTTATCTGTTCACGGAACCTTCTTAGTGCAACTGGGTCTTCGTTTTTTGTGTGGACATTCCCAAGCTTTCCACTCTGCCTCGACCATGACTGCCTGTACTTTGTGAGAACTTTTAAAGTTCTTCCAAGGTGCAGATAGGTACTGGAAAACTCCCCATCCTGACTGTTCCTTTCGGTCAACACAGTATAGCGAGAGTTACAGGGACTCACACCATAGTCGACTGGATACCTCATCACAGATTTAGTCGACAAGATTCTACAAGGGTCAACACCAAACCACATCACATAGTTAGTCGACAGGATGACCAAAACGAAGAAGGTAAGAAGACTGTCCAGATAGAAGCGAGAAAGGGCGAAGATGGAGGAGCAACCGGCCATTCCAACGAAACGACCATGCAATCTCTCCCCCAACAAGAGACGATATTTTTGCGGAAGACACGACGCCCCAAGGGACCTCCGCAGACCCGCTAATAGATCGCCAACGCCGGGAGCAAGCTGTCGACCACCCCAACGACACAGTCAAAATTCCCGCACATCATGGAAATCGAGGAGCGAAGTAGTGAAAACCCGGTGACCCCACCTAGAGACAATGCTTAAGGCGACAAGCCGCGATCAACTTCACAGATGCTACAAGCTTCTACAAGTCCTACATGGAGCGCTTTCCACATCAGCAGGAAAATAACCAGAGACCAAGTCTCCTGACTGAACAATCTTCACACAATTGTAAGTTTTTTAAAACCTACCTTAACTTTATCCTCAAGTTCACAACTTGATTCCCTATAAATTTTGTATTCATATTTTCACTTTAAGCATTTTAAAATCAATTTTTACCTTTTTTTTATCATTTTTTATTCAATTTTTAAAACTTTCAGACTCTCATTTATCAAATTTACTTTAATTTTTAATCAGATTATAAATTTCAAGTTATTACTCTCAATTTTACTTGAAAAAAAAATTCGCCTATTACGCATTTTTACTAATCTTACATGCCTTTCCTAAATTTATCAAAAATAACATTATCCAAATCTACAACTTAAAAAAAATCATTATTTTTTATTTTAAAAAAAAATACTCATCATATCATAATTCAAAACTTATTTTTTGTTTTTACAAAATTTCTAATTCATCATAATTCTAAACCAATTTTTGTTTTTCTTAATATCATTTTCATACCAAAATATACCCATTTCTTAATCAAGTTCTTAAAATTTTCAAAAATAATTGTCATATTCACCATTTTAAGTAAACGCCACAATTCAAAATATTATTGTCACTATCTCGACATTGCCCTTTTACAAGGATCATTTTCACGCTACCATAATCAACACGATTTAAAAAATATATTCAAATTTTAAATATAAATTAACATAGGTGAAACGCATTTTCTCTAATTTCTAAATGGAAGGAGACAATATCTTCAAAATCACAGCTAGAAAAATAACATATCTCCCCAAAACAAGTCTTCATCAAGACTTCATCGCCAGTAGCTAAATTATGTCACAACCTGCCAAACCTAATACAATCGTTAATATTCGAGGATAAATACACTCCCTCGTCCTTTCTTTTACATGCATAATTAATCAATCATCAACAAATATCTCTCAACAAACGTTACAACACACTCACATCACTATCTCCAATTGGCAACAATTATTAGTGCGCGACTTCACAAAAAAAATTCAAATCTCGAGCCACACAAGCTTCACTTAGCTCTATATCGTCGCCACAATAAAAAAAAATCGCATTAAACGTGCCACATTCACTAGCAATCTAAAAATGCTCGATATGTGTTCGCACAACCACCACCCATGAATTTAGTAAATTTGTTATTCATGGTGAAACTGGTTAGATTTTGTGCCAAAACAACGACTTCACGTGACACCTTTCCAAATCACTTCTCACTTCGTGTCACAACGCCACGCCACAAAACTTTTTCACTTTTCAGGCCAAAGACGCCTTCACGCCTGTGACACATCTCACCTCAAAGCGTGTCCACGTCGAAAGTCATATCTTTCACACACTTCTAATCTGAAATCATCGAATAACATTTTTACAAAGTCTAACTAACGTCGAAACACAGACACGAACATCGAGAAAACACATCTTTCAAATATACCAGAAATATGCCAACCTCAACAAAAGAGAAAATCAGTTCCAACTAAATGACAAATCTTAAAACCCCGCACAAGTGACCATACCAGAAATAGAACCATCGACGATACCGAGAAAGATAGAAAGTGGACGCCCTTTAGGCGTCACTCCCCCAAGTCGAATCTATTTCAGTTACATATCCACGTCCTCCTACCTCCCCTCACAAGGCTATCAACTTGACCACTATCTTCATGATCGCCATTTTTTTTAAACACGTATTTCACACCAATCATTTAGATTTCCTCGAGAATCTCACAAACTCCTTAATCACAACACAACATATATTAAACATTTAGATGTTAATTAATATCACCAATTAAAACAACTTGGTTAAGTCTGATCTAGACTTTATAACGCGAAAGAGAATTCATTCTCCACATACCAGCATTTTGGACAAACGAAAACATTATTTCACATATTCCCAGTTTCAGAGAGTCATAGAAACACCGATGTTTACCAATGGGATATGATCTACACACAACAAATGTAACTTCTTTTCAAGAGAAATACTTTTTGTTCAATTTTCCACTATTCAACATTTATCCAATCATTAATAACCTTTAATTATATTTTAATTTTTGTATAAAATCTTGAATAATTATTTTAATTTTTACCTTTCAATTATATAATCAAATTTTTAATCCAACATTATTTTCAAAAAAAAACTTTAATTAAATTTACTTTTATTGTTCATGATATTATTTTAGTATGGCAAAACAATTAATTGTATCAAAAATCATTTTTAATTCTTAATTATTATACTATTTATATATAACATGTTTGAGTTTGTTCACTTACACTTTTTTTACCCGCAATCATTATTCTATCTTTTTATTCACTATATTTTATATTTGTTTAAATAGCTTTATTATATTACATTGTTTATCATCAACTATCGGGCATCTACAACAATCGTTTTCAACAATCATATTCTTTAACCAATTCCCTAAACTTTATTATTACTATCTTTTTCAGCCATTGCTTCACTTCATTGTAGAAAAACGACAGCACTGCTTGGCAATTTTTTGATTTCGTATTTCAACAAACTCTTTGAACACAGTTCCCCAGATTTACAAATCTCAACTTCTGGCCTGAACACGCTTCAAGAGTTAATTTCAATCATCCGCAGAGCAATCACCAACGCATGCACAAAGCGTTCACTTTTTTCAACTTTCAATTTTTTTTTCAGCTCTAGCGGACGACAATCAACCTTTGATTTCGAGTCAAGTCAGATCACCTACTGTCGCTACAACAATTCTACTTATTGCATGGCTCTATTTCACTCCTTTCCCAATCATATTAATGAACAACTATTTCTTCAACTTTTCAACCCAATAACCCTAAAATTGTGACAAAACACTGTAACCCTTATATAGGATCACAAGTGAAACATCGCCTGGGAAGACGCTCAAGTCTATATCCTCGCTTTGCACCTGGATCTAAGTATTTGGTTTACATGTGCACGCCTAACAATAGCATATTCTTCAACTACTAACCCTTTCCAACGCCCGCCTATAATATCTTACAATTTTTATATCATCATTTTATTTTAATCATCTTTTTTTTTTAAATCAAACAAAAATGTCATTTTTATTTCACTTTTATATATCCAAACAAATCATCTTGTTATAGCCCTTTTTAACCCTCACAATTTAAATTGATTAAAAGAAATTTTAATTACTTACCTGTGTTAGAGAGGCTTTACCTGCTTAAACCCGGATAAACCCTTTCACTCCCGGGGCCCATCTATGGTAATTTAAGCCAACAACCCCATATTGTATATAACTTATAACAAGATTTTCATGTTGTATAATAGGAACACATCTGTAAATGATTATACGCATGATTGACATGTGTCATTACATCATCATATGTATTGTACTTTGTACAAACTGAGGATAAATAAATAAAAGTCTGTAATAGATTAAGAGTTGAGCTGAAGCAAGAGATAGAAGTCATAACGTCTAAAATCGAAATAGATTTAGAATTCCTACAACAAGGTCTAAAAATGGAAACTGCCACGGCGCCAGTGTCCAATTTCACCCGTGATCCACCCTCGTGTGCATCTGTTGAAATGCAACACTCCCTTTCTCGGAAAATATATAAAAGCCCCCGCCTTTAGCCAAAAATACAGTCACTTGACAGTGACTTCACCATTTGCCTGAGCCCTCGTCGGTTGTACCCCAGGTCCACCTCATCCACTATGTAGTCAGTAAGAACTCTTCTATCTCCATCTTTCGCTCCTAGCTCAACTTTTATCTGTTCATGGAACCTTCTTAGTGCAACTATGTCTTCGTTTTTTGTGTGGACATTCCCAAGCTTTCCACTCGACCACGACTACCTGTACTTTGTGAGAACTTTTAAAGGTCTTCCAAGGTGCAGAGAGGTACTGTAAAACTCCCCATCCTGACTGTTCCTCTCGGTCAACACAGTATAGCGAAAGTTACAGGGACTCACACCATAGTTTAAGTCGACTGGATACCTCATCACAGATTTAGTCGACAAGATTCTACAAGAGTCAACACCAAACAACATCATATATATATAATATATAAAAAGGCCTATCATGACAAAATCTCCCATCTATCCCCATCTACCACTACATCCAGGAACCCAAGTCCAGGATTCGAAAAAGGGCGGCCAAGGCTGCAGCCTGAGCTCTCAGCAACTCTCTGTCCTCAGCTTCTAGGAAGAAAAAAACAAACTAAAGACAATTTCCCACTTCTTTGCCCCAGTGTTGCTGGACTCACCTCCCTAAGGCTATCATCACCCTTATCTCTCTTTGAAAAATAATATCTTTTTTAAAATGATAATAAAATAATTGGAAAATATAAAAAATAATAATATATATATAAGGATTAGAAAATATTGAATAAACACAATTTTAAATATATGATGAACATGGCGGGAACTTGGGGAAGGTTTGAAGCTTATGGTGGAGATGGTGTTCTACCTTAAGATGGTGATGTCAGTCACCATGAGTCTGTAGCTTGCCCATAGTGATAGACTTGCTGGAGACTGGGTTAGTATTGGTGGGATCAGGTCATTCACCACAGGTCAGATGGCCTGACCACAGGGAAGGGGCGTCTGAATCCATCTTGGATTCTAGCTCGTTGCTTTCAATGCTGTAGGTGGCCTCAGGCTCAATCTCTACACCTCACAATCACTAGAGGTTTGAAGCTTAGATAGGGAAAGGTGGTACATGATTAGGTTAGGTGGGGTTCTGGGTGATTGTGACATACAGTGGTCACGAGGTGTCCAAACAGAATTACTTTTATTATATCATACAATATTATATAAGAGAAATATAAAAAATTCGAATATCGATGTAAAAATACTGAATAAGGATATATATGGAGATAAAAATATATACATACACAAAAATATGAAATTGATGAATATTGTTGCACCACGCTTGCACCATGAGCGAGGGTTTTCTGTTCCACCATACTTGGGGATGTCTATGTTGGAGTTTAAGACAACTAGGTCGGCATTTGCATCTCTACAAATTGTTGCACCAGGTTGCGGTTTGGCAGACTCTTCAGTCTTGATTTTCTCCTCAGAGGCGTCTTGCGTCTTTCCAGAGCGTGTTACAACAATCCTACAAGGTTAAACAAGTCAATAATAAGACAACTATATTTTTAGGTAACACCTAGAATATCTCTTTATTTATCACATCAAAGTTTAAAGTTGGTTGTGTATTCAGTGTATCAAAATACAAATGACTTTATAGTACATAATATTTAATAATAATAATCTGTTTCATAAAAATAAATAAATATAAAATTTAAATTTTAAATATATGAAAAATTTTATTAATATTTTTTTAAAAAGAGAGAGAGAGAGAGCGCGCATCAACAATGCTGTAACACTTCCCCTTCTCCAGAGGTCATCATGTCCTCGTGAGTGACCTATTCAATTATTTCAAAATAGGGTTTGAGTCTCGAAACATGAACAATCAATGGGTTATGGCGTGTCAGGCAACTTCTTTAATATTCGATATGGTCCAAAATATTTTCTCAATAGTTTTTCACATTTTCCGATTTTTCTATCTGGTGTCTAATCTGCCACGTTAATGTCCTGGTCCATGGATTCTCCCATTGTGTTTTTGCTTTAGGATATGCTTTCTTTATTTTTAATATCAACACCTGACCCACTTATCTTTTTATTTTTTCTATTGTTTTTCATATATATATTTTTATGAAAAAATAATAGAAAATAGAAAGGTCAGGTGTTGATATTAAAACAAAGAAAGCATATCCTGACCAGGAGCACATGTGCTTTTTAGATGTCAGAGCGCAATCTAGCGGAATAGAATTCAACTAAACGTTGATTCAGCCTGTTCCCTGATATATTTGGCCAACACATTTTGAAGAGGGCCAACAGCCGAAAGCGCGTTCGTAGATGGATTTTCTTGATTTATCAAGAAAATGGGTTGGCCAAATATCAGAGAACAGGCTAAATCAATGTTTAGTTTATTTCTGTTCCACTAGATGGCACTCTGCCATCTTGAAAGCACATGTGCTCCTGGTCAGGATATGCCTTCTTTATATATATACTAGCCGAATGACCCGGGCAACGCCCAGGTTTTACCCGATTAAATGTTTTTTATTCGAATACTATTCGTTACAATTATAAATTGGCGCCGTGGATGTCACTCTTGTGAAACGTCCCGCTCCAAACTTTGTGTCAGAGAAGCGATATTTTTATAAAGAGATGATCTGGCTTTGTGTCTTCTGCTCGAATGAATGTTTTTCTGTTAGAATTTTGTTCCTGCACACTAAAAATGAACTGGCTTCACCCGTTGTCTCAGCTTTTTGGAATTTTTCCCGATATAATTTTGTATCTGATAATCAAACATGATACAGCAATATTGTCATCATCATTTTCTGACTAAAAAAACAACTATTTTTGCCCAGAATCTGTCAATTTTATTTTTATTGGCTAAAAATCCGATAAATATATTTTCCAGATTTTTCTCTATGTCCTGTCAAAACACGTTTTTCATGTACATTAGGTAAGTTGATATTACCTCCCATCTTCACCGCTAGAGGCGCTGCTTGCGAGCGAAAGGGCAAATTTGCAACGCAATTTGCGAATAACTTGTATACATACTTGTATACTTGTGTACATAGACCATAAATCTGTACATAGACAGGAAAAGCACATATATTTTAATTATATAAATGAGTTTTAAAAATTGTAAAAAAAAAAAATGCATCGGCCGGGAATCGAACCAGGGGCGCCCGCGTGGCAGGCGAGCATTCTACCACTGAACCAAAAGCAAACGGTGACAGAATTAAGAAAGAATGCATGACGCTGATAACTGTATATACAGGGTGCTTCAAAAAATGTATACACACTTTGAACTTCCATAGAAAATTTATTTACCGTTCTACAAAGGTAAATTTCAGGAAAATAGAAACCTGAAAGTCCAATATAAATGAAACATAAATAACAAATGTAAATACTGTTCAAATTGGTGACCTGCAGCATCAATACAATTCTGAGTACGAGTCACCACAGATTCTGTACATCGTATCAAAACGTCCAATGAGATTTCTCTACACACTGCTTTACTCATTCCAAAGAATGTCTAGGTTACGTGTTTTACGTTTGTACACCCCATCTTTTACTGTGCCCCACAAGAAGAAATCCAGTGGTGTAAGGTCTGGAGAGCGTGCTGGATAAAAATTTGTCGGGCCAGTGGATAGGACGCAGGGGGCCAATCGAGTTTCCAGCACGCTCTCCAGACCTTACACCAATGGATTTCTTCTTGTGGGGCACAGTAAAAGATGGGGTGTACAAACGTAAACCACGTAACCTAGACATTCTTTGGAATGAGATTCAAGCAGTGTGTAGAGAAATCTCATTGGACGTTTTGATACGATGTACAGAATCTGTGGTGACTCGTACTCAGAATTGTATTGATGCTGCAGGTCACCAATTTGAACAGTATTAACATTTGTTATTTATGTTTCATTTATATTGGACTTTCAGTTTTCTATTTTCCTGAAATTTAACTTTGTAGAACGGTAAATAAATTTTCTATGGAAGTTCAAAGTGTGTATACATTTTTTTGAAGCACCCTGTATTAAAATTGGAAGAATAGTTGAAAAAATTATGTTACACAATATATCGCGATGATCAATTTCTTCGATTAATTCGCACTTGGTAAATTACCAATCCATTTGTTAAATAAATAGACTTTTACGTACTTTATATTTAGCTTTATTAGAGTAAAAGTTTAATAAGGGCCAGAACTTGCTGTCGTACTACACCTGTTTGTGTAGAACAGGCCATTATTCTAGTATTATTATATAACAGGGCATTACATTAACAAACATAATTCAGAAATACATAATATTATCACTTTTTATGAACCCAAAACAAGCATAATAGTCTGATATTTGACTATTATCAATCTAGGTGGTCAAATTACTTCAAGTTTCTAAATATCCTTTTTATATCAAAATTGATTATTGGCTGATTTTTGTGTGTGAATAGGCTTTTAATATATATATTTATAAATGAATGTATGTGTGTGTGTCTGTATGTCCGAAATACAAATTCGCAATAGTTCACTAATTCAAACCAAAATTCCCATACATAGGTAAAAAAATACGGGGAAGACGATAGGCTATTTTAAAAATATATAAATCAATTATTAAAACTATATATTTTTTATTCAGAAAATGATGATGACGATATTTCTGTATCATGTTTGATTATCAGATACAAAATTATATCGGGAAAAATTCCAAAAAGCAGAGACCACGGGTGAAACCAGTTCATTATTTTGTACGCAGGAACGAAATTCTAACAGAAAAACATTCATTCGAGCAGAAAACAAAAGCTAGATCATCTTTAAATATCGCTTCTCAGACACAAAGTTTGGAGCGGGACGTTTCACAAGAGTGACATCCACGGCTCCAATTTATAATTGTAACGAATAGTATTTGAATAAAAACATTTAATCGGGTAAAACCCGGGCGTTGCCCGGGTCATTCGGCTAGTCTATATATATAAAAATGAATGTATGTGTGTGTGTGTGTGTGTCCTTTATGCCTGACCAAACCACTCATTGGAACGCCATGAAACTTTGGGAAGTATTTAGTATAGTACTGGGAAGGTTTGTAGCAAATAAAATTTTTGAAATAACTTTTCGCCTAAAAATAATCAAGATGAATATTTTAATTTATCTGTTATAATTCAACAATCTGCTCTAAATATTATCATGATGATACGATGATTTTGTAATGTAGAAAATTAGGAAAGACAAAATTCAGGATGACACGGCAATTTATTTGAGACAAGAATAATGATACAATTCCAAGGCAAGATACTATTCCTTTAACTTCCAATTACCGAGGGAACCAATTAATATTGATTTTATTCAACTTAGCGAGTATTTTTCAAGGGACCGGGAAAAAATGTTCACTTTATCGAGAGATTCGTTAGACAAACCTTTACTCGGGTAAAACCCGGGCGAAGCTGGGTACATCCGCTAGTAGTTTATATTTTAAACTGAATTTTACCAATGCACCTACTCGATATATTTATATATTTTATTAGAAATTTCGTTTGATAAGAGTTAAAGTAAACTTTCCTTTTATACATATAAAACCTGGCCTTGCCCGTGTTCTCGTGAGTGAATGTTTCACTGAAAGGATCTTGTCCCTTCCTATTAAAAATGATGGTCTTGGTTTTCCTAAGTTCTGATCGAGTGAATGATCCTCGAAAGAATATTGTTACTGTCTATCAAGCATGATACAGCAATAGTTTATCATTATTAATACCTAAAATAGGTAAATTAGTCCAGTACTTGGTTAATTTGAATATTCCTAGGATGAAATATCCCTGGGATGAAAATTCCTTAGGATGCATTATCAACAAACATCTGCAGTAGTATTAGCATCAGGCTTTATGGAAATAAATTAATAAAGTTAATCTTCTGATTTTGACTCTCTCTCTCTCTCTCTCTATTTCCAAATTATGAGGACGAATTCATTCCAGATCTCTCAAGTTTCTCTCACAAAAAAAAATGTAAATCAGGTATTGGTTTAATTTTATTAGTCTTTTAATAGCCATTATTTTAATTCCTTTCAATATTTCTTATTTTTATATGCTGCTCGAGTTCTGCAAAAAGAACCTGTTGATGTGCCTAATAAAAATATACATATATTATATTATTGATTATAAATATCCCTATATATAGTCACGACCGTCTTTCCTCATCGGCCTCTGTCACGGATGCGCGCGTACAAGGAGGTCACGTGCTCGCCGGTAGCCAATAAAAAAATAATAATAAAAACTCCCTCGATCCAGATTTGAACCAGCGACCTAAGGATCACCGTTGTAACATCTACAGTCGGGTAAAACACGGGCGTTGCCCGGGTCATTCGGCTAGTAAATATATAATTATAAGAGAGAGAGATATTTATAACCCCAGTAAATACCCGGGGTCCAGCTCACTAGTATGGACTAGTGTTGAGCGCTTTAAGTCGCGTCCTGTTTTGATTGCTGAGTTGAACCAGTTGACCAGATATTTCCATGCTGAGGTTGAGTCTGGGAGGCTGGCCATAGATCTAGGATTGAGGTGAGTCAGTCCAAGCAGGATAGCTGTTTGTATCCTATGTCTCAGGAATGCTGGACAGCTGAAGAGAAGATGATCGACTGTCTGTGGCTCTTCTGAACAGTGGATTCAGGTAGGGTCTGTTTCGAGATCCACACGTGTAATGTCTGCCAGTACATGAGCATGGCGTATATGTTGAATGGAAACATCACACGAATTTAATGTTCTAGATTCTAAATAATGTTTCATCAAAATTTCTTCAACATTATTATATATAAATATCAAGAAGATATCGCCAATATCTTGGATCAAAACTATTTATTCTCCCAATAATCCGAGGTGGCTGATGGTCAGCTGTGGATAGAATTCCAAGTGAATAGTGTTTGTAGTGGATGTTCCTAGCAGAGGCAACAACGTCGAAATATCAATAAATAAGTTTGATCGAAGATTAATAATTAATTTATCTCTAACCGAATGATCTATAGAGTTCCTAGAAACGACCAATTGTTGCCATTGCCGGCCCAGCGCCCGCCGGGGAAGCCTCTATGAACCTCGGGTCTGGCTACCTCCTGGTGAAACTTGTCTTGTCACGACATCTGGCCATAGGTATGCCATCATAGACCATGGTTTAGCGATGACGATTTGACTATGGGTCATTTTTAGCCGAGCTGGCGATTGGTCTTTGGCATATCTACTGTTGGTCGTCTTGGCAGGACTTATGACGTCAGGGGTTGATCAGATCGCCAGAGAAAAAGGGCTTCCCCAAATTTGAAATAAAAAATAGAACTCTATGATATCAATTGTGTGCTCGTTGTGAGTCGCATATTGGTGTATAATTGTGAGTGGTATAGTGGTGTGTAATTGTGAGTGGTATAGTGGTGTGACAATTGACAATTAGAACACGTTTATTGACTTCTTAGTCAATATTTACATGAAAAAGATCGAGAGAATTATATACAATCAGCCAGGTGTTCTTGCCCATCTCGATAGTGTCCTCCTCCAGGCGATGACGGGGTCCTCGATGCCCTGGCCCAGTCCGACCTGGACGAAGTACCTGTAGATTGTTGACTTTGCCGATGCGAGGATGTCCAGATCGTCGTCCTCCAGGCCAGTCCCGAAGATCCAAGCCTGGAGATCAGGGGGTCTGCCGACGATGTTGAAGGCCTCCCGGACGAGGGGCCGGTATCGGTGGCCCAGGGAGCCATCGGGGGATCCGCAGGCAGGAAAGGAAGGACCGGCAGATGCTGGACGGTCCGGGTGAGGCAGCGCATGGAGGGCCAATAGCTGTCCAATATCGGCGTTATGCCCCGAGAAGGCTCCTCACCGCAGCGAGGACTAGTTCAGTCTGGCAGACACGTTGACGTCGTGCTCCCACCTCGCCAGGAGCCGGGTGATCTGCAGGGCCGCCAGGCGGGGGCGTTCCAGGGCGCGGCGGGCCGAGCAGGTGGTGATCTTGGTGAGGGCCCTTGTTGTCCCGAGTAGGACAACGGCCTCGGCCAGGCTGGACTCCTTATAGTTCCCCTGGAGGTTCTCCGCCACGATGTTCCGGCATAAGGCGTCAGCGAGATTGGAGCGCGTGGGTCGGACAATGGAGGGGTCGCCCAGGTCCAGGACTCGAGCGCCGACCCAGCGGGCGGAAGCCAGGAGGTTCGGTGGGCGGAAAAATCGGCAGCCGCCGATGATGGGGAGGTCCAGCAACTGGGTCGTCGGAGCCACCCGGTGGTTGAGGGTCAGGATGCCGGAAATGCCCTCACAGATCCGAAGGAGCCGGGACGCCCGGGCTGGAGTCCGGTGCCGTCGGGTGGAGGTCTCATCCAGGCGCCGCTGGTGACCAGACAGGAGAATCTGTTCCTACCTCTTCGAAGCCTGACCTGAACCCCCTTCATGCACGCGAGATGGATCAGCGTGCCTATGTCCATCAGGCCGATGCCGCCCGCGACCACGGGTCCCGCAAGGATGCCGGCAGGAAGCCATGCCGTGTGGTCGGGTCCCTAGATGAAGCTCGACCCGCGAGCCTGCAGCTTAGAGATGGTCGTGGCCTCTGGCAGGTACGCGTGGAGGTGGTGCTGGATTTGGAGATTACCAATGAGTTGGCGGCCCTGGATCGCCCGACGAGGGAGAGGCCACGCGTGAAGGGCGTTGATTTCCGGCAGGCAGCTTCGAGGAGGGCCAGAAGATGTTGTTCCCGGTGCGCGACGGAGCTCCTTGTGGCGAAGCTCGTCCCCAGGACCTGGATGGAGGTGTTAGACGAGGCGGCACCGAGATGAGAGTCTCCGCGCTCGCGCCAAGTTCCGCACTAGATGCCCGCGCTCTTCCCGTAGTTCACGGCGATCCCAGAGGCTCGGTGGAATTCCTCGAAGACCGCAGGATTCCGGCGAACATCTCATCGCGATGGACGAGGAGGACGATGTCGTCGGCGTAGGCGATGACGTTGCCCGCGCCGAGGATCGTCTCCAGGCGACGTAGCAGCGGCCCCGTAACGATGCTGAAGGCTGCGGCGCTGACGGCTGCCCGCGCCGAGGATCGTCTCCAGGCGACGTAGCAGCGGCCCCGTAACGATGCTGAAGGCTGCGGCGCTGACGGCGCAGCCCTGCCTCACGCCGTTCAGGAGATGGAATGCGGCGGTCTGGAAGCCCACGGCCCGTATCGTCGCGTCCGCCCCGGCGTAGAGCAGGAGGATCCAGCCCACGAAGGCCGGTAGGAGGCGCAGGTACACCAGGAAGCCGCGCTCCAGCCAATCGAAGACGGACTGGAGGTCGATGGAAACGACGGCGAGCCCCCAGCAGTTGCCTCCTCGACCGCGTCGGTGACCTGGGCAATGTTCCAGGAGGGGGACCTCCCGGGCACGGCGTAGGTCTGGCACTCCGGCAACAGGGCTGGCAGGTGGGACTTGAGGCGACCGAGAAGGATGGAGGCGAGGACCCTGTAGTCGGTCGAGGGCGGCGAGATGGGCCTGTAGCTACCCAGGCCGCGGGCCTTCGGGACCAGGCAGATCTCGGTCCAGCGCGTCGATGGAGGCAGGGCACCGCGTAGCTGGAAGGCCGCGAAGACTCGTTGGAGGACACCAGCGAAGAAATCCTCGAAGACGGCGAGGAGCTCGCAGGGCAAGCCGTCCCAGCCGGGAGATCTTCCGCGAGGGAGGCGGCGGATGGCGGCGTCGACCTCGTGCGCGGAGATTTCGGCCCGGTGGAAAGGGTCCTCCTCGCCTAGCTCGATAGGGGTGGTCGTCCCTTCGATAAAGGCGGCTCCTGCAGCTGGATCGCAGGTCGGGCGGGCGAAGCGGGGCCGGAAGATGGCATGGGCCTTCCGCCGCAGCTCGAGGCCCTCGGTGGCGCGGCCGTCGTCGTCCCTGACGACGATGACAGGGCGTCGAAGATTAACCGCGCGCACGAGGTCCGGCAGCGATGGATAGTCGGCCTGGACGGAGGAGGCCTCAAGCTGCGCCGCGATGAATCTCCGGGCTCGGGTGACGTAGCCGTCGCTGGCAGCGGGGCGTGGGTCGTGGAGAGATCTGGCTTCCTTAGCAGCCCCGCCTTGATCGTGATCCATCTGTCCCATAGGATCCTGTCCTCCTCAATCTCCCGGATGTATCCAGCCAGGTGTTCTTGTACAAGGCCCGAGCGAAGCATCGCGGCCAAGCGGGGCTGGGGGGAGAGGCGGGCGGGCCCACCTGGGGCAGCACGAGGCGGTTGTCGCGTAGGTGGTCACGCGATCCAGGAAACCTGCAGGGACGAGGATTCGGTCCAGACAGCTGCTCTCTACATGGTCGCCGTGGCTAGCACCCTGGTGGGCAGGTGGGCGGAGTCAAACTGGGTGGCTACATCCACCAGCGTAGCCAGGTCCTAAAGAGCGGCGAGGGCATCCACGGAAGCCGATGAAGTGTCCTTGATGTTGAGATCCCCGAGGACTCAGGCCCCCCTCTTGGATCGCTGTTGTCGCCATGAGCTCCAGTTGTTCTAACCGCTCGCGGGGGTCGTGTGCCAGATGGACGTTGATAAAGGTCATCTCCTCGCCGCGGACATCGATGACGGCCAAGGCAATGTGGCCTGGCCACAGGACACGCTGTCGTAGCACGGCGACGCCTGGCCCGAAGACGCAGGCGAGTCCAGATCCCGAGATGGCTATGGGTGGCGTGGCTACAGCGCTGTAGTCGAAGCAGAGGTCTTGGCCTTGGTCAAGATGGAAGCTATTTGTCTCCTGGACAAACGCGATGTCCACTTGGTGTTGTCTGAGGAGATGACAGAGTACCAGGCTCCTCCCACGAGTGGCGAGCCCACGCGCGTCGATGGTGGCGACGCGGAAGTTCATTGAGCCTTTGTTCAAGTTTTTCCGGGCCTTCACGAGCCGCTTGTAGAAGGAGGAATTGGTCCCAGGTCGCAAGTCCATTAAGGCGCGGATCAGCCTTGCCAAAGCGGGCGTCTGGGCGGCTGTGAGCTTCGGCATCAGGACTTCGAATTTGCAAATAGAGGGGAGGGTATGCAGTACTTCTTCCCTTTGGAGGCCAAGTTTCTCGATTTCGTCAAACAGGGAGCTGGGGTCTCTCTCGATGAGGTCGTCGAGTGCGGCCCTGATCTAATTGCGCCCTTGGGATGTTGAAGACGAATCGGTTCTCTCCTCTTCCCGGTTCTCCACGTCCATCATCTCGATGTTTGTAGGAGCCGTCTCGCTCACGAGAAGGCCCTGCACTAATTCATAAACGCGCCTCTATATTGAGTTATCAGCGCGGCTCTAAACTGAGTAATCCGCTTGGCTCTACACTAGGTCACCAGCGCAGCTTTACACTAAGGTCACCAGCGATTCTGTTCACTAAGACTCCAGCGCGGCTTCATCCTAATTTACCAGCGAGGATATATAATAAGTCACTAACGAATCTAAGCACTAAGTCACTATTGCGGCTCCACACTATGTCACCAGCGCGGCTCTACACTAAGTTATCAGCGCGGCCTTACACTCAGCCACTAGCGCGGATTTATACTAAATCACCTGGCGCGGTTATATAATTAATCACAACGGCGGCTCTACATCACGACACCAGAGCTTTCTACATTTTTTTTACTTCAATAAAGATTTACACAGACAATTTACTCACTGGTTATATCATTTTACAAAGTAGGAGGAGGGACCACGTATATATTTTATACTTATGTACCTGTCTCTATAAAAATGGTACGTCAATACCATTCTCCCTCAACTCTATGTTGTATTCTAGACGGAAACTCTGCCCAGCTACTCCACCAACTAAAACACCCTTTTTTCAAATTCTTGATATTTCCCAACTCGAATTAAGATGTTATCAAATCAAAGCAACACTTGTAATGATGAAGGATATAGCCTAAACCAATGTTGGTATTTGTCTGAATTTGTCAAAATTGGAGTTGAGGCAGGAAAGGAATGGTTGGAATGGACTTTAATGGAAATTTATCACCTTTTACAAACCTAATTTATAGTCCCAATATAAATAGGCCAAATATGTTCTCTCCTGTTGGGGTTCTCATGGTTTTAAACTGTATCCAGAATTCGGTACTGTGGGTACTTTTTAAGGGCTGAATCAAATATTAAAGGTAATTTTCACGGTATGAAGACATATTGATGCTTCAGTGCCGCTCTTTAGAAAAAGGCATAGCTAAATCTATCTAAATGTAAAATGAAGCCCAAAATTTCACATTTGTCTTGTCAGAATTTTCTGAGACTTCATTTACTTCATTGATTTGATATTATTACATTCAAATTGATCAGATAATCTCGTATTTAAACTATTTGGAAATACCAAAGATCTTAAGAACTAGATTTGATAGATATCTTTGAAAGTGAACAATAGCATAGCAATCCTAGAGGAAAGCGACCTTCATAATATACGAAAACTAGACGAATGGCCCGGGCAACGCCCGGGTTTTACCCGAGTGCGTATATATTTTAAAAATGTTTTAAATAAAATACTATTCGTTACAATTATAAATTGGCGCCGTGGATGTCTCTCTTGTGAAACGTCCCGCCCCAAACTGTGTGTGTCTTGAAAATATAAAAATAAAAATGTGAACGAAAAATATGTCCAGGGTAGCCTAGTGGTCATGGCATCTGCCCGGTAAGCGGAAGATCGTGGGTTCGATTCCCATCCCTTGACACTTTTTTTTATTTTATCCATTCTGACCAAAATCTATCCGTGAACTTCACACAGTGAACTTCACACAGACAGAATAAGGCAATTATATCCTTCCTTATTTAAACATGGAAACTTTCTCCTTGGATTATAAATACTATAGAATACAGCATTAGGAGAAAATAATTTTTAATAATCGATTATTAAAAATTATTTTCTCCTAATGCTATATTCTATAGTATTTATATCCTTCCTTATATCTATAAAAATGAAATGCGAAATCGATGTTTGTTATCGCTTCACGCAAAATCTACCGACTTAATCATTATGGAATTTCGCATGTAGGTAGCTGAAGATTTCGTTTAACATATAGGCTATTCAAAAAACTAAAAAAGTAAATGTGCTTTTTTTTTTTAATAAAAAAACAAAAAGCGTTAGTTCCAGTCTTTTACCGCTTGGGCGCAGCACTGGTCGTGACGATAAATGAATTTGATTGGTTAATAATTAACACGTGGTTTGTTTACACAATGAATGTTAGTTTGTTCACACGATGAATGTTTTTAAAAGGTAAGATTATCCAATCGCCGTGAAACTTTAGGAAGTTATTTACTATACTACTGGGAAGATTCCTGGTTTGAATTTGATTTGAAATAAATATTCTTTGCAATTTTATTTGCAATTTTTTTACTTTCACTCGCAAGCAGCGCCTCTAGCGGCGTCTGGTGAAATTATATTTATAAATTGTAACAATGCTTAAAATGTTTTCCAAGTATAATAAATTTAATTTGAGAATTTAGTAATATAATCTTCTAATGACGTAAAAAATACTTGGCATTTCAATATTAATATATATTTAAAGAAAAAATGTAACGATTTTGTGTTAAATGTTAAAATGTAATGTTAAAATATATTTTTATATTGTTAATTTAATTTGTTGTTGTTTTATAAAAATGATGATGCAACTTTAATTGTTGTTGTGAAAATATTTTCATTTACGGAGCTTCTAACCATAATAAATGATTTTTGAGCCCCTAATTGTTGTTGTTTATTATCGTTTGTTTATATAAAAAAAATTACATTGTATGTGATGATGATAACAAAAATGAAATTTTAAATTAATATATATAATTTATTGAGAAAAAATAAATAATTAATTATCAAATTCACAAAAGTGGCAATAGCTTATTTAAAATATAATAAATGTTTTCAAAAAATTATGTGTTTCAAAAATATATTTAAACGCATATAACCACATTTATATTTATATACGTTTATAAATCAATATATAGGTGGATTGGATGTTTTCTAGAATCGTTTTAACAAATGTTCGTTAGGCAAACTTTTACTCGGATAAAAACTGTGCGAAGCCGGGTACATTCGCTAAATACAGTTACAGTAGAACTCCTCAAATTCGGAAAGCTTGGGGCGCAAGGTATTCCGAATTTGAGGATTTTCCGAATTTGAGAGAGTTAGATTTGTGAATATTTATGTGGCATAAATAGGCATTTAGATGACTGAGACAAAGATTTTGAAGCATATGAACAATTTTAGGTTGAATATTATATGTACATTACATAATTTTAATTACGATTTTTAATCAAATGTTCCTTGACTTTTATGAGTTTTGAGCATGAAACCGATGAAAAATAGTAAAATATTTTATTATGTATGTAATGCAATTGATGGCCAAGTAAGTTATGGCTTGGCAAAGAAGTTGCTGATTGTTGTCTGTTTCTTTGGCTTGTTTTACAAAGCTTCTTCTTCTCTCATAAGCATAGTTCGAAGACTATTGATGGTGTTGTAGCTCGCAAGCATTTCTGGTTCAGTGCGCTTTTCCAAATATTTTAATGCAACATCCAAACTTTTCAACGCTTCGCATCTGGGAACATCCGGCTCCAAACTGTCTTCAGAAGTTGAGGAACTATCATCAGAACTGCTGATTTCCATTTTTTCACTCAAAACAGCTTCAACTATATCATCATTGCTAAGAACATTGTGACCTGGATCATCAAGGTCTATATCGATCCATTCATTAATGCTTTCTTGATTTACTTCAATTCTAGCTCTTTGAAATAATTGCTCCAGCCATCTAATTTCTTGTTCATCTTCATCAGATTCATCCTCGGATAATTGTAATGCCTCACCTGCTGTTTCCAAATCTGAATTATTTTTGTGTTCAAGCAAAATCTTCCATCCATTTCTTATTGTAGTAGATTTTAATTCATCCCAAGAATTTCCAAAATTGAATATCGCTTTCTTGATGTCGTACTTTTTTAAATTAGAAAAAGTTTGTTCACCCACAGAGTTATATAAAAGTAAGTTAATTAAACACTTAAATTAAAAATAAATTACTAATAAAAATTAAATTAAATAAAATAAAAGCAAAGCAAAAGTAAAAGTAAATAAAATAAAATAAAATAATGTTGAAATATCAACAAAATAAATGCATGTGAAAATTGATTTTTTGTATGTAAAAAAAACATTACAATACTTTCCGAATTTGGGAGTTTCCGAATTTCAGGATTTCCGAATTTGAGGAGTTCTACTGTATTTACAAATCTTCGTTTGTGGCAAGATACTATTCCTTCAACTTCAAATTTTACCGAGTGGACCAATTAATACTGATTTCTTTCAACTTATCGAGTATTTTTCAAGGGACCGGGAAAAATTATCGAGAAGGTAGACAAGTATAGATTCAGTAGGGATTGGATGTTTGCTAGAATCGTTTTAACAAATGTTTGTTAAGCAAACTTTTACTTGGGGCGAAGCCGGGAACATATATATATATATATGTTTGTCGGCTATGCACGCCCTCAATATGTAACTAATCTCGCTGAAATTTGAACAGGACAGAGAGTTAAATCTGGAAGAGTTTTTTTGTCGCACTTTAACCAATAAAAATTATATTTAACCAAGTACTGAGCAACAATATTTTTTTAGTCAGAAATGATGATGACATTATTGCCGTATCATGCTTGATTGCATTAAAAAAATATTTTGGGGAATATTCACTAAAGCAGACCACAGGTAAAGCCAGATAATGATTAATAGTAGGCAACAAAATTCTACCAGCGAAACATTCACTCGAGCAGAAGACACACGAAGCCAGGTCATCTCTATATATAAAATATCGTTTCTCGGCCTTTTGGCTATGATCATGTAGTATATCTCGATATATTTTTATTTATGTATATATTTTTAAAAATCTATTCAGTAGAAAGTGGATATGTTTGCTCGAAAAATAAATTTCATATATTATATAAATATATGGCATAACGAATTATATTATCATAATATTCTGTGTGTTCCCGAATATTATTATCAATAATATTCATTAGGCAAACTTTCACTCGGATAAAACCCGGGCGAAGCTGGGTACACATCCGCTAGTAAGTAGATAATCCAAATTGTGCCTTATCACACACTATTTTTTTATTTGGCCTTATAATCTATGTGTTTATAATCTATGACGTAATGCCGGCGGCGCGCGCCCGTTGGCTGCCGGCGAGCACGTGACCTCCCTGTGCGCGCGCATCCGTGACAGCGGCCGATGAGGAATTGAGGAAAGACAGTCGTGACTATATATATTAATAATAATAATAATAATTATTATTATTATTATTATCATTAGATAATGATAATGATCATAATGATGATGCGCGCGCATCCGTGACTGAGGCCGATGAGGAAAGACGGTCGTGACTATATATTATGTTGATAATAAAATAATAATAATAATATTATCATTAGATAATGATAATGATCATAATGATGATGCGCGCGCATCCGTGACAGCGATGAGGAAAGACGGTCGTGACTATATATGTTGACTAGACGAATGACCCGGGCAACGCCCGTGTTTTACCCGATTGAATGTTTTTATTCCAATACTATTTGTTACAATTATAAATTGGAGCCGTGGATGTCACTCTTGTGAAACGTCCCGCTCCAAACTTTACATGTACATTAGATCAGCTGGTATTACCCCTCATTTTCACCGCTAGAGGCGCGAGCGAATTGACTTTTTGTAAATATACATAATTATAAAGATAGAAGCTTCTATAGAAGATAATGATCATAATGATGATGCGCGCGCATCCGTGACAGCGATGAGGAATTGAGGAAAGACGGTCGTGACTATATATGTTGATTCTCAATATTCATGTAAAAAGAGTAATATGGAGTTATTTAGGAATATTTATAGCCATGAGGCCTAATTTCATTTTTTGAAATTTTAAAGGCTTGGTATAACAACAATGGTAGTTTTTAGTTAGATTAAATATACAATTTCAATACACTAAAATTAAACATATTTATATCTCTTTTTCTCCAAATATAGTTTAAAATTTGCCAAATCGAATTATTATAACTTTTTTTTTGCATTAATGGTGAAAAATTTATAAATAAGAAATATTGATTCAAGTTTTGTAGAAGAAAAAACATTGATTAATTATGAGATCATCTTTGAAATTTTGTTGAAATCTAGCCTATACAAGATCAGATCCTTCCCAACAACAAATTTGCAACACAAGGAATTATTTGAAAAGAGAACATGGAAGAGATAATTAACTATCATGGGTAACAGAAACTCTTCATATAGCAAATGGAGCCCGTATAATTCTCCTGCTTTTGAAATCTATAATGGTGAGAGGAAGAATTAAGTTATTCCAGCTTGAAATCTTAATAAATTAAACAAAAAGCTCAATAGATTACTAAATGCACTTGATATGCCCTCACAAGAATTTATAAGTATATAATATATCATATATTATATCAAAAGCAATTAACTTCAATGCAAGTTTAAATCAATGATGGTCAACAAGTCAGGTAGGAATTTATATAGGATATATCCAAGCAGAAAATATTCCAACTAAACCATACTATTGTATCAATCTCAGATGCTAGCTCTTTGTAGAAGAGGGCCCCATTCTATTTATCAGCTCGACAGATAGGACTTATCTTCCGATGAATCTATTTATCAGCTGGACACAGTTTTCATTGATTCTCCTTCTTTCTTAACAACCTTTTTTTCTTCACAACCTATACATTCAGCTTTTAAAGAAGTATAGGATTATCACCCACAAATATTTGAAACCATTCCACATGTTTTTAACGATATCCCTGACATAGTGTCATATATAGCTTGAAGAAATGCGAATTGATTCTATAGAATCTATAGTATAAATTCTATACTATAGATTGTATAAGGAATTTGGTTATTTTTTGGTTTTAGAACTACTCCATTAATTGGTTAGTAACAATTAAAAAATTGTTTGTTATTTGACTAAAATGGAATCTCTCCTCTTGTGAAATTTTAAATTTTCTATTTCAAATCACCAATAATCATTCAGAATGAAAACTTATAAACTGCTCGAATGACAAGGATAAAAAAGGAACTGGGTGACAATAGCAACCTGTTGAATATAAAGTCTGAATTCTAGGTGGCTGTGTGTAACAGATGTTCCAGATGGAGAGACCCACAGTGTGACTTCCCTGCGATCCAGCTCTACTAATGTCATTGTTGCAGGATCTAGATAGTGAATAGACAGCATTGGGAAGTGAGTCGGTGTTTAGTGCTTACACCCCTGTGGTGGCCACTGCGACGATTAGCCGCCCTAGACTATCCCGCTTTGGTCATTGATCATTTCCACGCTGGGAAGGGGGGTGGGGACCCGACTATTTTAACACTGTGTATTCACATAGCGTGGAATGATACTCAACTTCCCCTCCGATAGCTTGCTCGCTCCACTGACCTAGGACTAGGTACTGATTACTAGGCTGTTGGCTCTGGCGCAAAACTCCGACGGGAGGCCTCGCGTGTAGACGTAAGTCCGGCTTTCAGCGTTGGCAGTGTCCAACAGTGCTGTTTTCAGTCTCTAGTCCACTAATTCTACTTTGTTGTCAATAGAATCCCTACGGCGAGCTGTCGGAATTGGAAAGTTGGGGTCAGGGGTGTAGCAATACATGACGGGGTGAGATAGTATACATCTAACCCTCTCTGTGTTATGTACCTAGATATCACCTGGAGCCCTTTCCATGTCTAGTTAACATATAGGTAAATGTCTTTCTTTAAGGTCCGTTCTTAAGTCACCGAGTTATTTTTTTTAAACTTGGCATTCATGCGGTATATAAATTATCACAACTTCTCTGGAAAAGAGTAAATAATTATTACTCTATATTTCTGGAGAGCTCTCCTTATATTGGCTTAGAATATTTGTGACAACAATGTTGGAGGGCGCCATTACAGTAAATAAGCATCTAATTATTTCTTTAAAATAATTTTAAGTGTAGGTCTGATTCCATTTTATATTGCTGGAGCCCCTATGAAATATGGAAATATCTGTGAGATAGATATGTAGGGTTCAGAGATATATAGATATTGGAGTCAAATGAGAGTAGATGAGAATTACAGACAATGCCAAATCTTGCAAAAGTGGTCAAAGATATTTTGAAAGCACATTACTTGAATATCCTATTTTATCTTGGTTCATTTGTCTCAAGGGATCAAGATGTGTTGTTCGCTATTGTTCAATAAATATTATTGTCAGGAGGACAGAGTTTCCCGGTATTCCCTCTTATCTGGACTGGACGGACCGGTCTGGGTAAACAGTGGCGCCACGGAAAAGGAGGAAAGATCTCAGTTCTCCCCTCTTGCTCTAACGGCTGGGTCGATTTGGCTCATGTATATAGTAACTCTTATTTTATATTTAAAATCTTTCATATAACTCATTAAATAAATATTTGAAGTTATTCGAAGGCCTATTTAATTATTTTTCCTCACGACCAATTGTGGTGGAGACGCCGGGTAACGAGACAGTCACCAGACGAAGTCGTCGCCTTCAAGGATTGCAACCAGAGCTATCTAAAGTGCTTGCATTTCCTGCTCGGAAGAAAATGGAGAGAGAAGAAAACCGACCATTCTGCCATCGGTGGAGAGACCCTACTGTCTTCTCGGGTGAACGTGGGGAAGATTCGCAGCGTTGGCTGAGCGACTACCAGCGTGTGGCACGTTACAACAAGTGGGATGACTCCATGTGTCTGGCCAACGTCATCTTCTATTTCACTGGCACAGCGAAGTGCAGGTTCGAAAAATTCGAGGAAATCTTTAATTCGTGGGAGGAATTTAAGATAAAGTTTTGTGAAATATTTGGGAACAAGCAAGACACGGCTAGAAAAGCTAAGAACATTCTTCGAACTAGAGCGCAGACGAGTGGGTAAAACGTCGAGAGCTACATACAAGAAGTCCTCCTTCTTTGTAAACAGAGCAACCCCAGAATGTCGGAAGGAAAAAATGTGAGCCACCTGATTAAAGGCGTAGCGGAGGAAGTGTATCAGGCACTTGTTGAAAGGACATCAGCACGGTGGACCAATTTGTTGCGTTCTGCCGCCGATTCGAAGCATTCAAGAGGATGCGTGTTGCACCGCCCAGGTTCAACCGACTGCCCAATGTGACCACCATCTCGACAGCTGAACCTGAGAACCTAGAAGCCCTGAATAAAAGAATATTAAGAGAGGAGGTTCAGAAGTTTATGGCTCCTCCTTCTGCATTTGCCGCCCAGGATATCGACACTCCAACCCCCGACCTACGGGATGTCATCCGTAGTGAAATCCAGCAGACATTGGCGCTTATCTCTGCCCCTCGTCAGCCCAAGAGCTTCCTCCCTAAACCTCCCTCCGAACGATCAAAATTACCGACGAAGAACCGAAGGACCACCAAATAATCAAAGGACTCAGTGGCGTAGTGAAGATGACAGACCGATCTACTTCCACTGTGGGCGCCCTGGCCACGTTGCACGTTATTGCAGAGACAGACGCCAAGCTTTTGCGGATGCCAGACTTGGAAGAGAAACAGTCAATTTCGGAAGACCGAGAACGGAAAATTACACCATGGGCGAAGATTCCAAGCCCCCAGAAGAACCTCACAATCCCCTGCTCGCCGTACCAGCCGCTCACCCAGTCGCCGCAGTGAGGAAAACTAGATGGCGCGCCCTCTGGAGGTGTGGCCGCCACAGACGAAAATCCTCCCTGCCGTATAGTCGCTACAATGGAAGAGAACTGGATATCTGTCAACCTACAAGGATGAAATGTGCAAGCTCTTGTGGACTCCGGCGCTGATTACTCAGTAATTTCCGATGCTTTCAGACATTCTATAAAGGCCCCAGTTTTTAAATAAAATGGACCCCCTTCTAAGAGCCGCGGACAAGAAGTCTATCGTGACCCTTGGTAAGTGCTCTTTAGAAGTTCAAATAAAAGGACTCGATATTGTTTTTGATTTTGTAGTAGCCGCTGAATGTAGCCACGATGTTATACTGGGCTGGGATTTCTTCAGAGCCACAGATGCTATTATAGATTGTGGGAAAAACAAATTGTATTTAAGCGAAGCTGAAAAATCCTACGAATGGAAAGACCAGAAATCTTGTACTGCTATGGACTGTGTCATACCGCCGAAATCTTTTGGCAAGATAGTTGTCACCAACCAGGATATATTTGGCAGCAGAGATGTAGTCGTTACAGGTTCCAAACGCCTGCAGTTGGAAAAAGGACTTTTTATTCCTTCTTCCCTCGTTAGGTTTTTACATGGCAGAGCGGTGTTGTGGGTACTAACAGTACTCACCAGTCTCAAGTGATACCTTCGGACATGAAGGTAGGAACAATGCAAGATTTAGAAGTAGGGAGCATATCTAATCTTGACGTTCGTTCTGAAATAGCTGGAAAAGACGAAGTAACTTCCCCAGATGTGAGACAATGTTTAATTTCAATGATTTCTACTGATTTGGAGGAAACAAAGAAAATAATATTACTCACGTGCCTAAATGAGTTTGCTGATATATTCGACATTGAGAAAAAGAGCTTCCCTGTCTCTTGCGAAATAAAACTTAAAATCGATACGAGTGATTATCCGCCTGTCAGACAGCGTCCTTAAAGAGTGTCTCCCGCCGAAAGACGTGTCATTCGGAGTGAAGTGGAGAAAATGATGGAGACTAAAATCATCCGGCCATCATCAAGTCCATGGGCCTCTCCCGTTATATTAGTGAGAAAGAAGGACGGCTCGTTGAGATTCTGTGTCGACTATCGTCGTCTAAACAAAATTACAAAGAAAGATGTTTACCCTCTTCCTCGTATGATGACGTGCTGGACACCCTCGCTGGATCCAGGTACTTCTCCACTGTGGATATGAGATCGGGTTACTGGCAAATAGAAGTAGACGATAAGGACCGGGAGAAAACGGCATTTATCACTCCAGACGGGCTTTATGAATTTAATGTAATGCCATTCGGTCTATGCAACGCACCAGCAACTTTCGAGCGAATGATAGACAAAGTCCTACGGGGATTGAAATGGGACATGTGTTTATGCTACTTAGACGACATTGTAGTCTATGGATCGACCTTTAAAGAACATTTAACACGTCTATACAAAGTTTTGAGATGCATTCAGCAGACCAGGCTGTGCCTGAATTATAAAAAGTGTCATTTCCCCTCGAGACAAATAACTATCCTCGGGCACGTCGTTAATGAATTTGAAACGCAGCCAGACCCAGAAAAAGTGAAAGCCATTGTCCACTTTCCAAAACCCCGTAATATCAGTGAGGCCAGAAGTTTTCTTGGGTTAAGTTCGTACTATAGACGCTTCATTAAAAGTTATGCTAGCAAGTCTCGACCCTTGAATAGCCTTTTAAAGAAAGACGAAAAATTCATTTGGGGCAAAGAACAAGATGAATCTTTCCGGATTCTCAAACAGGAATTGGGATCTTCGCCTGTGTTAGGACATTTCGTAGAAGGTGCGGAAACTCATGTCCATACTGATGCAAGCGGTTATTGTTTAGGGGCAGTTCTTGTTCAAATACAGAATGACGCGGAGAGACCTATAGCCTATGCCTCGCGAACACTAACCAAAGCGGAAAAGAATTATTTCACTACAGAAAAAGAATGCCTTCCGCCCGTACCTATATGGCAGACCCTTTACTGTGGTTACCGACCATCACTCGCTATGTTGGCTGGTAGGCTTGAAAGATCCATCCGGCCGCTTAGCCCATTGGGCCCTCAAACTAAAAGAGTACGACATAAACATCGTTTACAAAAGCGGACGGAAGCATAAAGACGCTGACTGTTTGTCAAAAAGCCCCTTGGCTGACACCGCGGAGATAGAAGGGCACATTATTTCTATCCAAGACGTTGCAGAAGAACAAAGTAAAGACCCTGAGACTGATTGAAGAGACTGATTATCTCACCAGATTTGCGATAACAAAGGCCGCGACAACAGCGGAAGCTACTGAATTAGCAACCTTCCTTATTGAAGACGTCATACTCAAGCACGGCGCTCCTCGGGAAATCATCACGTACAGAGGAAGAAATTTCATGTCTCAGACCATACGAGAAATAAATACTCTAAATGGAACAATTCACAGATTCACCACGGCATACCACCCTCAAACGAATGGTTTGACAGAATGACTCAACAAGACCCTGACTGACATGATCTCGATGTATGTTGACGTTGATCAGAAAAATTGTGACAGCATCCTACCATATGTGACCTTCGCCTGCAATACCGCTCGACAAGAGACAACAGGATAAAGCCCGTTCTTCCTCGTCCACGGCCGAGAAGTTGAAACACCGCTGGATTCTACACTGCCGTACCAGCCGGCAGGAACTGCAGAAGATTATGTGGGCCATCTGGTGACCAACGCTGAGGACGCACGGATGTTAGCCCGTCTTAACATCCTGCAGGCTCAGAGCAAAGACAAAGAACGCTACGACAAGAAGCATCAGGAGGTGACGTACAAGGAAGGTGATTTGGTGTGGGTGTTCACCCCAGTCCGTACCGTTGGCTTGTCGGAGAAGTTATTGAAGAGATATTTCGGACCCTATCGAGTGATCAGAAAAATATCAAGTGTAAATTATCAAGTAGAAGGCGTGACGAACACTAGGAGAAGACGAAAACCCCAAGATATCGACCATGTAGTGAAAATGAAGCCCTACCAAGACCCTGAAGTCCAAGAACAGATTGCCCAGGGTCATGTGACCGATTAGTAAACAGCGGGACGCTGTTTCTCTTGTGGAGGGAGTGATGTCAGGAGGACAGAGTTTCCTGGGGTATTCCCTCTTATCTGGACTGGACCGACCGGTCGGGGTAAACAGTGGCGACACGGAAAAGGAGGAAAGATCTCAGTTCTCCCCTCTTGCTCTAACGGCTTGGTCGATTTGGCTCATGTAAATAGTAACTCTTATTTTATATTTAAAATCTCTCATATAACTCATTAAATAAATATTTAAAGTAATTCGAAGGCCTAGATAATTATTTTCCTCGCGACAATATAAATAATCTTTTTTTTTTTTTTTTTTTGTGGCCACTTTTGAATCAATTCTGGATATAAATGAGAATTTACTATTGAGACTTGATTCAGAAAATTAAGAGTTTTATTAGAACCAAAAAAGGCATTTTATTCAAAATATTCTGTGGTATTTGAAAAGTTGTATATACATTGATTGAGAGATATATTTATAACCCAGGTTCCTGGAGCGCCAACTACCCGGTTCATTGATTGAACTTGAAAATTAATACAATTTAGAAAAATAACAAATTCTAATTGTTATTTCTATATTTCTTTTTACAGAGATATTGAATTTATGTATAATAATATTTTACATAGCATACAATATTCAAATTAAAAATTATTTCTCATGAATAAAGATTGAATATAGAAATCTTTAAATAATAGTATCCAAAACTATTATTTCCACTCTATGAAAAATTATGGCCTGAAAAATGTCCTTTTCATTTCACAAGCTGAAACACCTTTGTTGACTTTGCTTAGAATTATTTAATGAAACTGATTCCAATAATTATTAATTAAACATTATATTTATTGATTTACAAGAGAGAGAACAAAATATAAAAGGGAAACTAATATTGAACAAAGGAACTTTTTTGTTTCGGTTAGCGCCTTTTTACCTGTGAGCTTACACACACTCTGTGGAACAATCCCTATATATATATATAAGTCAGTTAATGTATGTATGTATGTGTGTTTGTTCCTATGTCGGCTATACACGTCCACAATACGTAACTGATCTGACTGAAATTTTAACAGTATATAGAGTTAACTATTGAAAAACTTATAGTGAAAATTCCAGGTCTCTATCCCGAATATTTTTCGAGTTATTTGCAAATTGCGTTGCAAATTTGTCCTTTCGCTCGCAAGCAGCGCCTCTAGCGGTGAAGATGAGAGGTAATATCAGCTGACCTAATGTACATGTAAAACGTGTACTAACAGGACATTGAGAAAAATCTGGAAGAGATATTTATCTGAATCTTAGCCAAGAAAATTTGAAATTGAAAGGTTCTGGGCAAAAATAGTTGTTTTTTAGTCAGAAAATGACAATATTGCTGTATCATGTTTGATTATCAGATACTAAATTATATCGGGAAAAATTCAAAAAAGCAGAGACCACGGGTGAAGTCAGTTCATTTTTAGAATGCAGGAACAAAATTCTAACAGAAAAACATTCATTCGAGCAGAAGACACAAAGCCAGATCATCTCTCTATAAAAATATCGCTTCCCAGAAACAAAGTTTGGAGCGGCACACAAGAGTAACATCCACGGCGCCAATTTATAATTGTAACGAATAGTATTTGAATAAAAACATTTAATCGGGTAAAACCTGGGCGTTGCCCGGGTAATTCGGCTAGTAGATTATAAGCACAAGGTAATAAGACCAAGATATGAAACTTTTAACACTCACTCAATTCAATGAACAATGCAAGTGTACAAATTTTCATACTTCAGGGTGTCGGAGTGGCCTGAAATAAACAAATTTCTATATTTCTTTATAAGTCTTGTGTTACGCCCCTTACACTAACCAATCCGCCGCGAGCAGGCCTTCCTTCTATTTAATGCCTAATCCTAAGCGAACTTTTGATTCTAAGTTTTGTAAATTCATGACTAAAAATTAACTAAAAATAATTAATTGGTAAAAATACATTTTAAAAATATTTTATTCAAATGAACTAAAAAGGTCGTTGAGGTACAGCTTGCACCACGCTGATGAGGGCCAACAGCCCGAAACGCGTCCGTGGTTAGCTTTTCTTGATTAATCAAGAAAGGGTATTTGGCCAATTCTGGAATAATTAAAAATCAACGAGAATAGTTTATATTTATTCCGATAGATGGCGCAAGCCATTAGCAACTTTCAGTTGCACGATAAGGAGATGCCTTTTTCTTAATTGTATCTTCTGTCATTTAGGAATTAGATGTATCTGAGTGAATATAAAATCGGCGGGGGACAATCATATTTAGAGAAGAGGTAAAAATATAGCAAACACATAAAAATCGCTAATCAATCGCTACATATTAAATCACATTAGGTTCGAAATTAATGATATCGTCCCCCGCCGCTTTAATTTTCACTTAGATACATCTAATTGCTCAATGACAAAAAATACAATATTTTATTTTTTCCCATTTGAATGAAAGTTTTTTCAAAACTGTATTTTTACTTATTAATTATTTCAATAGTAAAGGTTCAAAAAAATAGTAATGAACTTTTTTCTACTTCTTCAGTTCTCTTTAAAAAATATTAAAAAGTATAGAATATTTACAAATTTTTATTAGTATATACTATTTTTAAAACGACATTTTAAAATTATACCTCATGTTTTTCTTTTCAACGAAAAACCCAAATTTATATTATTACTAGCGGACGTACCCGGCTTCGCCCGAGGTTTTACCCGAGTAAAGGTTTGTCTAACGAACATTTGTTAAAACAATTCTCTATAAACTTATAAAAAAAGAGATATATTTTGATAATTTGAAACTCGTAAATTTGAATCTCTCGATAAAGTGAACATTTTTTCCCGGTCCCTGTGTGCCGTGTCATCCTGAATTTTGTCTTTCCTAATTTTCTACATTACAAAATCATCGTTTTATCTAGTGAACATATTTTCCCGGTCCCTTGAAAAATACTCGATAAGTTGAATAAAATCATGGTCGTTTATGGAAGATGGACGTAGTTCCCGGAGGTCACCCGCCCCCCACGCGCCAGGACCTCTTGAACCCTCTGATTGGCCGGCGGCCGGACGGGGGGGGTGGGGGGGGAGGGGATCTTGATCCCTCTGATTGGTCGGTGGGAACGTGGACTGTCCAACCAACTGGCCGGCGGCCGGACGGGGGGGGGTGGGGTTGGTTTTGGGGGCAGACCTAAGCCTATCTGGCGCTGCGTGCGAGTTAAAGCTACAAATCTGCAAATAACTCTAAGGATATTAAAGATATTCAAGAAATTATTCTTCGTAAACCTTTCCGGAGATACACCTAATAATATCCCAAAATTTCACGGCGATTGGATGTATGGTTTTTGAATCCATAGAGGACACACACACAGACACACAGACATTCAATTTTATATATATAGATTATCTCCTTAAAATAAATTTGGATTTTTCGTTGAAAGGAAACACATGCAGTATAATTTTAAAATGTTTTACAATCACAAGCTGCAATATATATTATATTGTATTATATACTATTTTTATTCTTAAAAGAAACCTCCATGGAGGTTTACAAGAAATAATAATAATGAAAAATAATAATATAAAAATTATAACTAATATGCTAAAACTGTTTCCCAACTCCAATCTAAAACTTCATATGATGGGTAGTTAATGGCATTCTGGAAATATATTTAAAAGATATATATACAGTAAAACCCCGCTAATACGAACCCTGGATATAGCGAACCTTCCCTTATAACAAACCCACGGCGATTCCCAATTCCATTCCATTGAAAATACCATTGTTATAACGAACTATGCGATTTTTAAAATAACGAACTACTCCTATAACGAACCTATTTTCGGTCCCAAAATGATAAAAATATATTTAAAATACTAGGCTTATAACGAAATTAAAATTGTGATTTGAAAATTTTTCAAAACAACAAAATTTTGAGCATGTTTCAGCTCACGGATCGCGATTTCAAAACAAAAAAAATAGCGGCATTGTTTGTTTTCATTTCCATTTTTTTTTTTTTTTTGCTGTATGTTGTATAATTTTTACACATTATACTTTTATTTAATAGAATATCTTTGCATTTGAAAATTTTTAAAATAGAATAAAAATACAAATGGCTTCCAAAATAAAGAAAAAAAATAATGGCGTTCTAAAAAAAAAAAAAAAAAAAAAACATTGGCAGCATGCCCTTTTAGAAGCGTTCTATATCAAGTTTAACCTAGGCTAAAAAATAATTCCAAATAATTTCAAAGCCAGAAATGGTTTGAATAACAGGTTAAAAACAAAATTTAATATACACTTCAGAAGAATATGTGGAAACTGGAATTGGAAGGAGAAAAAAAAAACAGTTCCCCCAAGTTCCCCGTGTCTCATGGGCAACAAACAAATCGACTTATAAATTCTCAAAAACTACCACTACAGTTCTATTTTTAGAATGGAATTCTTGTTAGGTATATGAGTCATTCAGAGTTCGCGAATATTCCCCCTGGCCGGCCGTTTTACCACCGATTTTGTGTTTGCAATTTGGCGTTTTTTATTCGCAATTTTACCGATCGCGCTATCGTATCAACATGTTTCGCGTCCGATTTTTCTGAATTGGATACTTTTGATTCATCCTCAATTGATTCAGAATACACGGAGCTTTATTCCTTTGATGGAAATAATGATATTTTAAGACAATTCTGATTTTCAAATTTTACATTTCACTTTCAAACAACAAGGTATTAGAGGCAATTTTTCAAATAAATTTAGTATTATATTATTTGAGAAATATGTTCTAAAATACTCTTATACCTTTTAAATATATAATTAATAATGTTTTGCTTAGGGGATTTGGCTTAATTTTCAAATAATACATAGGTTTATATATACAAACAAACAAAACAACTTTATTAGGGCGTCTTGCCCTGTACAGATTCGCCGTGGAATTACAGACAATATTCAACACAAGAGAAAAGGGAGAGATAGAGTATTTACAATTAAGGTATGGTAAACAGGGTGACTTTTTTATTGTGCCCCTGTTCTTCTCTCTTCCACGAGTGCAATTTTATTTACAACCGCTTTTTGATAGTTGAACAGTTCTATTGCCCAACTTTTCTTATCTGAAACAGTTTTTATTATCTCTATTGAGTTAAAATGCGGTCTAGGAAGACTTTTCAGGATCTTATTTCTCTCTCCTTCCAGATCCCCGCACTCAGCAGTAAAATGGTATATTTCATCGGTTATCTGACTTCCGCATAACCTACAGTACAAATATTCTTTCTTAATTACGTAAATATGATTTTCTTTGATCAATGTTGATATTAATCTGATCTGTGCAATAAAACTCACTAAAGCTGAGGACAGATTGCATGAAAAATAATGTTCTGGAATGAATGAATCATAAAGTAACCTATAGTTTGAGTATGTTTTCGTAAGAGATAATTTTGACAGATCTTGCTGCAATAGCTGTTCAATTTTTATTTTTAGTATATTCGGAAGTTCGATCTGTATGTCATCATAAATTAACCTATAGTTTAGCCGTGTGAGTCCACAATGATTGATGATATCCATGATATTTTTACAGAATCCTATAGGTTTTTTGTCATTAAGGAAATTTCCTTCAATCTATTCCAGCATAGCTTAGGTAGTCTATTGTCTTCCATTTTTTGTAATCTAATGAAATATTTCATAATTAATTTGATCGTTGTAAAAGTCAGAGATATTCTGCCTGTTTCCAGCCTTACAATATACCCTGGTATATATCTTGGTAGATTCAGAAAGTTTTTGATAAACGTATTCTGTATTTGGTCTATAATATCAGTATTGTCCCAAGCCCACACAGGGGCCGCATAGAGTAGTATTGATTTAATAACTGAGTCAAATAAATTCAGTGCAACTTTTAATGAATTAATTTTTTCCTTTTTTATCAGTCTAATAGTTGCATTTATTGCCGTATTTGCTTTGGCTTTATAAAAGAGGGCTACCTTTTTGCTATTATTAGTGGTAGTGAATGGATATCCCAAATATAAAATATTGGACGCAACAGTCAGTGGGATGTCCCCCCAGTACCAGTTTTCGTGTCTTGCCGGTCTTCCTCCATTTCTAAATACCATTATTTTGGACTTATTTTCATTTAAAACTAATTTGTTATTATCCAGGTAAGACTTTAGTAAATTGATTTTAATGTGTAGATTAATTTTCGATTCTCCAATTATGGCTATGTCATCCACATACAGAAGTAGGTGTAAAACACCAAAATCAGGGAGATGAAATCCTGTAAGTGCTGAGTTATTATAAAGTTCTATTAGGTCGGCCATATATAATATAAATAAAAGTGGGGAAAACATAGGTTTATATATAAACATGTATGGTAATGTAAAGAAGAACCTATTATCAAATGACTTCTTTTGATATTCAGCATTACTGTAAAGAAATAGGTCAATTTAGGGAATTAAAACAAAGTGACCATTATTAAGTGGCTGCCTTTTCCTGTTTGTATGGCTGTTTTTTAATTATACCGTCTAAAAATTTAGAAAAGTTTACAAAAAATGGCCAAACCGTGGCTATAGTGAACCAAAAGTTCTGTCCCATTGGGGTTCACTATAGAGGGGTTTTACTGTATTTCCTGTTTATTTCCTTTATCATCAACAAATATATCAATATATTTTCACTAACCCAAATATTTTAGATATAATTTAGCAATTAGGCTTTCGCTACGCCATCTATTGAGTAATTTATTAACTATTTTAAAGATTCAAAATGTATTTTGTGCTTTTTTTTTAAACACGAGATTAGGATCTATTAAAATTTATAAATTAATATTTTTATAAGGGAAGGATTTTAATATATAAAAATACATTAGTACAAACTGTTTACCAATTACATTTCGCTTTTTTTTTTTTCAAATCCTTTTTTGAATAATTAAAATGATACAACTTTCTACAAAATATTTTGGAAGATTTTAAAATGGGAGTGTGCAGAATTTGAATAATTGGAGAACTTGTTGAATTTGGTTCTAACTTCTTTATTAACTAGCTTTACACACCCAAGATAGTGGACACTCAACTGCTGTGATAGAGATGCATTGAGACATCTGAGGCTCTTCATTGGACACGACGACAACAGAAAATTGACATGGACCCAGAACAGCAGCTTTACACACCCAAGATAGTGTGGAGTGTGACTGCTGTGATAGAGAGGTATGGAGACATCTGAGGCTTTTTATTGGACACGACAGAAGCAACAACGGATAATATCAAAGCATAGGGCGTCACTCCGTAAAAAAAAAAGTCAAAGCAATACGCTATTTACAGTGTATTAACATATTTAGAGTGTTATGCAATTGAGAATTTAAACAATTAATTGATTGCTTTAATCAATTGTTACAAAAGAGGGAAAAATAAATGAAAAATAGTTAGTAAAGGGAATATAAAATGTAGGGGAATATATATTGTAACATAGTATTTATTAATTTTATTTATGTAACATAGTATTTCTCAATTTTATTATTTTTTATTTAACAGAGTGGTCATTTTTATATTTTATATCTTGCGACTCTGTAAATTTCCCTCGTGGCTTATCTTTTGTTTTACTTTTGATAGTCTGTCCTTGCCTGAAATAAATTTTGTTTCCTCCTGAAGTTTTTGTCTTCCCTAATTTTCCACGTGGCATTTTGGTGGAGATGCTGGGTAAGTTAGGGAAGACAAACTGAAGATCGCCGAGAAGACCTTGAAGCCATGGGTGCTGTGATCTACATTTTCGGAGACTGACATCAGGATTCCACCGCCGTGCTAAAGCCAAGACTTCCCTCGAAGATGACGATGTCCCTATAGACGATACGACGACAAAGCCGCTCTTCACGCCGCAAGAAAATGGACGCAAAGGTACTAGGGACAAAGTTCCAAGACTTCGATGGAATCCTTGGCAGAAGCACGTTAAAACCACGTCAGTATCTACAATAATTGATAGCAGTGGGTCACAGCTCCCATAGGGAAGAAGCTATGTAACATAGTATTTATTAATTTTATTTATGTAACATAGTATTTCTTACTTTTATTATTTTTTTATTTAACAGAGTGGTCATTTTTATATTTTATATCTTGCGACTCTGTAAATTTCCCTCGTGGCTTATATTTTGTTTTACTATTGATAGTTTGTCCTTGCCTGAAATAAATTTTGTTTCCTCCTGAAGTTTTTGTCTTCCCTAATTTTCCACGTGGCAACATAGTTGTGTACAAATTTTTTAGCAAGGAAGGCTTCCCCAACTTGAGAGAGTTCTCCTCCAGACAAGGTCTTCTTGAACACTCCTCAGTTCCACGCCGAGGAAGTTCCTATAGATATTCGTCTTGGCAGACGCCAGGATGGCCAGGGCGTTATCGTCTAGGCCAGGGGTCTCCAAACTACGGCCCGAGGGCCACATCCGGCCCGCAGACAGATTTTGTCCGGCCCGCGGAGACATACTTGAAAACTCCTTTTAGAGAACAAATATTTTTATAGCAAATAAAATGTTTGTGATAAGTTGGATATAGAAACACAGAATGGTAATGAGTAAAGACTTTATAATTTATGCAGTAAATTTAACTTCAGCATATAATAACTAACAAATTATTGAAATGAATCCAACTTACATTTTATACATTGTAAGTAATGAACAACACATACCTTATAACATGACATATGAAATGCTAATGAGATGTATGTAATTGAGATTTTCCACCGACAATAGTTTGTATTTGTGGACTAATTTTACTTGTACCAATTATTAAAAGATATTTAAGATGCTCGTCAGTTAATTTAGATCTGTATACATTTTTTGTGTACTTCATTTTGGAGAAGGCTTTCTCACACAAATAAGTAGTACCAAAAACGGAAAACAGCCCACGAGCAAATTTATGCAAATTATCAAATTGTGTCAGTGGAAGACTCTTATAAAATTCCAACAAAGATGAGTTTTCATATTTGTTCTTAATTATATCACTGCACTGAAGATCAATCATTTCCATTTGAAGTTCCGGGGCTAGGGTTTCAATGTCAGCATCAAAAGGATTCTGAAAAATCTTAATTTGATTCGCAATGGCATCAAAGTCCGAGAAACGAGTATCAAAATTTATCTTCAAAGCACTCAAAGTTTCGATTGCAAAATCGATAAGAAACTCAGTCTCAGTAGTGTGGCTGAATATTTCACATGTTTTAAAATGTGAAAAACATTTACTTCGTAGTTGTGATTGAAACAGTATCAATTTCATCCGGAATGACTTGATATTAGTGTATAAATCAGGAAGATGCTGGTTTTCTCCTTGCAATCTCAAATTCAGTTCGTTCACATGTTTTGTCAAATCAACTTAGAATGCTAACTTCCATAGCCATGCGTTGTTTTGTAATTCAGTAAGAGGGCGGTGCTTTTCATTCAAAAAAATTTCGATCACTGCTCGAAGTTCAAAAAAGCGCTGAAGGACTTTCCCACAACTAAGCCAGCGTACGGCAGTATGATAAGGTAAGTCTGTTTCTCCAATCTCTGCAATAAATTGTCGGAATTGTCGGTGATTCAGCCCAAAAGATCTGATGAAATTAACAATTGATATGACTGGTTTCAGAACGTCAGACATATCCAAACATTTTCCGCACAAAGACCGTGACTCAAATTATGGGTGAATTGCCACTCGAAAGGGTGGTGCCATCCCGGCCTTTCCAACGAGTCGGTGTAGATTTGGCGGGCCCTATCATTACTAAGCCAATGTTAAAAAGATCAAAAATACTGTTTAAGACTTATATTGTTTTATTCATCTGTTTCACCACCAAGGCAATACATCTTGAGGTGGTTTCTGATCTCACTGCAGAAGCATTTATAGCTACTCTTGGGAGATTTACCTCGAGACGCGGCTTGCCTTCAGATATTTTCAGTGATAATGCTACAAATTTCAAATTGGCCAATAGAGTTTTGTTGGATTTTTACAGGGAATTGGATATTCAAAATTTCTGTGCTCAAAAAGGGATTAGGTGGCATTTTATTCCTCCCTCCGCTCCCCATTTTGGTGGACTTTGGGAGGCAGGTATTAAATCTGTTAAAAGTCATTAAATCAAAGTAACGAAGTCGGTCATTCTTAACTTTGAAGAATTCTATACGTTGCTTACTCAGATAGAAGCAATTCTGAATTCGAGACCACTTCTTCCCCTTGATTCCAACTTTGATTCTTATGAAGCACTAACTCCTTCACATTTTTTGATTGGTTCCCCTATTCTGGCTATTCCAGATGAAGTTGTGGATGATTTAAATCACATTTCCCGTTGGAAATGTATCCAATCAATGAAGATTAGTTTTTGGAAAAAATGGTCCCAAGACTATCTTAATCTGTTGCAAGCACGTCCAAGGTGGCATAGGACTCATCAAGATCTACAATCTGGACAGCTTGTACTCATGAAACAAGACTCCACACCTCCTCATCATTGGCCTCTGGCGCGAATCATCAAGACCTATAAAGGACCAGACGGACACGTGCGAGTCGTAGACCTTAAAACTCCAAAGAATGTACTCAAGCGTCCCATCACCAAGATAGCTCCTCTGCCATTCAAGGAATGAATTCTATTCTTGTTGGACTTGGCTGTCCAACGGGGGGGAGTATGTTTGGTTAAATTGCATATTTTCTTGTTTGTCATTTATAATAGAAATTGTTTGGTCATATATTGTTTTGCATAATTCTTTATTTTATTTTGATTTAATCTGTGTACATATTTTATTGATTCGGCAACACTGTTGTATATATATTTTGTGTTGCTTAGTTATTTCTAGTAGTTTTAAGTCAGTCATGCTAGTAGTTTAAGTCATTCATTAATGTAGCCAATTCAAAGATAAATTAAATAGTCATTGGTTCCTTATCGATTTGCTTGGAGTTCACTTTATTCAAACCACAGAACAAAGTCAAGTTTTTATTCATCGCTGTGCCGTAGCGCATAAGGTTTTCGCTCGGTAGTAAACTCGAACAACAGTATTTTTACTTATTAATTATTTTAATAGTAAGGGTTCCAAAAATAGTAATGAACTTTTTTCTACTTCTTCAGTTCTCTTTAAAAAATATTAAAAAGTATAGAATAATTACAAATTTTTATTAGTATATACTATTTTTGAAACGACATTTTAAAATTATACCTCATGTTTTTCTTTTCAACGAAAAATCCAAATTTATATTATTGTTATCTCCTTAAAATAAATTTGGATTTTTCGTTGAAAGGAAACACATGCAGTATAATTTTAAAATGTTTTACAATCACAAGCTGCAATATATTATATTGTATTATATACTATTTTTATTTTCAAAAGAAACCTCCATGGAGGTTTACAAGAAATAATAATAATTAAAAATAATATAAGAAAAATTATCCCTATATATAGTCACGACCGTCTGTCACGGCCTCTGTCACGGATGCGCGCGCACAGGGAGGTCACGTGCTCGCCGGCAGCCAATAAAAATTAAATATATATATATATATATTATAAACAGAAGGTAATAAGACCAAATCTAATGATAAGGCACAATTTGGAATATAGATTAGAAACAGAAGGTAATAAGACCAAATCTAATGATAAGAAACAATTTGGATTATAGATTAGAAGGTAATAAGACCTAATCTAATGATAAGGTACAATTTGGATTATCTATATATATATAAATAAATGTTTGTATGTTTGTGTGTGTGTGTTTGTATATGTCTGGTATACAAATTCGCAGTAGTTCACTAATTCAAACCAAAATTTCCATACATAGGTAAAAAAAATACGGGGAAGACGATAGGCTATTTTGAAAATATATAAATCAATTATTAAAACTATATATTTTTAGTCAGAAAATGATGATGACGATATTGCTGTATCATGTTTGATTATCAGATACAAAATTATATCGGGAAAAATTCCAAAAAGCAGAGACCACGGGTGAAACCAGTTCATTATTTTGTACGCAGGAACAAAATTCTAACAGAAAAACATTCATTCGACAGAAAACAAAGGCCAGATCATCTATATATATATAAATGAATGTATGTGTGTGTGTGTCTGTCTGTCTGTCCTTTATGCCTGACTAAACCACTCATTGGAACGCCATGAAACTTTGGGAAGTTATTTAGTATAGTACTGGGAAGGTTTCTAGCAAATAAAATTTTTGAAATAACTTTTCGCTTTAAAATAATCAAGATAAATATTCTAATTTATCTGTTATAATTCAACAATCTGCTCTAAATATTATCATGATGATACGATGATTTTGTAATGTAGAAAATTAGGAAAGATAAAATTCAGGATGACACGGCAATTTATTTGAGACAAGAATAATGATACAATTCCAAGGCAAGATACTATTCCTTTAACTTCCAATTACCGAGGGAACCAATTAATATTGATTTTATTCAACTTATCGAGTATTTTTCAAGGGACCGGGAAAAAATGTTCACTTTATTGAGAGATTCGTTAAACAAACCTTTACTCGGGTAAAACCCGGGCGAAGCCGGGTACGTCCATACAAGAATAATGATACAATTCCAAGGCAAGATACTATTCCTTTAACTTCCAATTACCGAGGGAACCAATTAATATTGATTTTATCCAACTTATCGAGTATTTTTCAAGGGACCGGGAAAAAATGTTCACTTTATCGAGAGATTCGTTAGACAAACCTTTACTCGGGTAAAACCCGGGCGAAGCCGGGTACGTCCGCTAGTCTTTCTATAAAAATATCGCTTCTCAGACACAAAGTTTGGAGCGGGACGTTTCACAAGAGTGACATCCACGGCGCCAATTTATAATTGTAACAAATAGTATTTGAATAAAAACATTCAATCGGGTAAAACACGGGCGTTGCCCGGGTCATTCGGCTAGTTAATATATATAGTCACGACCGTCTGTCGTGGCCTCTGTCACGGATAATATACAGTTATCATCGTCATGCGTTCTTAATTCTGTCACCGTTTGCTTTTGGTTCAGTGGTAGAATGCTCGCCTGCCACGCGGGCGCCCCGAGTTCGATTCCCGGCCGATGCATTTTTTTTTTTTTTACAATTTTTAAAACTCATTTATATATTATACAAGAATGACATCCACGGCGCCAATTTATAATTGTAACGAATAGTATTTGAATAAAAGCATTTAATCGGGTAAACCCCGATTGTTGTAGATTATAAACACAAGGTAATAAGACCACATCCATGATAAGGTACAGTTTGGATTATAGATTATAAACACAAGGTAATAAGACCACATCCATGATAAGGTACAATTTGGATTATAGATTATAAGCACAAGGTAATAAGACAACATCCATGATAAGATACAGTTTGGATTATATATTATAAACACAAGGTAATAAGACCACATACATGATAAGGTACAATTTGGATTATAGATTATAAGCACAAGGTAATAAGACAACATCCATGATAAGATACAGTTTGGATTATAGATTATAAACACAAGGTAATAAGACCACATCCATGATAAGGTACAATTTGGATTATAGATTATAAGCACAAGGTAATAAGACAACATCCATGATAAGATACAGTTTGGATTATATATTATAAACACAAGGTAATAAGACCACATACATGATAAGGCACAATTTGAATTATAGATTATAAACACAAGGTAACAAGACCACATCCATTATAAGGTACAGTTTGGATTATAGATTATAAACACAAGGTAATAAGACCACATCCATGATAAGGCACAATTTGAATTATAGATTATAAACACAAGGTAACAAGACCATATCCATGATAAGGTACAATTTGGATTATAGATTATAAACACAAGGTAACAAGACCACATCCATGATAAGGTACAGTTTGGATTATAGATTATAAACACAAGGTAACAAGACCACATCCATGATAAGGTACAGTTTGGATTATTACTATATATAGTCACGACCGTCTTTCCTCATCGGCCGCCTCTGTCACGGATAATATACAGTTATCATCGTCATGCGTTCTTAATTCTGTCACCGTTTGCTTTTGGTTCAGTGGTAGAATGCTCGCCTGCCACGCGGGCGCCTCGGGTTCGATTCCCGGCCGATGCATTTATTATTATTTTTTTTTTACAATTTTTAAAACTCATTTATATATTATACAAGAATGACATCCACGGCGGCAATTTATAATTGTAACGAATAGTATTTGAATAAAAGCATTTAATCGGGTAAACCCCGGGCATTGCCCGGGTCATTCGGCTAGTAACTAATATGCTAAAACTGTTTCCCAACTCCAATCTAAATCTTCATATGATGGGTAGTTAATGACATTCTGGAGATATATTTAAAAGATATATACAGTAAAACCCCGCTAATACGAACCCTGGATATAGCGAACCTTCCCTTATAACAAACCCACGGCGATTCCCAATTCCATTCCATTGAAAATACCATTGTTATAACGAACTTTGCGATTTTTAAAATAACGAACTACTCCTATAACGAACCTATTTTCGGTCCCAAAATGATAAAAAATATATTTAAAATACTAGGCTTATAACGAACTTAAAATTGTGATTTGAAAATTTTTCAAAACAACAAAATTTTGAGCATGTTTCAGCTCACGGATCGCGATTTCAAAACAAAAAAATAGCGGCATTGTTTGTTTTCATTTCCTTTTTTTTTTTTTTTTGCTGTATGTTGTATAATTTTTACACATTATACTTTTATTTAATAGAATATCTTTGCATTTGACAATTTTGAAATAGAATAAAAATACAAATGGCTTTCAAAATAAAGAAAAGAAACAAATAATGGCGTTCTAAAAAAAAACATCGGCAGCATGCCCTTTTAGAAGCGTTCTATATCAAGTTTAACCTAGGCTAAAAAATAATTCCAGATAATTTCAAAGCCAGAAATGGTTTGAATAACAGGTTAAAAACAAAATTTAATATACACTTCAGAAGAATATGTGGAAACTGGAATTGGACGGAGAAAAAAAACAGTTCCCCCCAAGTACCCCGTGTCTCATGAGCCACAAACAAATCGACTTATAAATTCTCAAAAACTACCACTACAGTTCTATTTTTAGAATGGAATTCTTGTTAGGTATATGAGTCATTCAGAGTCGCGAATATTCCCCCTGGCCGGCCGTTTTACCACCGATTTTGTGTTTGCAAATTGGCGTTTTTTATTCGCAATTTTACCGATAGCGCTATCGTATCAACATGTTTCGTGTCCGATTTTTCTGAATTGGATACTTTTGATTCATCCTCAATTGATTCAGAATACACGGAGCTTTATTCCTTTGATGGAAATAATGATATTTTAAGACAATTCTGATTTTCAAATTTTACTTTTCACTTTCAAACAACAAGGTATTAGAGGCAATTTTTCAAATAAATTTAGTATTATATTATTTGAGAAATATGTTCTAAAATACTCTTATACCTTTTAAATATATAATTAATAATGTTTGCTTAGGGGATTTGGCTTAATTTTCAAATAATACATAGGTTTATATATAAACATGTATGGTAATGTAAAGAAGAACCTATTATCAAAAATGACTTCTTTTGATATTCAGCATTTACTGTAAAGAAATAGGTCATTTTAGGGAATTAAAACAAAGTGACCATTATTAGTGGCTGCCTTTTCCTGTTTGTATGGCTGTTTTTTAATTATACGGTCTAAAATTTAGAAAAGTTTACAAAAAATGGCCAAACCGTGGCTATAGTGAACCAAAAGTTCTGTCCCATTGGGGTTCACTATAGAGGGGTTTTACTGTATTTCCTGTTTATTTCCTTTATCATCAACAAATATATCAATATATTTTCACTAACCCGAATATTTTAGATATAATTTAGCAATTAGGCTTTCGCTACGCCATCTATTGAGTAATTTATTAACTATTTTAAAGATTCAAAATGTATTTTGTGCTTTTTTTTTAAACACGAGATTAGGATCTATTAAAATTTATAAATTAATATTTTTAAGGGAAGGATTTTAATATATAAAAATACATTAGTACAAACTGTTTACCAATTACATTTCGCTTTTTTTTTTTCAAATCCTCTTTTGAATAATTAAAATGATACAACTTTCTACAAAATTTTTTGGAAGATTTTAAATGGGAGTGTGCAGAATTTGAATAATTGGAGAACTTGTTGAATTTGGTTCTAACTTCTTTATTAACTAGCTTTACACACCCAAGATAGTGGACACTCAACTGCTGTGATAGAGATGCATTGAGACATCTGAGGCTTTTTATTGGACACGACAAAAGCAACAACGGATAATATCAAAGCATAGGGCGTCACTCCGTAAAAAAAAAAAAGTCAAAACAATACGCTATTTACAGTGTATTAACATATTTAGAGTGTTATACAATTGAGAATTTAAACAATTAATTGATTGCTTTAATCAATTGTTACAAAAGAGGAAAAAATATATGAAAATAGTTAGTAAAGGGAATATAAAATGTAGGGGAATATATATTGTAACATAGTATTTATTAATTTTATTTATGTAACATAGTATTTCTCAATTTTATTATTTTTTATTTAACAGAGTGGTCATTTTTATATTTTATATCTTGCGACTCTGTAAATTTCCCTCGTGGCTTATCTTTTGTTTTACTTTTGATAGTCTGTCCTTGCCTGAAATAAATTTTGTTTCCTCCTGAAGTTTTTGTCTTCGCTAATTTTCCACGTGGCATTTTGGTGGAGATGCTGGGTAAGTTAGGGAAGACAAACTGAAGATCGCCGAGAAGACCTTGAAGCCATGGGTGCTGTGATCTACATTTTCGGAGACTGACATCAGGATTCCACCGCCGTGCTAAAGCCAAGACTTCCCTCGAATATGACGATGTCCCTATAGACGATACGACGACAAAGCCGCTCTTCACGCCGCAAGAAAATGGACGCAAAGGTACTAGGGACAAAGTTCCAAGACTTCGATGGAATCCTTGGCAGAAGCACGCTAAAACCAGGTCAGTATCTACAATAATTGATAGCAGTGGGTCACAGCTCCCATAGGGAAGAAGCTATGTAACATAGTATTTATTAATTTTATTTATGTAACATAGTATTTCTTACTTTTATTATTTTTTATTTAACAGAGTGGTCATTTTTATATTTTATATCTTGCGACTCTGTAAATTTCCCTTGTGGCTTATCTTTTGTTTTACTATTGATAGTTTGTCCTTGCCTGAAATAAATTTTGTTTCCTCCTGAAGTTTTTGTCTTCCCTAATTTTCCACGTGGCAATATAGTTGTGTACAAATTTCTTTAGCAAGGAAGGCTTCCCCAACTAGAGAGAGTTCTCCTCCAAACAAGGTCTTCTTGAACACTCCTCAGTTCCACGCCGAGGAAGTTCCTATAGATATTCGTCTTGGCAGACGCCAGGATGGCCAGGGCGTTATCGTTTAGGCCATGCCCGAAGACCCAACCCTTCAGGTCAGAGGGCCGCCCGATTATGGTAAATGCCTCCCGGACGAGAGGCCTGATGTAGCGGCAGGACCAGTACCGGTGAACCAGCGACCGTTCGCCGGACCCAAAGGCGACGCAGGACTCTTGGGCCGATGATGGATGGGGCAGTGCTTGCAGATACAACCTCACTGCCACGTTGTGCCCGGAAAAGGCGCAGCGCCGGAACGCTGTTTGGTGTTAGAGCCTTGTGAGGGATCTTGAATGTGGAATATGCTTCTACTAAGATGGACTGTTATTCTCATTCCTGTTTTCTCTCTTCATTTTTTCTTCCATTTTTCCACTTGTCTACTTTTGTTCTTAATTAGTATTGGAGTTAGCTTGGCTTAGTTTACTTTTGTTTTATAAAACTGCCTCGGTACCTTGTGCATCACTTAAATCAAAACTCAGCCTTAGCCAGTCCCAAGCCCGGATGAAAAAGGAGGAGGGGGAGCAGTAACAAGCTCGCTAAAAACCTGGGCTCAGCTGCCCCGGGTGATAGTACCCTGTGGGGCTCCTAATCCAGGGATACAGAATGAGCAGAGTTTGTATCCCATGTTAGAAATGGCTGCACATGGCGTCTGTTCATCATGTCAGAGGCTTTCCGTCTTAATGATAAAGACAGATGCACTCTACTTCACACAGTCATGATGGTTGTCAAACAAACTTGATACCCTAATATGATTGAGTAGAGATAAGAAAGAAGAAGAGACTTAAATTAAGTTCCACTGGATTTTATTTTTGACGGGATGTGAAATATAAATATTAAATTTATCTCTTATACACTACATGAAATTTCACTATAATGCTCGTTGTAGTCATTTCGTTTTCTGATTTGTGTTAATATTCCATAGCTGAGCAAATGTTTTCAAAAGTTGTATAGTACTTTTTTAGAGCATTGGAATCTTCTTTGTATTTTAATTGTGAACATTCAGGTAAATTACAGATTGAATAGGAATGTTTTACATACTGGAAATATTGGCAGTACTGTATTACAGGTAGGCTGGCTTGAAGTCTGGGGCTGTTCCAATGCTTTCAAGAAAAAAGGCTTTTTTGAAAGACTTTATTTAACTTGCTTCCTGTCTGTCCACAAATTTTTTAATCAATTTTAAAGACACTTCTAGAGCCCTTTTCTTTTCTGAAATTTGGTACACTTTTCAGAACCCGAAGACAATGCAAATTGTCAAATTTTCAGATTTCTGGATTGTCAGGGTGGTCGGAGTGGCCAGAAAAAATGAACAAATTTCTATATTTCTTTTTAAGTCTTGTGTTACGCCCCTTACACTGACCAATCCGCCGCGAGCAGGCCTCCCTTCTATTTAAGGCCTAATCCCAAGCGAACTTTTGATTCTAAGTTTTGTAAATTCATGAATAAAAACTAAGTAAATAATTAATAAGTTAAGCTTTTTCCAAATGCACTAAAAAGTAAAATATTATATCTTCTGTCAATTAGCAATTGAAGGTATCTGATTGAAAATAAAAGCGGCGGGGGACAATCATATTTAGAGAAGAGGTGAAAATGTAGCAAACACTTATAAAAATCGCTAATCAGCTGATTAAAACACATTAGGTTAAAAATTAATGATGATCGTCCCCCGCCGCTTTTATTTTCACTCAGATACATCTAATTGCTCAATGACAGAAAAAAAAATTTTCCTTTTTAGTGCATTGGAATAAAAGGTTTTTTTTAAATGGTATTTTTGCTTTTTAATTATTTTAATAGTAAGAGTTCCAAAAATTGTAACCATCTCTTTTTTTTTTACTTCTTCAGTTCTCGTTAAAAATAATAAAAATATAGATTAATAACAAATTATTACTAATATATACTATTTTTATTCTTAAAAGAAACCTCCATGGAGGTTTACAAGAAATAATAATGGTGGTTAAATAGATAGATATCAAGATTCTAAATAATAACTAATATGCAAAAACACTGTCCCCCAACTTCAAACTAAATCTTCATATAACGGGTAGTTAAAGATATTCTGGAGATATATTTAAAAGATATATATATTTCCTGTTTATTATCTTTATCATAAACAAATATTTCAATATATTTTCACTAACCCAAATATTTTAGATATAATTTAGAAATTTGGCTTTCGCTACGCCATCTATTGAATAAATTATTAACTATTTTAAAGATCCTAAATGTATTTTGTGCTTTAAAAAAAAAATATTAGGATTTATTAAAATTCATATATTAATATTTTTAAGGGCAAGATTATAAAATTTAAAAATTATATTAGTACAAACTGTTTACAAATAACATTTCTCAATTTATTTTTTAAAATTCTTTTTTGAATAATTAAAATAGTACACCTTTTTACTGAAATGTTTTGGAAGATTTCAACATGTGAATTTGCATAATTTGAATAATTTCAGAACTTGTTGAATTTGGCTCTAACTTCTGAACTTTAAATTCCTTGAGATTTAAGGGGCCTCATAAATCACACATTTTTCGACCGCATGAAAACAGGCCGCCAGTTGTATTATTCTGCTCTACTCAAGTTTGTTGAAAATAGTTCCATTTTAGTGATGTTTTCTCTCACAGACAATTTTAACAATTTAATTGACAATTCTAATTATGTGAAAAAATAATAGAAAAAAATAATTCAGCTATATGGCGCTCTGGCATCTAAAAAGCTCATGTGCTCCTGGTCAGGCTATGCCTTCTTTATTTCTTCTAATTATCTGTTACAGAAAAAATAGAATGAATGGTAATATATAATAAAGAAGTAAATAAAATGTAAGGAAATATATATTCGAATATTAAAATAAAAAAGGCATATCCTGACTACGTTCAGATGGCAGAGCGCCATCTAGTGGAACAGAAATCAACTAAACATTGATTTATCTTGTTCCCTGATATTTGAAAAACCCATTTTTTTTATATAAATAAAGGAACGCCAACCATAAATGCCTTTCGTGGCTCATGCAGCACATCCAGAACTTTAAAAGAAAGAATGAAAAACTATGAATATGCTCTGAAATGGGTTAAATTCGAGAATTCTGCACTTGTAGAACATAGAAAAATCACAGGACATAATAATTTTAACCTAAAAGAAACAAAGATACTAGATTATAAGAAAAATTATTTTAAAAGACAATTTAAAGCAGCCCTTTTCATTCAAAAGAAATGTGCTACAATTAACAGAATAGAAGAAAGAGGAAATATAAATTATATTTATAGATATGCTTTTAATTATATCTAAAAAAGGGGTTTTTTCCACTTTTAATTCTAAGAATAATATTCTGTGTTTCTCAGATAACTATCTTCTTATTATCTGTTATCTTCTTCACACACTTGATAACAGCAACTATTTAAAACATGCTGTGGTAAAATTTATCATTCAGTACTTTGTCTGAAGATGGTAACAACGCTGTTACCGAAACATCACACACTATTTATTTATTTGAATTTCGTCTTATTACTTTGCATTTGGTCAAACTTTTAAGGTTCTCATTCTTCCTAATTGGTTTATTAAATTAATATACTATCTTATATCGTGTCCTCCAGTTTTACACTAGATTGTTTTTAAAATCCCTATATATATATAAGTCAGTGTATGTATGTATGTGATGATTTAAGACCATAGAATTGTTGTAAATAGTCCAGATATCTACTACCACATGTTCCACCACGTAATTGTATATAACTTGTTATTTACTGCAAATAGAAAGCCTCAAATAACATCAATCTGTACCGCGTAAGAATCTAATAAAGTAGAACAACTGTACAGATAGAAGGAATGGAGAATAACAGGCGAAAATTATGGTTAAAACTAATCAGGCCTGAGCGAGAATAAGAAAGCAGGCCTAGCGAGCCCAGTCCAATTTTTACGAGGTCGTGGCCCTCCTGGATAATATAACTTTCCCCCCTGTTTACGTCATAAAAGAGAAGTGACCTGTTCGGACCCAGCTAAGCTATAAAATGAGGCCCCGATCCTCAGTTAGTCAGTCCTTAGTTAGTCTTTGTTTCAGTCCCAGTCCGCCGGACGCTCCGATAGAGGTAAATCCTTTCCTGTCAGAAATCTCCTCGTCCCATTCCTTCGAGACGTTCAGACGCTTCTTAGTGAAATCTCTGTTTGTTTATTTCACCTTTGGCCCAGCTGTGTCGCCTTTCACCACGACTGCACGGTAGAGTTGACATCGAGGTTCGTCTAGCATCAGGTAATACTGGTCCCAGAGGTCCCAAGATATCACAGACTCCCTCGTCCGAAGAGCTGACAGGATTGTGGACGCCAAGGTGCAAGTAAGCAAGTAGACCACTGTCTTTACAGAAAGATGGAACAGGGAAGCGAGGAGGATTCAAAGGAGCCCATGGAGTCCGATCCAGGCTAAGAAAGTGGCGAAAACCCCACTTTTCCCAAGATAAAAGAAAATACCCTCGGTAGGACGCAGGAAATCGCCCCCAGACAGGAAGACGCCACGCCCCCGCCGGCAGTATAAGATGTCCTGGGGAGGTTGACGACGATGCTACCTCAGCTGGTCGCGGCGACCGGACTATCGCGAGATGTGGAGCTACCGCGCTACGATGGTTCGTACGAGGCGCAGAGCTTCTTCACCAACTACGACGCCCAAACAGATCGGGCCCAACTACAATACTCTACAAGACTGAGAAAGCCACCAAACCTCCTGCAAGCACCCCTCCGAGTTACCAACACGCGAGCGTATGTTACCTGCTCCCCCGACCATCTCTAAACCACGAGCCCAGCGCAAGCAGTGAACTCTAGCTGTCCCAGGGATCCTCCAACCACGGCACCAAAACAGGCCTGTTCCGACCCACAAGACAGCACAACAGTAGGTTCCTACTCACATAACTTTTGTTGAACAATTGCTCGTTCGAGCTGAACTGTCCAATAATGTAAACCTACCTCTACTACTTGATACAGGAGCATCTATCGATATAATTAGGCAAAATACTTTTAAAATAATAGAAATCAGTTTGCAAAAGCAAATACCTGTCCACCCATTTAACTTAACTATTATCGCCCTATCTAACAATATTTTCACCATAGGTTATATTTTTTTAAATTTAAAAATAGGTAACATAACGCAGAACATAAAATTCTATATCCTAGATACACCCTTGCCTTTTGGCATCTTATCCCTTAACTCTATAAAAATATTTCTACTAATTATAAACTGTCCTCAGCTACTCTTGTATCAAGATAATGTACCCCTACCAACTACATTGTACACATTCACCTCGTGCAAGCAACACGTGTCCCATGGACAGTTTAATACAACTGACCCATTTACTAAATCTTCCCCTCCTGGAACGGGTTGCTCACACGTGGTGAACTCCAACACTCTTATTTGGCCTCATTGTAATGTTCCTGATCCTATTTTCAACGCCCCTATGTCCTTTTCTTTCATAGCTTTGGACAGAAGTAACCTAGGTCACAGCCTTCCAAAACTATTCCAATCGTTAAATTCCAACATAGCTACACTCCCTCGTACCTTCCTTTTACATGCAGATTTAATCATCGACAAACCCCTCTCAACAAAATAAACAACACCCTCTCACATCACTTTTTCCAATTGACAACAATTTTTAGTGCGCGACCTAACAACCAAATCCAATTTCGAGCCACACAAGCTCCATAACGTCGCCACACTAAACACACAAAAAAAATCCACATTAAACGTGTCATATCCACTAACAATATAAGAATTCTCGATATATGTTCGTACAACCAGCACCCATGACTTTAGTAAATTTGTTATTCATGGTGAAACAGGTTGGATTTTTACCAAGCAATGACTTCACGTGATACCTTTTCATTTACATTTTTTTCGCTCCGTGTCACAGTGCCACACCACAAAACTCTTTCACTTTTCAGGCCAAAGACGCCTTCACGCCTGTAACACTTCTCACCTCAAAGCGTGTCCACGTCGAAAGTCGCACTTTCACTCACTTCTAACCTGATATCACTGAATAACATTTTTACTAAGTCCGCAACAACATCGAAACACAACAAACATTCGATTTAATATCAATAGATACAATATCCGGATTTTCGAAATACGGACACTCCAAGACGTATCTCCATGTTATAGTGGATCACTTGACCAGATACGCTTGAGCATTCCCATCGAAGTCTACCAGTACCTTAATGTACATCCAAACCATAAAAAGGTACTATAACAAGGGTCTCCAAAACGCCTACTTTCGGATAGAGCGCCCGCATTCACTTCCGAAAAATTCCGCAAATTTCTGCTATCTCGCGGTATACAACCACTACTTACCACCACTAACAACCCGCAAGCTAACGGATTGATTGAACGATTGAACGCCACCATCACTGGAAAGCTAAGATTACTATATCTCGAAAACCCGAAGACATCCTGGACCAAATTAATTAAGCAAGCTGTCCCCTCAAGGAGCCTCTGACCTAGATAGCCACCCCCCTCCACTTCTGGGATACGATAAAAATATTGGCAGCTTTTTTTCGCAGCGAGCTATCAACCTGTGCACATCTTTGCTCTCCTGCTCTTGCCATGAACCCCGCCAGGAAAAAGAAGAAGAATGCTCAGAAGCCCATCGTGGACGTCGATGCCCTGGATAGGGAGGACGAAATGGTGCTCGCCCGCCACCTCCAGGTCCTGATCAACGTTGGACATCCCGCCCTCAAGCCCCTGCACGAAGACGTGATTGAGTACATCGCAGCGCGGAACAAGCAGATTAAGGCCCTTTGCGCTGAAGTGGAGAGCCTCACTGCCACGCTCAGTGCCTTCGCGGAGCTGGACGTCATCACTCCAACTGCCAATCAAAGCACTCAAACCAGCCCAGCTCCTTCCTGCATGAAGGCCTGTTCCCAAACCGACCCAATCAAGCCCGCCGCCCCTGTTCCTGCTGCTCCCCCAACTAAGAAGCCTGCCCCCATCGCGCCCGCTCCTGCTCCCTCAAAGAGGAAGCAGCCTGAGGCTCCCAACCCTCCAGCGAAGAGGACCAACCTGAGGGGTCCCGCAAAACCTGCGCCTTCCCGTCTCTCCAAGCCTGCGGCCGCCCAAGTGGTCCTCCACGGGGAAAAATCGGCGGCCCACACAGTGGTCATCTCTGATGACCCACAGGCCGACCCAAGAGCAATGCTCAAAGCTGTCCGCGCTGCCCACACTCTACCCCAAGGCGTTTGGGCCTCCCTGCGAACCAAAGGGAAGCTTATCCTCCACTCCAGCAACCCCGATACCATTCCAGCTGTCACCAACTCCCTGGCCAACAAGCTGGATGGCATGTAGGTCCGCCAACAGAAGGTGATCCTGCCTCGCATCTGCCTCTTCAAAGTGGATGAGGATACATCCAACTCCACCATTGAAGAGACGCTGCTGGGAACTCCTGCTGTCAGCCAACTACCTGGGGACAAGGTGGTGCGCGTGGCGCACCGTTCTGAAACCAGAAACGGGACCTGCACCGCCTTCATCGAGGTGGACCTCAACACCTTCAGAGCTCTGGGCATTCGCGGAAGAATCGTGGTGGATGGAGTGATCCTCAACTTCGAGGAGTCCATCCGCGCACGAGTCTGCTTCCGCTGTTGTGGCTTCAGCCACAACTCTGCCCAATGCACCAGAGATCCCAAGTGCTTCCACTGCGGTGAAGGCGGCCATGAAGGCCGTTCCTGCCCCTCTGTTGCTGACCGGCGCACTTCCAAGTGCACCAACTGCTGTGCCAAGGGCCTCCCAGACAAGCACGAGGCGAGAGCCTCAAGCTGCCCCACCTTGAAGCTTAGAGCCCTCAAGTTCTAGGCTTCCAGGACCTCCTGCCTCCTCAACTGGCCTCCATCCTGGCTTCTCACCCATCAAGGCGCTGTTTCCCTGACCTCTCCAGCTTTCTCCCCCCCCTGCGATGACACCTCCACTGCCAGATCCTAGGATCCCTTGCCACCAGCTCGCGTTCTGCAGCCATAGTAGGGCTAGAAGACCCAATTTGTAGGCCAATTAGCCCGGATTCTCAAGAAACTCTCGTCCATTTGACACCGAGCTAACAAACAGCCGACATTTTCTTGTCACGGCCCGTCGCCACCTCATGTATCTCTAAGGAATTTTTCGCCACCTATAAAATTAAATATTAGTGCGTGCCTTTTACTATATACCGTTCTAATTCCTAATGAATTAAAATATCTATTCTTTCATTAATAAACCAAAACCAAGTCACCAGGTCTAGATTCTCTCGCCCTCAATTAACTTGTCCACTTAACATCGACACTTAGATCCAAGGACAACATTTTACCAACAAAAATCACACACACCCACATATGTTTAAAAAAACAACAATCCTTGATCGGTTAGAATAGATCGCCGTGTTTCCTGCGCAAATAATAAATGCCGCTTTAGGAAGAATCACGTTTTCACCTAAACGTGACGCAGGGAACAAAAAATCGACAACATTAGGACTTAGTGAGTTTCACAGTTGGAAACAATGTGATCCACGAGCCGCGTCAAACATAAAACAAATTCGATAAGTTAGAAAAACTTATGCCAACAAGAACAAAGATATCGCAATCGAGGACAATTTAAAGCTCTCTCCACCCATCCTAAAAAACAGGAACATACATTTGGCCTACTACTTTCCATTCTTTCCCGATATATAATTTATATAAAATAAGAAAAAGGCATCTCCTTATCGTGCAACTGAAAGTTGCTGATGGCTAGCGCCATCTATCGGAATAAATATCAACTATTCTCGTTGATTTTTAATTATTCCAGAATTGGCCAAATACCCATTCTTGATTAATCAAGAAAAGCTAACCACGGACGCGTTTCGGGCTGTTGGCCCTCATCAGCGTGGTGCAAGCTGTACCTCAACGACCAAAAAATTGGTCATTAAGGCATCCTGAAAAATCATGAAACGGGTAGTTAAGGCTAGAATTGCGTGAGGGCGCTACACAATGTGAAAAAATAGCACAAATGTAACATTGTACTGGGATAAGGTGCATAAATTAAGAAAAAGGCATCTCCTTATCGTGCAACTGAAAGTACAATGTTACAATTGTACTATTTTTTCACATTGTGTAGCGTCCTCACGCAATTCTGGCCTTAACTACCCGTTTCATGATTTTTCAGGATGCCTTAATGACCAATTTTTTTGGTCGTTGAGGTACAGCTTGCACCACGCTGATGAGGGCCAACAGCCCGAAACGCGTCCGTGGTTAGCTTTTCTTTATTAATCAAGAATGGGTATTTGGCCAATTCTGGAATAATTAAAAATCAACGAGAATAGTTGATATTTATTCCGATAGATGGCGCCAGCCATCAGCAACTTTCAGTTGCACGATAAGGAGATGCCTTTTTCTTAATTTATGCACCTTATCCCAGTACAATGTTACATTTGTACTATTTTTTCATATATATATATATATATATTATAAAAATAAATAGTTGTATAGTTTTATAGTTAAGTATTCTATTAAAATTATCTTCATTATTTTGATTATTTAAATTCAAATTATAAAATTTGTAAATTGTTATTATTTAGTATAGATAGAGAGAAAAAAAAATTCCTTTACTTCTAAAACATCATCTAGTTAATTATATATTTATAATTAATAACAATAAAATTTAACAACGTAACGTCTTTTGTATCGGCTTTTACACGTCATTTAGACATACTCTAATCCTATATATAGAATAATAGAAGTGAGAATTTATATGATAGTTAGAAAAAAGAGAGAAAGACAGAACCATGCACTATTAATCAAACTAATAATAAGAAAACAAAAAGTTTTGTAGATAAGGTAGATAAGATTGTTAGTATATATATATATATATTTATAATTTTATATTTTATTCTTTTTTTTAAATGATTTTTTAAATTTTTTTATTTTAAAATATGAATATAAATAGTTGTATTTAGTAAAATATCTATATTATGAATTAACTTTTATTATAAGTTTGGTTATTATGTTTTGAAACCCTAATGGTAGACCAGACATATACAAAAAACTTAAATTGGAGTAATTATTGAAAAAAGAGGTCTGCTGAACCGGGAATTCTCAAATAGAAATTCAGCTTTCAACATTTCATCCCTTCTCTATTATGTCTTAGACCTCCTTTCAACCGGATTTTATGTGTTAATATAAAGTTACTTCAGTGAAACATTTATATGAACAGATATAATGTGTACCTACCTTGTCCGCGAACGCCTTCAACTGTAAACATCTATTTCTGGATGACACATGTTGTGGGGGAGGGGGGGGACAAATTTAGACCTTATATTTTGAAGTTGTAGAAAAAAAGACATTCAAAGAAGAAAGAGAAGATAGTTAAGGGAAGAAATCCAAATTTTATAATCTTTACAGCCAGTTAAATTAAAATAATTGATTCAACACTTATTCATCTTTCAATATTCCTTTAAAAAGGCAAATTATTAGAGTTTAATAAAGCTATTAATTGTGAAAATTCACTTTTATTTAATTTCCATTTTCCTCCCCAGAAATTGGAGATTAAACAAAATGAATTCTATACAATATTACTTTAAAAATCTTGTGAAAAAATCTTCAAATCAGCTATTTAATTTAAGTTTAACTAATTGTTAAAGATTATAAATTTGTAGTAGTGATTATTGAAAGAAATTATAGAAAGTTGATTTAATAAATGGATACTTCCATTTATTTTTTTTAAAGTATTTTATAATTGATATACTGTTGAAATATTTTACTTGTCTGATACTAAATTTGTTTTTAATAAATTCCATGTTTAAATTTTTAACATCTTCTATGAAATTTTCTAATATATTATTTATTCTATAAAATCTTAGAAACTGACCAAAATATATACCTTTACAACAATTTAATGAAATATTAGAATTCATATTACAGTATTTTATAATATTGAAATTATAATTACTTTTTTTATTATAAATTTTAATAGCATTATTTGTAAGGTCTATATTTAGGTCTAAAAAGTTAACTTTTTTGTTTCTATAAATTTTTTCATTGTTCTTAAGTTTCAAGTATTTAGGATAAATTTTAGGTATTAAATTTTTGAACTGTGGATTATTAAATATTATGATGTCATCTACATAACGGAACATTTGCCAGTTAACATTATTTTGTAGAAAGTATTCTCTTTCGTACCAGAATAATATTAAGTTTGCTAATAACGGACTTGAAGACGTTCCCATGGGAACTCCTTCTGATTGAATATATATTTTATTTTTAAATTCTATATAGTTAAAATTTAAAAATGTTTCCAGTAGAGTTTTTGCTGTTTTAAGATCTAATTTAATTGTTTTATATCTGTTATGAATAATTTTAATGTGGAAAGTTTTGTCATTGATGATTTCGTTAAATAAATTGGTTATTTTATTATTTAGATCTCTTAAATTTATTTTAGAATATAGGTCCTCAAAGTCAAATGTGTGTACTGTTTCAATGTTTGTCCAATTGTTCATTAAATAGTTAATGATTTTTTTATTTGAGTCGATAAATTTATAATTATATTTATTAGTTAATTTATTTATAATAAATTGTAGTGTTGAAGCTAATTGTATATCAATGTTTTTTATAACTGAATTTATACCAGATGTGATTGTTCTGAAAGAAATAGGTTTTTTGTGTAGTTTAGGAATTATATAGAACTTTGGTATGTTTGGATTTTTGTAGTGATTATAAATTTTTAGTGAATTTTCAACGTTTTTGATGTCTTTTTTGATTTTTGTGGCTGTAGTTCTAGCAAAAGTGTATTTATGATTATTATCAATTTCCTTTTTTAGTATATCGTGGTATAGATTTTTACAAATTATAGATAAGTTATTGGAACATTTATCTATAGGAGTGATAATAAAGTCCTTCTGTAAATTAATTATATTTTCTTTAAAAGAAGGAATATCTGAATTAGGTTTTGTGTATTTAAGTGTATTATTATAATAATTTATAATTTCCTTTTTAATATTATGTTTCCATTCCAGAAAAGTAAATTCTGGAATACTGTATTTTATACTAGTTTTATTTATGAAAATATCTATATCTTTTAATATAGATTTAATTTTATTATTATAATTGTGTTTAATTTGAGGTATATATTTATACCCTTTATTTAAAATATCCTGATATTCTGGATTTAAAAAAGAAAAATTGCTAGTTAATATATGACCTGAAAACTTATATTTATCAATATAGTTGTTGCAATTACATTTAATTTTTTTAAAATTTGCCAAATTATTAATAAATTGGTTATAATTGCAAACTAAATTACCTATATTTTTGTTGTATCTCCAGATTGTTTTGAAATTTAAATTTTTTATAGGGAAAAGATTATTAATGTTTTGGTTATTAAAAATATCATTAAACTTAATATGATTAAATAAATTGTTATTAAATTTAATGATAATATTAATGTTATTAGTAGATTGTTTAATTTTTCTGTATTTAAAGATGTCGTGTGTGATATCTATTAATCTGTTAGTCAGATTATGAATTTTAATATATTCTATAAGTTTGATAAATTTATTATTATTTAGTTTAAATAATGTTTTAATAAATTTATCGACGAAGTTGTTAGTGTACATTTGTTTTGGGTCCAGTAATTCTTCAAATTCAATGTAACCTAATTTATTGGTAGTTTTACCTCTAGTTTTATTAGGTTTAGTTTTAAATTCATTTTTTTTTTGTATTTGCAGCTGATTTCATAAGTTGAAAATTCTTCTGTTTGTGGTTTGTATGTGTAGTTTAATTCGTCATTAAGTCCATAAGGGAATAATGTGTTGTGTTTATAAATGTAGTTGTTTTCTAATAATAGTCGTTGTTTTTTGTTTTGACATATGTCTAGTATTTCTATCTTAAAGTTGTTAAAAGTATGTAATTGATTGTGTTCTTTCATATATATATTACCAATTGATTTTTTAGCGTGGTTTCTATGTAGGTTTATTCGTATATTTAATGGATTACACGTTTGTCCTATATATGATAATTGACAAATTTGGCATGTTAATTTATAAATAGTATTTACTAATTTACAATTAGTCGTTTGAAATGTGTCATGGTTCTTATATAGGACAAACGTGTAATCCATTAAATATACGAATAAACCTACATAGAAACCACGCTAAAAAATCAATTGGTAATATATATATGAAAGAACACAATCAATTACATACTTTTAACAACTTTAAGATAGAAATACTAGACATATGTCAAAACAAAAAACAACGACTATTATTAGAAAACAACTACATTTATAAACACAACACATTATTCCCTTATGAACTTAATGACGAATTAAACTACACATACAAACCACAAACAGAAGAAATTTCAACTTATGAAATCAGCTGCAAATACAAAAAAAAAAAAATTTAAAACTAAACCTAATAAAACTAGAGGTAAAACTACCAATAAATTAGGTTACATTGAATTTGAAGAATTACTGGACCCAAAACAAATGTACACTAACAACTTCGTCGATAAATTTATTAAAACATTATTTAAACTAAATAATAATAAATTTATCAAACTTATAGAATATATTAAAATTCATAATCTGACTAACAGATTAATAGATATCACACACGACATCTTTAAATACAGAAAAATTAAACAATCTACTAATAACATTAATATTATCATTAAATTTAATAACAATTTATTTAATCATATTAAGTTTAATGATATTTTTAATAACCAAAACATTAATAATCTTTTCCCTATAAAAAATTTAAATTTCAAAACAATCTGGAGATACAACAAAAATATAGGTAATTTAGTTTGCAATTATAACCAATTTATTAATAATTTGGCAAATTTTAAAAATATTAAATGTAATTGCAACAACTATATTGAAAAATATAAGTTTTCAGGTCATATATTAACTAGCAATTTTTTTTTAATCCAGAATATCAGGATATTTTAAATAAAGGGTATAAATATATACCTCAAATTAAACACAATTATAATAATAAAATTAAATCTATATTAAAAGATATAGATATTTTCATAAATAAAACTAGTATAAAATACAGTATTCCAGAATTTACTTTTCTGGAATGGAAACATAATATTAAAAAGGAAATTATAAATTATTATAATAATACACTTAAATACACAAAACCTAATTCAGATATTCCTTCTTTTAAAGAAAATATAATTAATTTACAGAAGGACTTTATTATCACTCCTATAGATAAATGTTCCAATAACTTATCTATAATTTGTAAAAATCTATACCACGATATACTAAAAAAGGAAATTGATAATAATCATAAATACACTTTTGCTAGAACTACAGCCACAAAAATCAAAAAAGACATCAAAAACGTTGAAAATTCACTAAAAATTTATAATCACTACAAAAATCCAAACATACCAAAGTTCTATATAATTCCCAAACTACACAAAAAAACCTATTTCTTTCAGAACAATCACATCTGGTATAAATTCAGTTATAAAAAACATTGATATACAATATTAGCTTCAACACTACAATTTATTATAAATAAATTAACTAATAAATATAATTATAAATTTATCGACTCAAATAAAAAAATCATTAACTATTTAATGAACAATTGGACAAACATGGAAACAGTACACACATTTGACTTTGAGGACCTATATTCTAAAATAAATTTAAGAGATCTAAATAATAAAATAACCAATTTATTTAACGAAATCATTAATGACAAAACTTTCCACATTAAAATTATTCATAACAGATATAAAACAATTAAATTAGATCTTAAAACAGCAAAAACTCTACTGGAAACATTTTTAAATTTTAACTATATAGAATTTAAAAATAAAATATATATTCAATCAGAAGGAGTTCCCATGGGAACGTCTTCAAGTCCGTTATTAGCAAACTTAATATTATTCTGGTACGAAAGAGAATACTTTCTACAAAATAATGTTAACTGGCAAATGTTCCGTTATGTAGATGACATCATAATATTTAATAATCCACAGTTCAAAAATTTAATACCTAAAATTTATCCTAAATACTTGAAACTTAAGAACAATGAAAAAATTTATAGAAACAAAAAGTTAACTTTTTAGACCTAAATATAGACCTTACAAATAATGCTATTAAAATTTATAATGAAAAAAGTAATTATAATTTCAATATTATAAAATACTGTAATATGAATTCTAATATTTCATTAAATTGTTGTAAAGGTATATATTTTGGTCAGTTTCTAAGATTTTATAGAATAAATAATATATTAGAAACTTTCATAGAAGATGTTAAAAATTTAAACATGGAATTTATTAAAAACAAATTTAGTATCAGACAAGTAAAATATTTCAACAGTATATCAATTATAAAATACTTAAAAAAATAAATGGAAGTATCCATTTATTAAATCAACTTTCTATAATTTCTTTCAATAATCACTACTACAAATTTATAATCTTTAACAATTAGTTAAACTTAAATTAAATAGCTGATTTGAAGATTTTTTCACAAGATTTTTAAAGTAATATTGTATAGAATTCATTTTGTTTAATCTCCAATTTCTGGGGAGGAAAATGGAAATTAAATAAAAGTGAATTTTCACAATTAATAGCTTTATTAAACTCTAATAATTTGCCTTTTTAAAGGAATATTGAAAGATGAATAAGTGTTGAATCAATTATTTTAATTTAACTGGCTGTAAAGATTATAAAATTTGGATTTCTTCCCTTAACTATCTTCTCTTTCTTCTTTGAATGTCTTGTTTTTCTACAACTTCAAAATATAAGGTCTAAATTTGTCCCCCCCCTCCCCCACAACATGTGTCATCCAGAAATAGATGTTTACAGTTGAAGGCGTTCGCGGACAAGGTAGGTACACATTATATCTGTTCATATAAATGTTTCACTGAAGTAACTTTATATTAACACATAAAATCCGGTTGAAAGGAGGTCTAAGACATAATAGAGAAGGGATGAAATGTTGAAAGCTGAATTTCTATTTGAGAATTCCCGGTTCAGCAGACCTCTTTTTTCAATAATTACTCCAATTTAAGTTTTTTGTATATGTCTGGTCTACCATTAGGGTTTCAAAACATAATAACCAAACTTATAATAAAAGTTAATTCATAATATAGATATTTTACTAAATACAACTATTTATATTCATATTTTAAAATAAAAAAAATTAAAAAATCATTTAAAAAAAAGAATAAAATATAAAATTATAAATATATATATATATATATATAGATGGAAATTTTGCCGGGAGGAAAATGATCTAAAGAGACAAGGGTCGCCTCTCCCGTCAAAATAGACGTCTAAAACAGACGTCTATTTTGACGGGAGAGGCGACCCTTGTCTCTTTAGATCATTTTCCTCCCGGCAAAATTTCCATCTATATTTTGGCCATAGATATGGCCCAGCCACTTTGCCAGCAAAACACCTCTTTGGCAGATTGTCAAGATTCCATTAGATCCCGTGTGGATCTCATGGAATAAAGTCCGCCCTGGACTGACGAGGGCCATCAGCCCGAAACCATGGTCTCCAGGTGGACGCTTTTCAGTTTGCCAAAGCTGGTGTTGTGGCTTTGTCACCGACCCGAGGCCGCTAGTTGCGGCGACGGTCAATAGATGGCGTCTGTTTTAGACGTCTATTTTGACGGGAGAGGCGACCCTTGTCTCTTTAGATATATATATATATACTAACAATCTTATCTACCTTATTTACAAAACTTTTTGTTTTCTTATTATTAGTTTGATTAATAGTGCATGGTTCTGTCTTTCTCTCTTTTTTCTAACTATCATATATATTCTCACTTCTATTATTCTATATATAGGATTAGAGTATGTCTAAATGACGTGTAAAAGCCGATACAAAAGACGTTACGTTGTTAAATTTTATTGTTATTAATTATAAATATATAATTAACTAGATGATGTTTTAGAAGTAAAGGAATTTTTTTTTCTCTCTATCTATACTGAATAATAACAATTTACAAATTTTATAATTTGAATTTAAATAATCAAAATAATGAAGATAATTTTAATAGAATACTTAGCTATAAAACTATACAACTATTTATTTTTATAATTAATTTAGATTTAGCTTGCTAATCTAACCAAATCTACTTGATATGATTTATCATTCTGATCAGTTTGCTCCTTAAGTTTTAAATGTAGTATCACTGTTATATTTTTATTATATAGTTTTTACACTATATATATATATATATATTGCATATCTGTCTGTCTGTGTGTTTGTACTCTATAGATTCAAAACGCCTTTTAGACTAACGTATCTCATTATCCAGTGTGTGACTGTACCTAAAATAACTTATGTGGTGAATAGGGGGAACATCCAGTTTCAGCTAGCTTCGGTCATGATTGATACGTAGCTGAAAGACAAGGCAACTTAAAGGAAATAAACCAGGATAAGTCGAAGAGCTAAAACAACCGAAATATCAACTTAGATTCCGAAGTTAGGTAAGACTGACCAAACAAGCTCAAACCAAATTATAACCTAAGCCGGACTTTGCTTAGCTTTAAAGACTCTATATAGCATTCATCGCTGCACGTTGAGTTAGTGTGAAACGTGCCCAAAGCGCCCCGCAGCAACACTCAAGATTGTGGGCGGCACTAAAATTTCAAGACTAGCTTAACCCTAAATTTGTGTCGGGATAAACTTGAAGCAATGATTCTGCCAATTCCGAGAGGGTCCTTTTCTATATCTCTACTTCCTCAGAGATCAACCAACCTACTTAACTTAGTTGTATTTTGAACATCCTAGAAAAACACAGCATCAGCTCTTCTATCTATCTAAATAAATATTACTGAAGAGAAATAAACACATTCCAATGGCTTGTTGTGGGCTGGCTGCACATGTCAATGGCTACATTTTGGATAATGAGGGCGACCGTTCTGTGAGACGGGTTAGAATGGTTAAAAAGAAAATGATTTTTTTTTGCACAAACATGCCTCAATCATTTTATATGGTATCCGTTTTATTTCCTGTTCCTAGCTTTACCATTTTAAAAATAATTGTCGTTATTATTTTGAAAAGACTTCACCCATACAAGTTGAGTAGTTCGGTCGCATGTGCGATGTTCTAGTAAGTACTAATTTTGTGCTATTACCATATTCCAAACCTGTGTCCGTATGTTCCAGGGTTTGAATTACTTGTGAGGTTATTCCATTTTTATTTCTATCTACTAGTTATAACAATTCTGTTATAACAGCTGTTGGACCGACGATCGCATAGAGGCGAGAAGGATATAAGTGAACAAGTTGAGAGATACGATGTAGCTATTGAAACCGCCTATGTCGCAGAGAGGGTCTTAACAGTGTTTAGGTTCAATGTGGACACATTCTTTCCAGTAGGCCGAAATAGAACACCATTCGTAGAAATTATTTTTGCTGATGGAAGGAAAATCCCTTACAAATATTATATGATCAATTAATGCACCCAAACATCTTTAGAAGGATTACGGGCAGTAGAGGGCGCCGTGAGTGCTGTTGACTCCATCGCCGAGTCAACACTCTAAGAAGCCGTCGACACTCTGGGCTACAAGCTGCCAAACTTCCGCATGTTATAACTCCTAGAGAATGACAGTCGGCATAGAAGGCCGCTCTAGATGCCATAAGAAAAAGGAGGCAAAGATACTGGGGACCAGCTATCAAGGTAACCGCTGACAGAAACAAGTCCATGTCAGTAGCAACAACATTTGCAAGTTGAGGGTCACAAAGGTAAGGAAGTAGCCATGTAAAAGAATATTTATTATCTTATACGCACTTAATTAATCTTGCAAATCTGTATTATTCAGCATATATTATCTGATTTCCTCTACTCTTTGTGTAAATAGGGTGTGATTTTTTATAATTAAAATAACGGCCTTACCATCCTTGAAAAAAAAAACAAGGGTACGTTTTTCTTTCCGTTGTTTTTTTTTTCAATGACGTATATATATATACACGCTATAAAAATAGACGCGACATGCAAATGATTGAAATTAGGTGACAGAGTTATGCAATGCAAAAACCCCAAGCGCATCTGAAATTGGCATCCAGCACGAGTATTCTAGACTCAATATTCGAGGTTGCTCGAGCTGATTTTCAAAATTTCCGTCTAATATTTTTGCAGTAAGCCTACTTCTACTGTATCAATGCCTCGCCGAAAGATTCGTGCTATTTACGGACATACGAGGTGTGTTCAAAATTTATCGCGACTTTTGTGTTTTTCAAAAATTATTTATTTATTCATGAATACCTATTTTGTCCCCTTCAAAATAATCCCCATGAGATATTATACACTTGCGCCAACGGTTTTTCCAATCTTCGAAGCACTTCAAAGAATCATTTTTTAAAAATCTTTTTCAGCTCCTCCTTCGATGCCGTCTTTATCTCGTCAAGCGTAGCGTAACGTCGTCCTTTCATGGGCCTCTTCAGTTTAGGGAACAAGTAAAAGTCACAGGGGGCCAGACTGGGGAATACGGTGGCTGCGGCATCATTAGTGTGTTGTTTTTGGCCAAAAAGTCGCGCACAAGCAACGATGTGTGAGCAGGGGCGTTATCGTGGTGCAAAAGCCAATTTTTGTTCTTCCACAAATCCGGGCGTTTCTGGCGGGTTGCTTCGCGCAAATTGCGCATAACTTGCAGGTAATATTCCTTATTGACCGTTCTACCCTGTGGCAAGAACTCATGATGCACCACGCCCCTGAAATCGAAGAAACCTGCCAGCAAAACTTTCACATTCGACCGAACTTAACGCGCTTTTTTCGGTCTTGGTTCGTGCGGCAGCTTCCATTGAGATGATTGAGCTTTGGTTTCCACGTCATAACCATAAACCCACGCTTCGTCATGAGATATGACCCTCTCGAGCAAATTTGGGTCGTCGCGGACAGAGTCCAACATCTCATTAGCAATGTTCATGCGATGCTGTTTTTGGTCGCAATTGAGCAATTTTGGTACGAATTTCGCGGCGACCCGTCTCATGCCCAAATCATTGATAAAAATCGAATGGCACGAGCCAATCGATATGTTTAGGTCCTCAGCAACTTCTCTAACGGTGATTCGACGATTGGCCAATATCATTTTCTCCACTTCATTAATTTTTTCGTCTGTTGTTGAAGTGCTCGGGCGTCCGGCACGCTCTTCGTCGTTCACATCTTCTCGGCCTTTTGAGAACATTTTGTACCACCGATAAACGTTGCTTCGGTCCAAGGTAGCTTCTCCGTATGCCACAGTCAACATTCGGAATGCATCCGCGCACTTAATTTCGCTTTTCACACAAAATTTTATACAGGTTCTTTGATCCATTTTTTAATAGGTAAAAATCGAAGACGATCCAAAACACCTGCAAGCAAAGCAGCTGTCAACAATTAAGTGAACATTCAAAATGGCCGAGCTTGTCGGCATAAGTGAGAGACATGAGTACCAACATAAAGCCATAAAAAGATCGAAATTCGAATATACGTAACCCGCGAAAATATCAAAATTCGCGATACTTTTTGAACACACCTCGTATGTCAGAGTTTGAAAGAAGTCGTGCCATTGGAGTGAAAGAGATTGAAATCGACTAACCGCGCGACATCGTTGCCGAAGTGATGCGGCCATTAGGCGATGTTGTCAAGAGTGGGTCAACAACGGAAGAATGCAACGTCAGGACTGCAGCGGTCGACCAAGGGACACAACAGAACGGGAGAACAGAGCGATTGTCAGAACGGCTGTCAAGCACAGGATTCGACGTTATCTACCATCCAACTTGTGACCGGCACACAAGTGTCCAAAATGACCATCAACAGACGACTGAGAGAGCGAAATCCAAGAGCTCACCGACAGTTACGATACATTACCCCTCACACCCGTACACCGACAAGTCCGACTACAGTGGTGTCGGAAGCGATCAACTTGGAACTGCGCTGACTGGGGACGTAGTCTTAGTGACGAGTCCCGTTTCTTACTGTGTCTTGACGAACGTCGCAAACGTGTCTAGAGACGTCCTGGGCAGCGTGTGGATCCTGGCCTTACTTTAGAACACCACATAAGTCCACAGCAGGGCGTTATGGTCTGAGGTGTCATTTCATTTGATAGCAGGACCCCATTGGTAGTCAATTCTGGCACCTTGACAGTACAACGGTGGGTAGATGACATTTTATTGCGTTCCTCTCACATCACCCCAGGCTTACTTTTCAACAAGATGATGCCTGGCCCCACATGGCACGTGATACTATGGATTGTCTTCAAACTTCCCGAACTCTTCCGTGGCCAGCAAGGTCGCCTGATCTCTCACCCATAAAGCACATTAACGGCTTGATGGGAAGGCGATTGCAACGATCCCGGAATGTTGACTATTTATCCCGACAGTTGGAGACAATTTGGCAATAAATCCCGCAGTACACCATCCGGAATCAGTCCATGACAAGCCGGGTAGCAGCCTGCATCCAGGCCAAGGGGATCCAACGACATATTGAATTTTTCAATTTGTGGCGATTAGACTCTGTGATAAAACAATTGTTCTGAAATTTTAATATTGTCCCCCTATACGTGTTCTGTTTGCATACACCAATTTTTGTCCCCATCTGGTGGGTCGATTTTTTAAATAGTGTATATTATAGAGATCCACTTTGCCGTAGTGGGGGGGCCCGAGTCCGACTTCCAAGTCGTTCCGCCAAGAGATCAACACCACAGAGGTCCGTACTTCATTTTGTCTCCTCTCTAATTGTAAATACGCTGCTGTATCACCTCATAAGCATAAATAAATAGAGATATCTCGCTTCACATGGAGGCCAAAATTATATAAAATAATTGTAACAAAGTACAAATGTGATATTGTACTGGGATAAGGTGCAAAATTTATGAAAAAGGCATCTCCTTCCTCTCATCTTCCAGAATTGATTTCTGGAATAATTAAAAAATCAACGAGAATAGTTGATATTTATTCCGATAGATGGCGCAAGCCATCAGCAACTTTCAGTTGCACGATAAGGAGATGCCATTTTCATAAAGTATATATTATTTTATAAACAGATTATTAATTTTGATATTTAGATTTTACTACTCTGTAAAGTTCCCTCATTGCCTCTCTATATAAATGTTGATTCGTGCTTGCCTTAAATAAATTGCCGTGTCATCCTGAAGTTTGTCTTACTTAATTTTCTACCTGACATTATGACATCATAACGACACTATGGATTCAGTTTGTCAACCAGTTTTATCCTGATACGTCGGATAAGTCAATTATGATCTAAAAAAAGGGTAAAGAAATCAAGAAGTGGCCATCTATGTCACATGTTAGTCAAGTTGGGAATAATTAATGACCGTCTGACGTTATCAACAAGCCTAGCTATTATTTATTAAATAACAACGCCCTCTAACATTTTCCCACTTACTAAATCAACTCTTAATTTTTGCTGAACCTTAGACATCTGAATGAAGGTAAGGGGGGTCGGTGGAAGGATAGTCTAAACCAAGCATGTGAAACTCGCTGCCCGCGGGCCTCATGCGGCCCACAACGAATAAATTTGCGGCCTACCAGACAATATATTTTAATTTAAAAAAATTTATAAATTTAAAAAAATAATAATAAAAATTTGTAGCCTAATTTTTAAAAATTGTAATTATACATAACTTATTTATTAATAACGAACCACTGGTCGCCATACATAAGTCGTAAGTTTTGATAATATTATACCTACATACATAACGTATGTACATCGCCATAAGTATTGTGTGCCTTAAAGTTTAAAGAAAATATTCTTTCGGAGTACTAGATTTTTTTTTTTTTTAAGTTACGTTCAATAATTTGTGCAGTTATTCTGTGTCTGGTAAGTTAAAAAATATTAATTTAAAAAAATATATATATATATTAATTAAAACGTTTTTTTAATATATATTAATTAAAGCGCTCAACACTAGTCCATACTAGTGATCTGGACCCCCGGGTATTTATTGGGGTTATAAATATCTCTTTCTCTTATAATTATATATTTATATTTATAATTAAGAATATAATATATGTATATTTTATTAGAGACATCAACAAGGTTCTTTCTGCAGAACTCGAGCAGCATATAAAAATAAGAAATATTAAAAGGAATTAAAATAAGCGCTTTTAAAAGACTAATAAAATTAAACCAATACCTGATTTACATTTTTATGTGAGAGAAACTTGAGAGATCTGGAATGAATTCGTCCTCATAATTTGGAAATAGTCAAAAATCAGAAGATTAACTTTATTAATTTGTTTCTATAAAGCCTGATGCTAATATTACTGCAGATGTTTGTTGATAATGCATCCTAAGGAATTTTCATCCTAGGAATATTCAAATTAACCAAGTACTGGACTAATTCACCTATTTTAGGTATTAATAATGATAAATTATTGCTGTATCATGCTTGATAGACAGTAACAATATTCTTTCGAGGATCATTCACTCGATCAGAACTTAGGAAAACCAAGACCATCATTTTTAATAGGAAGGGACAAGATCCTTTCAGTGAAACATTCACTCACGAGAACACGGGCAAGGCCAGGTTATATATTGTTACATCAATTTTAATGCGCCTTACATTTATTCAAAATATTCTATGATATTTAATATTTATTTAAAACACAATATTTAGATTAGCATCATTCCTTTTTTATAGTTTCACTCCTTTTTTAATATTTATTGTACATATATCTTTATTGCTTATTGGAGCGGGAGAGGACCTAGACGAAGACTGCGGATCGCAACCTACGAGAAAGACAAGAATAAATAAATAAATAAAAACTCATTTATCTCTCTATATATATAAGTCAATGTCTGTCTGTCTGTTTCGCGATAAACTCAAAAACTACTGAACCAAATGGTACCAAATTTTGCATGTCGCTTTTTATAAACCTGAGGAAAATTTTCGGCTGCATTTTGATTAGTATTTTTGGCTATTTCTTTTTTTCATTTGAAGAACTTTTTTTTACGCGGACTAACCCGGAATGGAATGAATTACCTAAATATGGCCATTTTTTTAAAAGCATCGGTGGTTCAGTGGTAGAATGCTCGCCTGCCACGCGGGCGGCCCGGGTTCGATTCCCGGACGATGCATTTTTATTTTTTACAATTTTTAAAACTCATTTATATTATACTAGACGAATGGCCCGGGCAACGCCCGGGTTTTACCCGAGTGCGCATATACAGGGTGATCCAAAAGTCCCGCACAACTTTAAAAATTAATAACTCCGCGAATATTTGCGCTAGAGCAATGCGGTAAACACCATTGTGTTCAGGATGCAATGGGATTTTTTATGGCAAATAATGAAAAATTCGAAATTGATTTTAGTTACAACTTTATTCGCTAGATGGCGCCCTACCAGAATCAGCGATTCAGCGGCCAAATTGTTTGATAAATTTAAAAATATAACTAAACGACACGTATTTTTACTTTTTGAATACCAGGAAAGAACCCTAATAATATCAAATGATAAATTAATAAAACACCATTTCGCCAAAAGTTAGAAGAAATGGTTAACGATTTTTAAATACAATCTGAGATATGTAAAATAGGTATATGCAAATTAAACATGTAGCAAAAAAAAAAAAAAACCCTGATATTTGAGATGCCGTTTGCTGGAATCCTCTCAGCTATTTATATTTCGAAAATAATAATTTTCTATTTTTTTTTTAATTCAACTCTCTCTCAGTATCGATTATATTTATTTTAATTCATTTGAAAAATATTTCTCTATCTCTGATGATTTATTTTACTCTGGAATGCCGTTGTTGTTTTTGTCGTGTCCAATACAGAGCCTCAGATTCTTTTCGTTTGGCCAACAAAAATGTCCAATTTATATACACATATATTCTTACATAATGAGACTTTAAATAATGCAAATAATCTTCATCTATTTACATACACAACACATCTCCCCCCTTAATAATACTCCAGTCGGTCTAGGGGTTTCCTGGCTCTCTGAGGTCTAGGACTGCGGACGGGCACTTGCACAGCGGCAGCCTCCGGTTTAGGGGTGCAAGAGGGCACGTGCACAGCAACAGGCCCTGGTATAGGAGTGCAAGAGAGTACGTGCACAGAAGCAGTCTCCTCCTTGTTTCCTGATGTAACCTCTGGAACCTTCTCTTCACTTTATTTCTGACTTCCACCTACAGGCTTCTCTCCAGATGTTCGAGGAAGTATCAAATTTCTTGTCTCCACTTGTTTCTTTCTCACAGGTCGCAATTGATTGATATGCCTCTTATACACGAGGCCCTCGCAACTTATAAGGTAGTGACGCGGTAGCTCAATAATTCCAAAATGGTACCTTTTTACCGTTTAGGTCCAGTTGCATAGTTGCGGAAATAAACCTCGCAACCTGTAGTAAACTGCTCCTGCCTTCTTACGGCCTCATGAAATACCTCTCGCGGATTTCTCATCTTGGTTTTAAATTCAAGAATCTTGATCTTAAACTTCTCTTCATTAGCAGTTCCGCCGGGGAATTCCTTTATTACAGTTTGGGGAGATGCTCTATGAGCAAATAGGAAACTTTGTAGATTCGTCTCCAAATCATCCTTCCCATTATTCTTTCTCAAACGGTTTTTAAACTCTCTTACATATCTCTCAGCTAAACCATTTGTACTAGGATTATACGGACTGGTCTTAGTGTGACGTATACCATTCATTTTGGTAAATTGCTCGAATTCACCGGAGATAAACTGTCTTCCGTTATCTGTAACAAAATATTAGGGCAATCCAATTCTGGCGAGAATTTCTCTAAGATGACTTATAATCGTTTTTCTGGTAATATCTTTGATGATAAAAATTTCTATCCACTTTGAGTATGCGTCCACGAGAACCAAAAACATTCTTCCCATGAACGGACCCGCTAGATCAAGATGAAGTCGATGCCACGGTTTTTCGGGCCAAGTCCATTCCGAGATGGTAGCCGGGGGCATGCTTGCCGATTCTTGGCATACTCTACATTCTCTAGTTAACTCTTTGATGTTACTGTCTATGCCTGGCCACCAGAAAATACCGTCTGGCAATCATCTTCATTTTAACAATCAAATGTGTATTTCATGCAAGTCATTTAGAATTAAAGATCTTAATTTTTGGGGAATCACCACTCTTTCACGCCATTGAAAACAATCAAACTCCAAACTTAATTCCTCATTGATCTTATAATAAGGAGCTAGTGGGTTTTCCCTCAGTACCCTTGTGAATTTCCACACACACACACACACAGTTTCCTTCTCTAACATTCCTTAATACTATAGACAGTATTTTATCTCGGGACGTCTCATATGCCACCTCCCTAAAAGAGAACGGTACCTCATTCAACTTCCTGAGAAGAAGTACCTGGTCTTCATCAAGAGACTCCCTGACACTCGATTCTAAAGGAAGACGTGACAATGCGTCAACATTGGAATTATCACTACCTTTTCGAAAATCCTCAGTATAATTAAATGCAGCTAATTTTAAGGACCATCTTTTAATTCTGGATGCTGCACATATGGGAATTGGTTTCTGAGGTGAAAATATATGAATTAAGGGTCGGTTGTCTGTGACTAATACGAATTTTCGTCCCAGTAAGTATTGTATTGATTTCTCATAGCCATAAGTTATGCTCAACGCTTCCTTTTCTAGTTGAGAGTACCGTTTTTCCGCTTCAGTTAATGTTCTATAAGCAAAAGCTATAGGGCATTCTTCCTTTCTATCATTTCTATGACTCAGAATTACGCCTAATCCATAGTCCATTAATAATTATTTACATTTTTAAAATACCATTCGATATTTTTCGTCCAATTCCATCTACAATTTTTATTCAAAGGTTGATAGAATAGCGCTAAAATGTTTGCTATATTATTTATGAATCTATAATAATAAATTAAGAGTCCTATGAAAGATCTCAATTGCGAAACATTCTTTAGGTTCAGGCGCCTCTATCACTGCTTTAATTTTATTTTCTAAGGGATGCAGTCCATATTTATCCATTTTAAACCCTAAAAATTCCACCGATTTCTTTTCAAATTTACATTTATATCTGTTTAACTTTATACCTTTTTCTAGCAATCATCTAAACACTAGATCCAACTTTTGTTCATGATCTTCAAAGTCTTTTCCTTAAACCAAAATATCATCTATGTGGCAGGCCACACCTGACAAATCAGAAAATAGGCCTTCCATAATCCTCTGAAATTTATTTGGTGCTACCGCTACGTCATATGGTAGTCTTTTATAAGAAAAAAACCTCTTTGTTGTGTTTATATCAACAACAGCTTTGGCTTCTTCCGCTAACATTACTTGTAAGTAAGCCTGTGATAGGTCTAGATTCGAAAGTACGGTGCTTGTAGATAATTTTGAAAAGATCTCATCGATCGATGGAATGGGATACCTATCTAATTATATTGCTTTATTAGCTGTACATCTAAAATCACCACATATCCTTACACTACCATCCTTTTTTGATGCCGGTACTATTGGAGCGGTCCAATATGTACGAACTATAGGTTATAAAATGCAAGAATTCACTAAACGATCAATTTCATTCTCTACTTTGTTTTTTTTTTTTTTTTGGAGAGAAAGGTAAACTTCTGGCCTTACAAAACACAGGAGTCGCATTCTATTTTAAATTAAAATTTATTCTAACGTCCTTTAGACAGCCCAAATCTTTGTTAAACAAATCTGCATACCTATACATCAAATTTTTATATATTTAAATAAATTTCTATTATATTCATTATTTAAAATTTTAATGCTAAACAATATAGAATAATCAAGTTTCAACTGTTTAAGCCATTCTCTTCCTAATAAAATTACCTGGATTTTTTCATTTACAACTATTAATCGTAAATATTGGTTGGCTTCTTTTACAAAAACATTTCTTTGATCTATAATCTCTATTGATTTACCACAAAAGGATTTTAATCTTAAATTTGTTGGAAATAATCTTTTACCTTGCCAATAATTCTTATAAATATCTTTAGGTATTAACGTAACTGGACTTCCTGTATCTATTGTAAAGCACAAAGAATAATCACCTACTGTTAAATTTATTGTGGCATCAGTTTCGCCCTGTACAGAATATATAGAGTCCTCTTGTACAAATTTACATCCCCACATTCTTTTACTAGCTTTGCAGACCCTACTTAAATGACTCAGTTTATTACATTTTAAAACAAGTCTTTGTTCTATGAGGTAAAACAGATGCCACGTGTGAATGTCTTTCACCACATCTATAACACACTATTTTGCCTTTGCCACTTTGCCTGAAAGGCCTATACTGCGCCGTACTATTATTGTACTCTCCCTTTTTATCCTTTCAATTCACAGGGGATATCTTGGCCACTATTTTATCTTGTAATTCTCATGTATTTATCTCCGCCAATTCGAACGAGATCGCCACTGCAAAAACTTTATCCAGGGTGACATCGTCTTCCTCTTGTAGTAGCTTCTTTTGCAGGATTTCCGACTTGATTCCAGCCACAAAACGGTCTCGCATCATGGTTCCCAACATATCGACAAAATTACAATTTATTGCCAAATGTTTCAATTCTCAAAGATATTCCGAAATTGATTCTCCTTCCTGTTGAATTCTCTTTAAAAATCTGCATCGCTGTGGTATCACTTTCTTCTTTGGATCCAAATGCAGCTTAATTCTTTGAATGATAGTATCATAGGGTTGATCTTTCATTAGACCAGGAAGAAAATGTCGTTTCCCTGCTTCAAAGTTTCAGAATCTGTTAGCGAGGTAAAAATCAGCACTTTAATCTCCTTCTTCAGATGCCAAAAAGAAAGCCTCAAATATTTGTACAAAAAGATCGAAGTGTCCTCCACTGGGATATAGCATCTATAAGGTATTATTAACTTTGAACTTGTCATGCTGATCTTTTCTACTCCTTTGTTTTCTTGATTCAGATAGTTTAAAAGATGTAATCTTAACCCATTTTCTCATTTTTCCTCTCCATAATCCGAGAGTCAGATTTGTTTGAAAGATTTAGTTGTTATACTTGCATAGACGCCGTTTTCCTTAGCTTTTTACTGGCTCTGTAGATCGCGCATCCTCGTCGCCAATTTTGTTGTGTAGTAATTAGACGTACAAGACCTCAAACTTGACCATGGCCAACAACAAATATCCAATTCATATATACATATATTTTTACATAATGAGGCTTTAAATAATACAAATAATATTCATCTATTTACATAAACAACAGTTAATATATAGCGAGAAGAGTAGAGGACTAAGCACAGATCCCTGAGGTACACCAGCCCATGTTCTTCGGTCCTTGGAAAATGTTCCATTGACCCGAACCTTTATCCTTCTTCCCCTTAAGAAGTCTGCAATCCAGATTAAGGTTTTTCCTTTTACTCCGATGTTGTGCAGCCTTTTAAATAATTTCTACACTCGAACAAAAGCTGAGGTCATATCCAGGAATACGGCCGTTGTCTTCTTTAGCGGTTTTTCCTAGAAATCTATTATTGATTGACAGAAGTAGAACAGTTTATCAGTTGTACAGTGTCTGGATCTTTAGGCAGTTTGGCAGAAGTTTATTTTATTATTGTTAGTGAGCCAGACTATGAGCCTAGAGTGGATAATTTATTCTTTTATTTTACAAAGTATGCTGGTAAGAGCAATTGGCCGATAGTTCTTGCATTCCTTAGCATCTTTGTTTGGTTTCAGTATTGGCACTATAATTGATATCTTCCAATTCTTTGGTAGTTTACCAGTTTGCCATGAAATGTTCAGTATTCGTAGGAGTTGATTTTTAGCTTCGTCTTCAAAGTGTTTAATCATTTGACCAAAGATTAGAGCATCTCCAGGTGACATCTTGGATTTAACTTTCCTATTGATGAATTTAGCTCATTCAGTGTGAAGTCTCTCGAGTAAAATCTTGTTGATGGTAATTTCTTGCTTGTTTAACTAACTTGTTTATATTATTTTTTAGAGTCCTGCCTTCATTCGTATAGCTGAGTCTGGAAGTGCTTGAAAGATATTCAGAAATTATGTCAGCCATCTGTTTGTTCGTTCTCGCTGTTCATATCGGTTAGAGTATTGGAGGATTAGTGTTGGTTTTGAGTTTTATAACAATTATTATATTCCAGTGATGGCTTTCCTTTTTTGATCCATTTTCTTCGCAGAATTCTGCCCATTTTTCTTTTTTGAATATCCAAATTTCTTGTTCTATTTTGTGACTAATTTCAATGAGTTCCTTTATGATTTCTTCTGTTTTATTTGTTTTAAGAAGTTCATTTTTATTGTCTCTCTCTCTGCAATCATTGCCTCAATATTGTGGTCCTTCCAGTAAAGTATTCACAGGTCTTTACGTCTACCTCTAGGTATCGATACTTTTGCAGCTTTGGATATGTTCAAAGAGAATTTTTCCAAGTTTTTGTCAATCGTTCTGTGATTTAATTCTTCGTTGCACAGTTTTTCAAGTTTTTCTGTAATTTTTTTCCAGTGTTCTTTTATTCTGTTGAAAATTCTCAAATGAGAATTTTAGCGTTGTTAAAATTGGTTTGTGGTCACTGATTGCACTTTTCAGAATTTTCCATTGTGTTGTGGGTGCGATGTTGTAATTTATCGCTGTGATGTCTATTGCGGATTCTGTGCCTGTGGACTTGGATATATAGGTGTTCTTTTCGTTATTTAACGGCGTAAGGTCGAGGTCGGTTAGCATGTCCTCAACCTGCTGACCTTTGTTATCCTGGACAGGTGATCCCCAAATTGGTCTTTCGGCGTTAAAATCACCAAGTATGATTGCGATATCCGAAGACGCTTCACTTAATGTCTCTATCAGGCCTGTATTGATGCTAGTATTATCGTGGTGATAAACATTAATGATTGGAATTGTTTTATCTGTAAGATAGATTTCTATTGCTTGAGCTTCTGTCGTGCTTTCTCTAGGCTTACTCTGATTATAGGCGATTTCCTTAAATTTGATTTCTAGAGTTTTAATCAAAACGGCAAGTCCTCCTCCGAATTTTTTCGGTCTGTCCATTCGTAGTTTTGTATAATCTTTGATATTGAATCTCAGATTCTGATTCAATTTTGTCTCCTGAGGACAATTAATATGTACATTGTTGTCACAGAGAAGACAAGTCAGCTCTTTATTTTCCTCTGGGTACCATTTATATTGAGTTGTAGTTGATTGAATTGTGTCCTCGTAGTAGATTTCTCATAATGAGCTCGAGCTGCAGCTCCTGATGCGGCGGTTACCCCGGACGCGGTAGCATTACTGGATATATCAGCTTTGCTCTTCATTTGAAAATGGGTGCCGTTGCAACGTTAGTCATCTTGGAAACGAACCAGAATTTGGTTAAATATTCCAAGGGTCCAGGGGGACCGCAAGGAGGTGTGGTCGAACTTCTCCTCTTCCCCCTGGAATGCCGTCACTACAGGATAAAGCACTCTTGGTGAATTGTTTTAATTGTGATTCAGAATCTGTCACTGAATCTTTACGAGCGTTGCGTTCCTTTAAAGATATTCGAAGCGGTAAAGGACCAATGAGTTGCTACTCTCTAAAGCGATTGATTAAAGGTTTTGAGAAAACTGGATCTCTGGAAGCAAAACCTCGGAGTGGAAGACCATCGACATGCAAGTCAGTGGCTGTTACGGTTTTGTAGAATGCTGAAGCTATTGAAACGTTATTCACGTATGGAGAAGTAAGTGCTAGACAAGTTTCTCGACAAACGGGGATTTCGTATGGAACAGTTTGGAGAGAACACACATTTAGAATTTTTCTATAAAAATATCCTAACAAAATTCAAAGTTTCCACGAGTTGAAAGTCAGCGATTTTGAGAAGCGTCAAGAATTCGCTGCATGGGTTTTCCGGCAAATTGATATTGATGAAAACTGTCTGTCAAATGTTCTAAGAACAGATGATGCTCACTTTTATCTAAAGGGAGAATTTAACATTCAAAACTGCCTTATTTTGGCAACAGAAAACCCTAGGATTTTTACAGAAATACCACTTCATCAGCACAGAGTTACAGTTTTGTGTAGGTTCACTTCTTCATTTATTATTGGGCCATTTTTCTTTGAAAAAATCAATGGAAGAACTTTTAAAACCGTTTTTGTAACTGGTGAACGTTATGTTCAACTTTTGAGAGAAAAGGTTATTCCCATATTGCAGGACAGACAAGTACTAAGCGAAATAACATTCTTGCAAGATGGAGGACCTCCTCATATCTCCCGCGGTGCCAAACAATTGCTGAAGGAAACGTTTGGTGAAATTCGTTGATAAGTCGCCACTTTTATATACCAGTGGCCCCCAATATCACCAGACTTGACGCCTTATAATTTCGGTTATGGGGGTACATTAAGTCGCGTTTTTATCGATGCCGGCCTACCACATTGGCCATGTTGAAGGCTTCTATCAGATGGCACGTTTTATAAATTTCAACTATTTAATTGTGACCATTCTGTCATCTATCGTCTGCAGGCGGTGTTTGAGAATGAAGGGCGCCACATTGAGCAAGGATTGTGACCTAATACAAGAGAGAAGGCAGTTACCTGATGTGTTATATTTTGCAGCTCTTTGTTTTGGGTTATGGGAATAATAAATGCTGTCCTCACATCTTGACTCTTTTTTTCCTGTAAACGGTAATTTTTTTGTTTGTCATTTGCCCACATTTTAAATTATGTCGTGCAGGCCAAAGTGTTATAACTTCTCGAATAACACTGGTATACACAATTTTACCCCTTATGTTTAGTTTATCGCTTTTTCGCTCATTAGAAGAAATAGCATAAGGAATAATCTCTGTATCCCCCTCAACTTTAGATGTTTTGCGCAAAAAACAATACAATTTTCAACGCAAAAGGTCGATTTAAAAATGATTTTTTTCACGGGATACATTTTCAAAATCATGTACAGTATAATAAACAATGATAACATTTGACAAACCCATAGGATATTTGGAATAAAGTACGACAAATATATTTTGTCACTACCCTCTATATTTCATTTTTGGATCATGACAAATATCCAGTTGAATAGTTAAGTGTCGACAATTAGTCAAGAAACTATACATTCCTTATAGCACGAAATCCTATTAGTAGTGCCATCATAATTTCTGGTACTATATTAACATTTCAAAAATCGTGTATTGATATCAGTAGTTATTTTCAAACATTCAATTTATTTCACAAAACTCCATCTAAAATATAAATATTTTTTTGCTACATGTTTTAATTTGCATATACCTATTTTACATATCTCAGATTGTATTTAAAAATCGTCAACCATTTCTTCTAACTTTTGGCGAAATGGTGTTTTATTAATTTATCATTTGATATTATTAGGGTTCTTTCCTGGTATTCAAAAAGGAAAAATACGTGTCGTTCAGTTATATTTTTCAATTTATCAAACAATTTGGCCGCTGAATCTCTAATTCTGGTAGAGCGCCATCTAGCGAATAAAGTTGTAACTAAAATCAATTTCGAATTTTTCATTATTTGCCATAAAAAAATCCCATTGCATCCTGAACACAATGGTGTTTACCGCATTGCTCTAGCGCAAATATTCGCGGAGTTATTAATTTTTAAAGTTGTGCGGGACTTTTGGATCACCCTGTACTTTAAAAACGTTTTAATTCAAATACTATTCGTTACAATTATAAATTGGCGCCATGGATGTCACTCTTGTGAAACTTCCGTTCCAAACTGTGTGTTTTTAAAATGTTTTAATTAAAATACTATTCGTTACAATTATAAATTGGCGCCGTGGATGTCTCTCTTGTGAAACGTCCCGCCCCAAACTGTGTGTGTCTTGAAAATATAAAAATAAAAATGTGAATTTTCATAAAGATTTCATCATATCGATTTTTTTTTTTGCATTTCACCTACTAAATCGATAGAGATAATTACATTTGCAACATGAACTTAGGTATATTGACTAAATAGAAAACTGCATAGTAATAAAGATCATTTTTAAAGGCACCATATCGTTTTTTTTTTTTCAATAAAATCGAAACAAAAATTAACGATAAATAACGATAATTACCTTAAAAAGAAATTGCCTTAAAAAAAAAGAAACATTCGCTGTGATTTTGTCTTGCATTCGTTTATACAATTATTATATACGAATGACCCGGGCAACGCCCGGGTTTTACCCGATTAAATGCTTTTATTCAAATACTATTCGTTACAATTATAAATTGGCGCCGTGGATGTCATTCTTGTATAATATATAAATGAGTTTTAAAAATTGTAAAAAAAAAAAAAAAAATGCATCGGCCGGGAATCGAACCCGGGCCGCCCGCGTGGCAGGCGAGCATTCTACCACTGAACCACCGATGGTTATGAAAAATCCCATCCGTGAGCTTCAAACAGACAAACAGACAGAATAAGGCAAATATATAAGTAGACTAGCGGATGTGCCCGGCTTCGCCCGGGTTTTTACCCGAGTAAAGGTTTGTCTAACGAACATTTGTTAAAACAATTCTCTATAAACTTATTTAAAAAAGAAGATATATTTTGATAATTTGAAACTTGTAAATTTGAATCTCTCGATAAAGTGAACATTTTTTCCCGGTCCCTGTGTGCCGTGTCATCCTGAATTTTGTCTTTCCTAATTTTCTACATTACAAAATCATCGTTTTATCTAGTGAACATTTTTTTCCGGTCCCTTGAAAAATACTCGATATGTTGAATAAAATCAATATTAATTGGTTCCCTCGGTAATTGGAAGTTAAAGGAATAGTATCTTCGCCTTGGAATTGTATCATTATTCTTGTCTCAAATAAATTGCCGTGTCATCCTGAGATAATCTTACTTTTGATAAATAATATTTAAGATTTTAATATATATATTATATTATATATATATTACACACATTATTTGTTTTCTTGGCCGACTGTTTTACATATGGTGTTATCTTAAAATTGCTTGTTTTGAATATTTTTTTAGATTGAGATTATTAGCTAGTATGTAAAATATTTAACTCTGTTGAAATTTAATTTTGTATTTATATATAAATAAAATTAACTCTGTTGATTATTTTTGTATTTAATCGATAACAGCGAAGTTACGCATGTTAATGTTAGGGAAAAATATTTTGATGTTAAGCAAAACCTGCTCCATCTCGTTTTACATAAATGTTGAAAATTTGGTTGAAATTGATGCATTGTAACGAAAGTTTTTAGTGATGTACACTTATGAAATTTGCATTTTATTAATATAGATATATATATAAACTAGCGGATGTGTACCCGGCTTCGCCCGGGTTTTATCCGAGTGAGAGTTTGCCTAACGAATATTATATATTATGAAGTATAATAAACAATGTTAAAGATTAGTTTTAATTATTAATCAAGATTGTGTGTGAATATGTGAGAAAGATGTAATATCGTTGTTGTTTTCTTGGCCGACTGTTGTACATATGGTGTTATCTTAAAATTGCTTGTTTTGAATATTTTTTTAGATTGAGTTGAATGAATTGCTGATTTTTTTTTTTTTGTATTTATATATAAATAAAATTAACTCTGTTGATTTTTTTTATTTAATCGATAACAGCGAAGTTACGCATGTTAAAGTTAGGGAAAATATTTTGATGTTAAGCAAAACCTGCTCCATCTTGTTTTACATAAATGTTGAAAATTTGGTTGAAATTGATGCATTGTAACGAAAGTTTTTAGTGAACAACACTTATGAAATTTGCATTTTATTAATATAGATATTCTAACTACTTATTTATTACAAAAATAAAACACGAACCTCACATGTTTAAACTAAATAACAAATTTTATAAATCTTGAAATTCTCATAACGGTACTATTTGATACAGAATTAGCTTGCTGTTCTGACTCAAAATTAAATTCAAAATCTGTATTTCTTAATATTTTACTTTTCCCTATTTTCCAAAAAAAAAATACTATTGTCAAGTAGCTCCATCCAGATGGGACAACTGTCAATCATCCCTGGACCCCGGGGGGGACCACCGGTGTGGGGGGCTGCTGGGAGGCTGATCTGTAAATAAGGAAAACGGGACGGTGGCTAACGCCGGTCATTCAGGATTAACCTTAACTGGGGGTAAGTTCTACAAAAACTCTCTCTCCCTATACTCCTTATACTCCATATACTCTTTATAATAAATTAATTGTCCCCAAACTTGCCCTTGCTTTATTTATCTCCGCGACATATTTTGGTGGAGACGCTGGGTAGCGTGACGGAACTTCGAAGAAGTCGACGTCTACAGGGACGTGAACCAATTCTTCAACCTTTGCCACAACGAATAGAAATGGAAGACGACCACAGACCTACTGTTAGCGGATCCTACCTCCCTTGTCAGCGCCAACGAGATCCTTCTACCTTTTCGGGAGATGGAAATATAAACCCTGGACAATGGTTGAAAGAGTACGAGAGAGTGTCGAAGTACAACAGATGGGACGAGACCATGAAGTTTGCCAACGTCGTATTTTACTTGAACGGAACTGCTGGAAGGTGGTTTGATAATAACGAAGAATCACTCAACTCGTGGAGAAGCTTTGAAGACGCATTCCGCGGTGTGTTCGGACTGCAGGAGGATTCTGCTCGACGCGCCGAGGAAGTTCTGAAGTCAAGAGCACAGAAGGCCGAGGAATCCAGCGAGTCATACATCCAGGAGATTCTTAGTCTCTGCCACCAGGTGAACCCTCGCATGGAAGAAGGTGAGATAGTTGCTCACATTATAAAGGGAATTTCTGAGGACACATACCAGGTATTGGTGGCGAAAGACATACAGACAGTAGATGAGATCCTGAAGTTTTGTCGTCATCTGACAACCGTCAAGCAGCGCAGGATCGGCCGTACGAAATTCGCCAGGTTGTCAAACGTAATGCCCATTTCGTGTGTTGACGACTCAGACGACTTGGCCGGCTTAATTCGCCGCATCGTTAGAGAAGAGATACAAAAGGTTTTCTCAGCACCTGAAGTGGTCAATCCTCTCCGAGAGGTGAACGCCCTGGAACAGACTGTGAGGGAAGAGGTCAGCCGTGCTCTACAACCTACCAGACCACAAGTCAACGTGGTACAACAACAACCACGAACGCCCTATTATAATATCGACCGACCAACCCAACCCAGGAAGACGGAACATTGGAGAACCTACGACGACAAACCTATCTGCTTCCACTGCGGACGACCCGGACATGTCGTCCGTTATTGTAGGGAACGACGGCAGGTCTTCGCTGAAGCCAGGTCAAGGAATGGCGGAGAAGGAAGAAATGTTGGATTTTCGAGTCGACCCCCGAGATATGACGCCGACGACGACTATGTAACGCCCCAAACCTCGACGTACTTCTACCGGAGCTCTTCCCCACATCCAAGCCGCGCAAGGTCGCCAGCCCGAAGACAATCCCAGTCGCCAGCCCGTCGTTTCAGCCGTTCTCCCATGCCTCAGAATGTGAAAAACTAAGTGGAGCGGCTTCTAACGGGGGTGAGGTCGCCATTGAGGAAAATCCTCCAGGGTATATCGCCGCTAAATTAAAAGAAAATTTTGTTATGGTCGAAATAAATGGACGCAAAATTAAAGCATTGGTGGATTCAGGAGCCGACTTTTCTGTTATTTCAGACAAATTTCGACGCGAACTAAAGACACCTCTCTTCAAAGAACCAGGTCCCATTCTTAAAGCCGCAAATAAAAATTTAATAGAGACCCTAGGAAAATGTGTCCTGAACATAGAAGTTAATGGTCTGAAGATATCCTTTGAATTCGTTGTTATGGTGGAATGCAGCCATGACATCATATTCGGATGGGACTTCTTCAAGGCCACCGAAGCCGTCATTGATTGTGGCAGAAATGAACTCCATCTCGGGGAAACCTCCGTCCTGGAATCTCGAGAGGAGGAAAACCAGAGATTGTTTGCTTCCGACGACTTTGTCATTCCGCCTAAATCAATAAAGAAGATCAGTGTGATAAACGAAGAAGTATGCGGTGTTAGAGATGTTTTAGTCTCAACTTCTAAGGACTTATTATTAAGAAAGGAAGTTTTTATACCAAACTCATTGGTTACATTTCGACACGGCCGAGGTAGCATTTGGGTGGCGAATGGAGCGTCTTGGCCGCAACTGATTCCATCAGGAATGAATATGTGCACCATGGAAAGTTATGAGAATGGGAATATCTGCAGTCTTATTGAATCCAGCGATAAGTTACAAGAAACGCAGCTAAAGTCACGTGAATGGTCACAGAAGATAAACCTTACTCTAGATCCAGGGCTGTCTGAAATTCAAAGGTTACAGCTTGTTTCATGCCTTGACGAGTTTATTGACATATTTGACTTTGGGAGTACTCCTATTAAGCCCACCAGTACTGTGAAGCACAAGATAAACACAGGCGACCAGTCTCCTATCAAACAGCGGCCCTATAGAGTAGCACCAAGTGAACGACGACTAATTCAAGATGAAGTGAACAAGATGATTGAAAATCACATCGTGAAGCCCTCTGAAAGTCCTTGGTCATCTCCAGTTATTCTAGTTCGAAAGAAAGACGGGACCTGGAGATTCTGCGTAGATTACCGTCGATTAAATAAGATAACAAAAAAAGATGTTTACCCGCTGCCACGCATTGACGATGCCTTGGACAGTTTAGCCGGCTCTAGTTACTTCTCCACGATGGATCTTCGGTCCGGGTATTGGCAGATTGAAGTGGACGAAAAAGACAGGGAGAAAACTGCTTTCATCACTCCAGATGGGCTGTATGAATTCCAAGTAATGCCTTTCGGTCTTTGCAATGCTCCAGCAACGTTTGAAAGGATGATAGATAGTGTTCTGGGCAGTCTTAAATGGAACATGTGCCTTTGCTACCTGGACGACATCGTAGTTTACGCACCTACCTTTGAAGAACATCTACGTCGTCTACAACTTGTATTAAGCTGCATCCAGAAAGCTGGACTAAGCTTGAACCACAAAAAGTGTCTTTTTGGATCAAGGAGGATAAAGATTTTGGGACACCTTGTTGACGCCAATGGAATTCATCCAGATCCAGATAAAGTTGAAGCCGTCTCTAAATTTCCGAGGCCAAGGAATATCTCTGAACTGAAGAGCTTTCTTGGATTATGTTCCTATTACCGAAGATTCATTGAGAACTTTGCCGACAAAGCTAGATCTTTGCATGACCTACTGAAGACTGAAAAACAATTTTATTGGGATGCAGCTCAAGAGAAAGCGTTTGAAGTCCTTAAAACAGCTCTAATTTCAGAGCCTGTCTTAGGACACTTTGATGAATCCGCTGATACCCATCTACACACGGATGCAAGCGGACATGGTATTGGAGCTGTTCTTCTACAAATACAAGGTGGAAAGGAGCGGCCTATAGCTTATGCATCTAGAAGCCTGACAAAGGCTGAAAATAACTATTCTACAACGGAAAAAGAATGCCTTGCTGTAGTCTGGTCTATTAGCAAATTCCGCCCATATTTGTTTGGTCGACCATTCACGGTTGTCACTGACCATCATTCTCTATGTTGGTTGGTAGGGCAGAAAGATCCTTCTGGCCGTTTGGCAAGATGGGCGCTGAAGTTGCAAGAATTTGACGTGACCGTTATCTACAAGAGCGGACGCAAACATAAGGATGCCGATTGTCTGTCAAGGAGCCCGCTTGAGAACGATCCACCAAGTGCTGTGATGTCACTAACCAACGTCGATATAGAGCAGACTAAAGACCCGGATTTAGCTAAAATAATCGATAATTTAAACTCGGGCTACACCAGAAAGGAATTCAGCATTATCGACGGCATCTTATACAAGAAAAACTATAGCACAACTGGAAGACCCTGGCTTATGATGATCCCTAAGCACTTAAGATCGGAAGTTATGGCAGATTTACATGACGCTCCTACAGCTGGGCATTTGGGTTTCGCCCGAACGTATGACAAAGTCAAGAAACGATTCTATTGGCCTGGCCTTTATAGAACTGTTCGCCAATATGTAAGCCATTGTCGGGAGTGTCAACGAAGGAAGAAATTACCTCGACGTCCGGCTGGACAACTTGTATCCATACCGCCCGTAGAAAAGCCATTCTATAAGGTCGGGGTCGATCTCCTTGGAAGATTTCCAGTTTCTAAAGATGGAAACCGTTGGATCATTGTGTGCACCGATTATATGACAAGGTATGCCATAACGAAAGCGATCCCAGACGGAGGAGCAATCGAAACAGCTAAGTTCCTGGTTGAAGATGTTATCTTGAAGCATGGAGCTCCTAGAGAAATGATAACAGATCGCGGAAGAAATTTCATTTCTCAAGTAATAAAAGAGATCAATGCTCTGTGCGGAATTGTGCACAGATTTACAACGGCCTACCATCCCCAGACCAACGGCCTGACTGAAAGGTTCAACAAAACTCTGGGAGACATGTTGTCCATGTACACAGGTGTCGAGCAGAAGGACTGGGACCAAGTTTTGCCCTATGTGACTTTTGCTTACAACACTGCTAAACAGGAGGCGACCGGCTACACTCCGTTCTTTCTTGTCCACGCCCGCGAGGCCGAGACCTACATCGATGCCGTACTGCCCTACCTACCAGATGAGATCTCTGACGACTACGTTGGGGAACTTGTGACCAGAGCTGAGGAAGCGCGTCAACTCTCCCGATCACGCCTTCTACAATCACAGGCGAAAGACCGTAGACTTTACGACCAGAAACATACTCCAGTCTATTACCAGAAGGATGATCTTGTGTGGGTTTTTACTCCCATCCGAAAAGTAGGGCTCTCAGAAAAGCTACTGAAGAGATACTTCGGTCCCTACAAGGTGACCAAGAAGCTTTCAGAAGTTACGTATGAAGTAGAGCCCGTGGACCCGTCTCCCCGATCACGGAAATCCAAGGATATCGTTCATGTCATTCGGATGAAGCCCTACCTGGACCCTGAAGAACAACATTCCATTCTGCTAGGGAACACAGGCCGTGATAGATTTCCTTCCAGAACAAGGGGTGAGACAAGCTAATCAGCGGGTCGCTGCTTTTTCTAAAGAGGGTGTAATGTCAAGTAGCTCCATCCAGATGGGACAACTGTCAATCATCCCTGGACCCCGGGGGGGACCACCGGTGTGGGGGCTGCTGGGAGGCTGATCTGTAAATAAGGAAAACGGGACGGTGGCTAACGCCGGTCATTCAGGATTAACCTTAACTGGGGGTAAGTTCTACAAAAACTCTCTCTCCCTATACTCCTTATACTCCATATACTCTTTATAATAAATTAATTGTCCCCAAACTTGCCCTTGCTTTATTTATCTCCGCGACACTATTAATATATATATATAGTAATTTAAACCAACAACCCCATTACTATATATAGTCACGACCGTCTTTCCTCATCGGCCTCTGTCACGGATGCGCGCGCATCTACCAAAAAAAAAACTCCCTCGAGCCGGATTTGAACCAGCGACCTAAGGATCACCGCTTAATTACATCTACAGTCCTCCGCTCTGCCAACTGAGCTATCGAGGGATACAAACCGATGAATAAGTTTACCTTATAAAGTCAACTAATCCTATTTCTACACAAAATGTACTCATGCCTAACTAATAAATTAAGATTTTGAACAAATACTTATATCATTTCTCACATATAAATATATAAATGAATGTATGTGTGTGTGTCCTTTATGCCTGACCAAACCATTCATTGGAACGCCATGAAATTTTGGGAAGTTATTTAGTATAGTACTGGGAAGGTTTCTAGCAAATAAAATTTTTGAAATAACTTTTCGCCTAAAAATAATCAAGATAAATATTCTAATTTATCTGTTATAATTCAACAATCTGCTCTAAATATTATCATGATGATACAATGATTTTTTAATGTAGAAAATTAGGAAAGACAAAATTCAGGATGACACGGCAATTTATTTGAGACAAGAATAATGATACAATTCCAAGGCAAGATACTATTCCTTTAACTTCCAATTACCGAGGGAACCGGTTAATATTGATTTTATTCAACTTATCGAGTATTTTTAAAGGGACCGGGAAAAAAAGTTCACTTTATCAAGAGATTCGTTAGTCAAACCTTTACTCGGGTAAAACCCGGGCGAAGCCGGGTACATCCGCTAGTATTGTATATAACTTATAACAAGATTTTCATGTTGTATAATAGGAACACATCTGTAAATGATTATACGCATGATTAACATGTGCCATTACATCATCATATGTATTGTACTTTGTACAAACTGAGGATAAATAAATAAAACTCTGTAATAGAGAGTTGAGCTGAAGCAAGAGATAAAAGTCATAACGTCTAAAATCGAGATAGATTTAGAATTCCCACAACAAGGTCTAAAAATGGAAACTGCCACGGCGCCAGTGTCCAATTTCACCCGTGATCCACCCTCGTGTGCATCTGTTGAAATGCAACACTCCCTTTCTCGGAAAATATATAAAAGGCCCCCGTCTTTAGCCAAAAATACAGTCACTTGTAAGTGACTTCACCATCTGCCTGAGCCCTCGTCGGTTGTACCCCAGGTCCACCTCATCCACCATGTAGTCAGTAAGAACTCTTCTATCTCCATCTTTCGCTCCTAGCTCAACTTTTATCTGTTCACAGAACCTTTTTAGTGCAACTGTGTCTTCGTTTTTTGTGTGGACATTCCCAAGCATTCCACTCTGCCTCGACCATGACTGCCTGTACTTTGTGAGAACTTTTAAAGGTCTTCCAAGGTGCAGAGAGGTACTGGAAAACTCCCCATCCTGACTGTTCCTCTCGGTCAACACAGTATAGCGAGAGTTACAGGGACTCACACCATAGTCGACTGGATACCTCATCACAGATTTAGTCGACAAGATTCTACAAGAGTCAACACCAAACCACATCACATAGTTAGTCGACAGGATGACCAAAACGAAGAATGACACAACGAAGAAGGTAAGAAGACTGTCCAGATAGAAGCGAGAAAGGGCGAAGATGGAGGAGCAACCGGCCATTCCAACGAAACGACCATGCAATCTCTCCCCCAACAAGAGACGATATTTTTACGGAAGATACGACGCCCCAAGGGACCTCCGCAGACCCGCTAATAGATCGCCAAGCCGGGAGCAAGCTGTCGACCACCCCAACGACACAGTCAAAATTCCCGCACATCATGGAAATCGAGGAGCGAAGTAGTGAAAACCCGGTGACCCCACCTAGAGACAATGCTTAAGGCGACAAGCCGCGATCTACTTCACAGATGCTACAAGCTTCTACAAGTCCTACATGGAGCGCTTTCCACATCAGCAGGAAAATAACCAGAGACCAAGTCTCTTGACTGAACAATCTTCACACAATTGTAAGTTTTTTAAAACCTACCTTTACTTTATCCTCAAGTTCACAACTTGATTCCCTATAAATTTTGTATTCATATTTTCACTTTAAGCATTTTAAAATCAATTTTTACCTTTTTTTTATATCATTTTTTATTCAATTTTCAAAACTCTCAGACTCTCATTTATCAAATTTACTTTAATTTTTAATCAGATTATAAATTTCAAGTTATTACTCTCAATTTTACTTGAAAAAAAAATTCGCCTATTACGCATTTTTACTAATCTTACATGCCTTTCCTAAATTTATCTAAAATAACATTATCCAAATCTACAACTTAAAAAAAATCATTATTTTTTATTTAAAAAAAAATTACTCATCATTTCATAATTCAAAACTTATTTTTGTTCTTACAAAATTTCTAATTCATCATAATTCTAAACCAATTTTTGTTTTTCTTAATATCATTTTCATACCAAAATATACCCATTTCTTAATCAATTTCTTAAAATTTTCAAAAATAATTTTCATATTCACCATTTTAAATAAACGCCACAATTCAAAATATTCTTGTCACTATCTCGACATTGCCCTTTTACAAGGATCATTTTCACGCTACCATAATCAACACGATTTAAAAAATATATTCAAATTTTAAATATAAATTAACATAGGTGAAACGCATTTTCTCTAATTTCAAAATGGAAGGAGACAATATCTTCAAAATCACAGCTAGAAAAATAACATATCTCCCCAAAACAAGTCTTCATCAAGACTTCATCGCCAGTAGCTAAATTAGGTCACAACCTGCCAAACCTAATACAATCGTTAATATTCGAGGATAAATACACTCCCTCGTCCTTTCTTTTACATGCATAATTAATCAATCATCAACAAATATCTATCAACAAACGTTAAAACACACTCACATCACTATCTCCAATTGGCAACAATTATTAGTGCGCGACTTCACAAAAAAATCCAAATCTCGAGCCACACAAGCTTCACTTAGCTCTATATCGTCGCCACAATAAAAAAAATCGCATTAAACGTGCCACATTCACTAGCAATCTAAAAATTCTCGATATGTGTTCGCACAACCACCACCCATGAATTTAGTAAATTTGTTATTAATGGTGAAACTGGTTAGATTTTGTGCCAAAACAACGACTTCACGTGACACCTTTCCAAATCACTTCTCACTTCGTGTCACAGCGCCACACCACAAAACTTTTTCACTTTTCAGGCCAAAGACGCCTTCACGCCTGTCACACATCTCACCTCAAAGCGTGTCCACGTCGAAAGTCATATCTTTCACACACTTCTAATCTGAAATCATCGAATAACATTTTTACTAAGTCTAACTAACGTCGAAACACAGACACGAACATCGAGAAAACACATCTTTCAAATATACCAGAAATATGCCAACCTCAACAAAAGAGAAAATCAGTTCCAATTAAATGACAATTCTTAAAACCCCGCACAAGTGACCATACCAGAAATAGAACCATCGACGATACCGAGAAAGATAGAAAGTGGACGCCCTTTAGGCGTCACTCCCCCAAGTCGAATCTATTTCAGTTACATATCCACGTCCTCCTCCCTCCCCTCACAAGGCTATCATCTTGACCACTATCTTCATGATCGCCATTTTTTTTAAACACGTATTTCACACCAATCATTTAGATTTCCTCGAGAATCTCACAAACTCCTTAATCACAACACAACATATATTAAACATTTAGATATTAATTGATATCACCAATTAAAACAACTTGGTTAAGTCTGATCTAGACTTTATAACGCGAAAGAGAATTCATTCTCTACATATCAACATTTTGGACAAACGAAAATATCATTTCACATATTCCCAGTTTCAGAGAGTCATAGAAACACCGATGCTTACCAATGGGATATGATCTACACACAACAAATGTAACTTCTTTTCAAGAGAAATACTTTTTGTTCAATTTTCCACTATTCAACATTTATCCAATCATCAATAACATTTAAATATATTTTAATTTTTGTATAAAATCTTGAATAATTATTTTAATTTTTACCTTTCAATTATATAATCAAATTTTTAATCCAACATTATTTAAAAAAAAAACTTTAATTAAATTTACTTTTATTGTTCATGATATTATTTTAGTATGGCAAAACAGTTAATTGTATCAAAAATCATTTTTAATTCTTAATTATTATACTATTTATATATTACATGTTTGAGTTTGTTCACTTACACTTTTTTTTACCCGCAATCATTATTCTATCTTTTTATTCACTATATTTTAAATTTGTTTAAATAGCTTTATTATATGACATTGTTTATCATCAACTATCGGGCATCTACAACAATCGTTTTCAACAATCATATTCTTTAACCACAATTCCCTAAACTTTATTATTACTATCTTTTTCAGCCATTGCTTCACTTCATTGTAGAAAAACGACAGCACTGCTTGGCAATTTTTTTATTTCGTATTTCAACAAACTCTTTGAACACAGTTCCCCAGATTTACAGATCTCAACTTCTGGCCTGAACACGCTTCAAGAGTTAATTTCAATCATCCGCAGAGCAATCACCAACGCATGCACAAAGCGTTCACTTTTTTCAACTTTCTTTTTTTTTTTTTCAGCTCTAGCGGACCACAATCAACCTTTGATTTCGAGTCAAGTCAGATCACCTACTGTCGCTACAACAATTCTACTTATCGCATGGCTCTATTTCACTCCTTTCCCAATCATATTAATGAACAACTATTTCTTCAACTTTTCAACCCAATAACCCTAAAATTGTGACAAAACACTGTAACCCTTATATAGGATCACAAGTGAAACATCGCCTGGGAAGACGCTCAAGTCTATATCCTCGCTTTGCACCTGGATCTAAGTATTTGGTTTACATGTGCACGCCTAACAATTGCATATTCTTCAACTACTAACCCTTTCCAACGCCCGCCTATAATATCTTACAATTTTTATATCATCATTTTATTTTAATCATCTTTTTTAAAAAATCAAACAAAAATGTCATTTTTATTTCACTTTTATATATCCAAACAAATCATCTTGTTATAGCCCTTTTTAACCCTCACAATTTAAATTGATTAAAAAAATTTTAATTACTTACCTGTGTTAGAGAGGCTTTACCTGCTTAAACCCGGATAAACCCTTTCACTCCCAGGGCCCATCTATGGTAATTTAAGCCAACAACCCCATATTGTATATAACTTATAACAAGATTTTCATGTTGTATAATAGGAACACATCTGTAAATGATTATACGCATGATTGACATGTGTCATTACATCATCATATGTATTGTACTTTGTACAAACTGAGGATAAATAAATAAAACTCTGTAATAGATTAAGAGTTGAGCTGAAGCAAGAGATAGAAGTCATAACGTCTAATATCGAAATAGATTTAGAATTCCTACAACAAGGTCTAAAAATGGAAACTGCCACGGCGCCAGTGTCCAATTTCACCCGTGATCCACCCTCGTGTGCATCTGTTGAAATGCAACACTCCCTTTCTCGGAAAATATATAAAAGGCCCCCGTCTTTAGCCAAAAATACAGTCACTTGTAAGTGACTTCACCATCTGCCTGAGCCCTCGTCGGCTGTACCCCAGGTCCACCTCATCCACTATGTAGTCAGTAAGAACTCTTCTATCTCCATCTTTCGCTCCTAGCTCAACTTTTATCTGTTCATGGAACCTTCTTAGTGCAACTGTGTCTTCGTTTTTTATGTGGACATTCCCAAGCATTCCACTCTGCCTCGACCACGACTGCCTGTACTTTGTGAGAACTTTTAAAGGTCTTCCAAGGTGCAGAGAGGTACTGAAAAACTCCCCATCCTGACTGTTCCTCTCGGTCAACACAGTATAGCGAGAGTTACAGGGACTCACACCATAGTTTAAGTCGACTGGATACCTCATCACAGATTTAGTCGACAAGATTCTACAAGAGTCAACACCAAACCACATCACATATATATAATATATAAAAAGGCCTATCATGACAAAATCTCTCATCTATCCCCATCTACCACTACATCCAGGAACCCAAGTCCAGGATTCGAAAAAGGGCGGCCAAGGCTGCAGCCTGAGCTCTCAGCAACTCTCTGTCCTCAGCTTCCAGGAAGAAAAAAAAACAAACTAAAGACAATTTCCCACTTCTTTGCCCCAGTGTTGCAGGACTCACCTCCCTAAGGCTATCATCACCCTTATCTCTCTTTGAAAAATAATATATTTTTTAAAATGATAATAAAATAATTGGAAAATATAAAAAAATAATATATATATAAGGATTAGAAAATATTGAATAAACACAATTTTAAATATATGATGAACATGGCGGGAACTTGGGGAAGGTTTGAAGCTTATGGTGGAGATGGTGTTCTACCTTAAGATGGTGATGTCAGTCACCATGAGTCTGTAGCTTGCCCATAGTGATAGGCTTGCTGGAGACTGGGTTAGTATTGGTGGGATCAGGTCATTCACCACAGGTCAGATGGCCTGACCACAGGGAAGGGGCGTCTGAATCCATCTTGGATTCTAGCTCGTTGCTTTCAATGCTGTAGGTGGCCTCAGGCTCAATCTCTACACCTCACAATCACTAGAGGTTTGAAGCTTAGATAGGGAAAGGTGGTACATGATTAGGTTAGGTGGGGTTCTGGGTGATTGTGACATACAGTGGTCACGAGGTGTCCTAACAGAATTACTTTTATTATATCATACAATATTATATAAGAGAAATATGAAAAATTCGAATATCGATGTAAAAATACTGAATAAGGATATATATGGAGATAAAAATATATACATACACAAAAATATGAAATTGATGAATATTGTTGCACCACGCTTGCACCATGAGCGAGGGTTTTCTGTTCCACCATACTTGGGGATGTCTATGTTGGAGTTTAAGACAACTAGGTCGGCATTTGCATCTCTACAAATTGTTGCACCAGGTTGCCGTTTGGCAGACTCTTCAGTCTTGATTTTCTCCTCAGAGGCGTCTTGCGTCTTTCCAGAGCGTGTTACAACCATCCTACAAGGTTAAACAAGTCAATAATAAGACAACTATATTTTTAGGTAACACCTAGAATATCTCTTTATTTATCACATCAAAGTTTAAAGTTGGTTGTGTATTCAGTGTATCAAAATACAAATGACTTTATAGTACATAATATTTAATAATAATAATCTGTTTCATAAAAATAAATAAATATAAAATTTAAATTTTAAATATATGAAAAATTTTATTAATATTTTTTTAAAAAGAGAGAGAGAGAGAGAGCGCGCATCAACAATGCTGTAACACTTCCCCTTCTCCAGAGGTCATCATGTCCTCGTGAGTGACCTATTCAATTATTTCAAAATAGGGTTTGAGTCTCGAAACATGAACAATCAATAGGTTATGGCGTGTCAGGCAACTTCTTTAATATTCGATATGGTCCAAAATATGTTCTCAATAGTTTTTCACATTTTCCGATTTTCCTATCTGGTGTCTAAACTGCCACGTTAATGTCCTGGTCCATGGATTATCCCATTGTGTTTTTGCTTTAGGATATGCTTTCTTTATTTTTAATATCAACACCTGACCCACTTATCTTTTATTTTTTCTATTGTTTTTCATATATATATTTTTATGAAAAAATAATAGAAAATAGAAAGGTCAGGTGTTGATATTAAAATAAAGAAAGCATATCCTGACCAGGAGCACATGTGCTTTTTAGATGTCAGAGCGCAATCTAGCGGAATAGAATTCAACTAAACGTTGATTCAGCCTGTTCCCTGATATATTTGGCCAACACATTTTGAAGAGGGCCAACAGCCCGAAGCGCGTTCGTAGATGGATTTTCTTGATTTATCAAGAAAATGGGTTGGCCAAATATCAGAGAACAGGCTAAATAAATGTTTAGTTGATTTCTGTTCCACTAGATGGCACTCTGCCATCTTGAAAGCACATGTGCTCCTGGTCAGGATATGCCTTCTTTATATATATACTAGCCGAATAACCCGGGCAACGCCCAGGTTTTACCCGATTAAATGTTTTTTATTCAAATACTATTCGTTATATATATACAATTATAAATTGGCGCCGTGGATGTCACTCTTGTGAAACGTCCCGCTCCAAACTTTGTGTCAGAGAAGCGATATTTTTATAAAGAGATGATCTGGCTTTGTGTCTTCTGCTCGAATGAATGTTTTTCTGTTAGAATTTTGTTCCTGCACACTAAAAATGAACTGGCTTCACCCGTGGTCTCAGCTTTTTGGAATTTTTCCCGATATAATTTTGTATCTGATAATCAAACATGATACAGCAATATTGTCATCATCATTTTCTGACTAAAAAACAACTATTTTTGCCCAGAATCTGTCAATTTTATTTTTATTGGCTAAAAATCCGATAAATATATTTTCCAGATTTTTCTCTATGTCCTGTCAAAACACGTTTTACATGTACATTAGGTCTGCTGATATTACCTCCCATCTTCACCGTTAGAGGCGCTGCTTGCGAGCGAAAGGGCAAATTTGCAAATAACTTGTAAACATACTTGTATACTTGTGTACATAGACCATAAATATGTACATAGACAGGAAAAGCACATATATTTTAATAATATAAATGAGTTTTAAAAATTGTAAAAAAAAAATGCATCGGCCGGGAATCGAACCCGGGGGCGCCCGCGTGGCAGGCGAGCATTCTACCACTGAACCAAAATTAAACGGTGACAGAATTAAGAAAGAATGCATGACGCTGATAACTGTATATATTAAAATTGGGAGAATAGTTGAAAAATTTATGTTACACAATATATCGCGATGATCAATTTCTTCGATTAATTCGCACTTGGTAATTTACTAATCCATTTGTTAAATAAATAGACTTTTACGTACTTTATATTTAGCTTTATTAGAGTAAAGTTTAATAAGGGCCAGAACTTGCTGTCGTACTACACCTGTTTGTGTAGAACAGGCCATTATTCTAGTATTATTATATAACAGTACATTAAATTAACAAACATAATTCAGATATACATAATATTATCACTTTTTATGAACCCAAAACAAGCATTTAGTCTGATATTTGACTATTATCAATCTAGGTGGTCAAATTACTTCAAGTTTTTAAATATCCTTTTTATATCAAAATTGATTATTGGCTGATTTTTGTGTGTGAATAGTCTTTTAATAGTTTATATTTTAAACTGAATTTTACCAATGCAGCTACTCGATAAATTTATATATTTTATTAGAAATTTTGCTTAATAAGAGTTAAAGTGAACTTTCCTTTTATACATATAAAACCTGGCTTTGCACGTGTTCTCGTGAGTGAATGTTTCACTGAAAGGATCTTGTCCCTACCTATTAAAAATGATGGTCTTGGTTTTCCTAAGTTCTGATCGAGTGAATGATCCTCGAAAGAATATTGCTACTGTCAATCAAGCATGATAGAGCAATAATTTATCATTATTAATACCTAAAATAGGTAAATTTGTCCAATACTTGGTTAATTTGAATATTCCTAGGATGAAATATCCCTGGAATGAAAATTCCTTAAGATGCATTATCAACAAACATCTGCAGTAATATTAGCATCAGGCTTTTTGGAAATAAATTAATAAAGTTAATCTTCTGATTTTTGACTATCTCTCTCTCTCTCTCTCTCTCTATTTTCAAATTATGAGGACGAATTCATTTCATATCTCTCAAGTTTCTCTCACAAAAAAATGTAAATCAGGTATTGGTTTAATTTTATTAGTGTTTTAATAGCCATTATTTTAATTCCTTTCAATATTTCTTATTTTTATATGCTGCTCGAGTTCTGCAAAAAGAACCTTGTTGATGTCCCTAATAAAATATACATGTATTATATTATTGATTATAAATATAAATATATAATTATAAGAGAAAGAGATATTTATAACCCCAATAAATACCCGGGGGTCCAGCTCACTAGTATGGACTAGTGTTGAGCGCTTTAAGTCGCGTCCTGTTTTGATTGCTGAGTTGAACCAGTTGACCAGATATTCCCATGCTGAGGTTGAGTCTGGAAGGCTGGCCATAGATATAGGATTGAGGTGAGTCAGTCCAAGCAGGATAGCTGTTTGTATCCTATGTCTCAGGAATGCTGGACATCTGAAGAGAAGATGATCGACTGTCTGTAGCTCTTCTGAACAGTGGTTTCAGGTAGGGTCTGTTTCGGGATCTACACGTGTAATGTCAGCCAGTACATGGCCATGGCCTGTGAGTAGTGGTGAGGAATAATTATAATAAAAATCGTAATTTAAGAGTTCAGTTTCATCTTGCACTAAACTGGAATTAATTTTAAAAATCAATTTTTAAATTTATTCTAAATAATGTTTCATCAAAATTTATTCAACATTCTTATATATAAATATCAAGAAGAGATCGCCTATATCTTGGATCAAAACTATTTATTCTCCCAATAATCCGAGGTGGCTGATGGTCAGCTGTGGATAGAATTCCAAGTGAATAGTGTTTGTAGTGGATGTTCCTAGCAGAGGCAACAACGTCGAAATACGAAATATCAATAAGTAAGTTTGATCCAAGATTCATAAATAATGTATCTCTAACGGAATGATTCATCCTTCGATAGATAGAGTATAAAGTCTTTAGAGTTCCTAGAAACGACCGATTGTTGCCATTGCCGGCCCAGCGCCCGCCGGGGAAGCCTCTATGAACCTCGGGTCTGGCTACCTCCTGGTGAAACTTATCCTGTCACGACATCTGACCATAGGTATGCCACCATAGACCATGGTTTAGCGATGATGATTTGACTATGGGTCATATTTTAGCTGAGCTGGCGATTGGTCTTTGGCATATCTACTGTTGGTAGTCTTGGCAGGACTTATGTCGTCGGGGGTTGATCAGATCGACAGAGAAAAATGGCTTCCCCAAATTTGAAATAAAAAATAGAACTCTATGATATCAATTGTGTGCTCGTTGTGAGTGGCATATTGGTGTGTAGTTGTGAGTGGTATAGTGGTGTGACAAATTACAATTAAAACATTTTATTGTCATCTCGACAATATTACAAATTATTCAAAGAGAACATTTTAAGAAGGAATAAAAGAAAATATATACAGAATTAGAATATATACATATTTATAAAGTGATGATGGAGGATGAAGGAAGGCATCCTCGGCGCTGGAGGGTTCTGGACCAGGCGATGAGAGGGTCCTCCAATCCACCGAGCCCAACCTGGACAAAGTGGCGATAAACGCGCAGCTTTGCCGACGCCAGGATGGTCAGGGCGTCGTCCTCGAGGCCGGACCCGCCGAAGATCCAAGCCTGCAGGTCAGCGGGCCGCCCGATGATGTTGAAGGCCTCTCTGATGAGGGACCTAATGGAACGGCAGCTCCAGTATCGGTGGCCGAGGGAGCGGTCGACGGACCCGCAGGCAGGACACGAGGAGCCGCCCGAGGCAGGATGGGCAGGGTGGGGTAGAGCATGGAGGGCCAACTTGAAGGCTGCGTCGGCCTCATGGCCCGAGAAGGCGCAGCGCCGCAGCGAGGCCCAGTCGATCCTGGAAGGTGGTGGACTGATGGTGGGCGCCCATCTCGCCAGGAATCGGGAGATGGGCGTGGCCGCGAGGCGCGGATGATCCAGGGCCCGTCGGGCCGAGCGGGTCGTGAGGCCGTTGAGAAACGGCGTAGCCGTCCCGCGCAGCACCACAGCCGCAACTAAGGAAGGAGACTCCCGGATGCCCTCGGCGTTCTCGGCGGTCAGCCTCCGGCAGAAGGCGCCCAGGGCCGCGGCGTCAGCCAGGGCGGAGTGCGTAGGGCGGGCGATGAGGTGGTCCTCGGCCACGAGAAGGTCCCGGACTCTGGCTCCGAGCCAGCGGGCGGGAGCCAGGAGGTCGGGAGGGCGAAGGAACCGGCAGCCGCCGATGATGGGGAGGTCCAGCAGCTGAGATGTGGGGACCGCCCGGTGATTGAGGCCCAGGATTTTGGAGGCCTCCTCCCACAGCTTCAGCAACCGGAGACGGCGGGGCTGGAGACGCGTGCCGTCTGGTGGAGGGCGGATCCAGGCTTCGCTGCTGCTGGCGACCAGCCAGTCGAATCCGTTCCTGCCTCCGCGGAGCGCGACCTGCACACCCTTAAGGCAGGCGAGCTGGAGTTGGGTAGCCAGGTCGAGGAGGCCGAGGCCTCCGATGGCTACAGGCCTCTCCATGACGGCGGCGGGAAGCCACGCCGTGTGCTCAGGCCCCCAGACGAACCTCGCTAGTCGGGCTTGCAGCTTGGCGATGGTCGGGGGTGATGGCAGGTACCCGTGCAGGTGATGCTGTATGGTGGAGCTCACCAGCGAGTTCGCTGCCCTAGCTTGCCCGACGAGGGAGAGGCCGCGGGTGAAGGGCGTCCACCTGCGGCAGGCGGATTCCAGGAGGGCCAGAAGATGCTGCTCCTGATGGGCGACGGAGCTCCTGGGGGCGATGTCGAGCCCGAGGACCCTGATGGAGGTGGTCGACCAGGAGGCGCCGAGAGGGGAGTCGCCGCGGTTGCGCCAGGCGCCGCACCAGAGGCCCGCGCTCTTCCCGAGGTTGGCAGCGATTCCGGAGACCCGCTTGAAGTCTTCGAGGACGGCTGCCACCCGCTCGAATTCGTCGTCGCGATGGAACAGGAGGACGATGTCGTCGGCGTGGGCGATGACATTGCCCACGCCGAGGGCCGACTCCAGGCGACGTAGCAGCGGCCCCGTAGTAATACTAAACAGCGCGGTACTCACGGCGCAGCCCTGCCGGAGGCCGTTGAGGAGGGGGAAGGCGGTGGTGTGAAATCCTCCGGCCCGGATCGTCGCGTTCGCCCCGGCGTACAAGATGTCTATCTAGCCCATGAAGGCCGGCGGGAGGCGGAGGGACGTCATCAGGGACTCCAGGAAGCCGCGGTCCAGGGAGTCGAAGGCGGACTCCAAGTCGACGCCCATGACGGCCAGCGGCGAGCCCAGGGCGGTTGCCTCCTCAACAGCATCCGTCACCTTGGCGATGTTCCAGGGCGGGGACCTCCCGGGGACGGCGTACGTCTGGCAGTCTGGTACTAGGGCTCGTAGGTGGGGCTTGAGGCGCCGGTGGAGAATGGCAGCCAGCACCCTGTAGTCGGCCGAGGGCAGCGCGATGGGCCTGTATCCACCAAGGCCGCGACCGCCGCGGGCCTTGGGCACCAGGCAGATGGAGCTGCACCGCGTCGACGGAGGCAGGGCTCCGCGGAGCCGTGAAGCCGCGAACACTCGGGCCAGAGCTTCGGCGAAGAAGTCCTCGAAGGCGACGAGGAGCTCGCATGGCAAGCCGTCCACGAGGGAGGTGGCGGATGGCGGTGGCGATCTCGCTGGGGCTGATTTCGTACCGGTGGAGAGGGTCCTCTTCGCCCAGCTCGATGATAGGGGTGATCGTCCCGCTGCTACTGATGATGATGAAGGCGGCTCCCGCAGCTGGGTCGCTGGTGGGACGGGCGAAGCGGGGCTGGAAGATGGCGTACGCCTTCCGCCGAAACTCGGGGCCCTCGATGACGTTGCCGTCGTCGTCCCTGATGACGCTGACCGGGCGTCGAAGATGGATCGCGCGCGCCAGGTCCGGCAGCGACGGGTAGTCGGCCCGGATGGAGGAGGCCTCGAGCTGCGCCGCGATGTATCCTCTTTCTCGGACGACGTAGTCGTCGCTGGCAGCGTGTCGCGGGTCGTGGAGGGATCTGGACTCCGCTAACAGCCCCGCCTTGATGGTGGTCCACCTGTCCCACAACAGGATCCCGTCGTCGTGCGCAAAGTCTTCCTCCAACTCCCGGATGTAGCCAACCAGGTGTTCTAGGGCAAGGGCCGAGCGGAGCATCGCGACCAAGCGAGGTTGGTGAGGGAAGACGGCGGGCGGGCCCACCTGGAGCAGCACGAGGCGGTGGTCTGAGAGGTGGTAGTGGCTGGTCGCGTAGGTGGTCACGCGATCCAGGACTCCCGCAGGGACGAGGATCCGGTCCAGGCGGCTGCTCTCAATTTGGTCGCCGCGGCTAGCGACTCTGGTGGGCAGGTGGGCGGCGTCAAACTGGGTGGCTACGTCCACCAGCGTAGCCAGGTCCAGAAGAGCGGCGAGGGCATCCGCGGAGGTCGATGAAGTCTCCCTGATGTTGAGATCCCCGAGGACCCAGGCCCCTTCCTGGACTGCTGTCGCCGCCAGGAGCTCCAGTTGTTCTAACCGCTCGCGGGGGTCGTGTGCCAGATGGACGTTGATAAAGGTCATCTCCTCGCCGCGGACATCGATGACGGCCAAGGCAATGTGGCCTGGCCACAGGACACGCTGTCGTAGCACGGCGACGCCTGGCCCGAAGACGCAGGCGAGTCCAGATCCCGAGATGGCTACGGGTGGCGTGACTACAGCGCTGTAGTCGAAGCAGAGGTCTTGGCCTTGGTCAAGATGGAAGCTATTTGTCTCCTGGACAAACGCGATGTCCACTTGGTGTTGTCTGAGGAGATGACAGAGTACCAGGCTCCTCCCACGAGTGGCGAGCCCACGCGCGTTAATGGTGGCGACGCGGAAGTTCATTGAGCCTTTGTTCAAGTTTTTCCGGGCCTTCACGAGCCGCTTGTAGATGGAGGAATTGGTCCCAGGTCGCAAGTCCATTAAGGCGCGGATCAGCCTTGCCAAGGCCGGCGTCTGGGCGGCTGTGAGCTTCGGCATCAGGATGTCGAATTTGCAAATAGAGGGGAGGGCATGCAGTACTTCTTCCCTTTGGAGGCCAAGTTTCTCGATTTCGTCAAACAGGGAGCTAGGGGCTCTCTCGATGAGGTCGTCGAGTGCGGCCCTGATCTAATTGCGCCCTTGGGATGTTGAAGACGAATCGGTTCTTTCCTCTTCCCGGTTCTCAACGTTCATCATCTCGATGTTTGTAGGAGCCGTCTCGCTCACGAGGGTCCTCGGGAAGATGAGGAGTAGAGGCTACGATGGCTAGTTGAGTAGGGGTGCTGGTCCAGAAGGTTGAGGCGCCGTGGAGCGAGGGGCCGCGGGAGCTTTGATTTGCACCTCCCCAGGTGGAGTAGCGAGTGCTGGTCCAGCAGGTTGAGGCGCCGTGGAGCGATTAATTATTATTATATTAATTACATTAAGTCATAAAGGCGGCTCTACAAGAAGTCATCATTGTGGTTCTAAATTAAGTCACCCCAACTAAGCACTAGACTAATTAACCAGGGCGTCTTTACGCTAAATCACAAGAGCATCTTAATATTGATTACAATCGCGGCTCTAAACTAAGTCACAATCGAGGCTCTACATTAAATCATCAAGGCGGCCCTGCACTAATTCATAAACGCGCCTCTATATTGAGTTATCAGCGCGGCTCTGAACTGAGTTATCAGCTTGGCTCCACACTAGGTCACCAGCGCAGCTTTACACTAAAGTCACTTTTACGGCGCGACATAAAGTCACCAGCGATTCTGTTCACTAAAACTCCAGCGCGGCTTCATCCTAATTTACAAGCGAGGATATATAATAAGTCACTAACGAATCTAAGCACTAAGTCACTATTGCGGCTCCACACTATGTCACCAGCGCGGCTCTACACTAAGTTATCAGCGCGGCCCTACACTCAGCCACTAGCGCGGATTTACACTAATTCACCTGGCGCGGTTATATAATTAATCACAACGGCGGCTCTACATCATGACACCAGAGCTTTCTACATTTTTCTTACTTCAATAAAGATTTACACAGACAATTTACTCACTGGTTATATCATTTTACAAAGTAGGAGGAGGGACCACGTATATATTTTATACTTATGTACCTGTCTCTATAAAAATGTACGTCAATACCATTCTCCCTCAACTCTCTGTTGTATTCTAGACGGAAACTCTGCCCAGCTACTCCACCAACTAAAACACCCTTTTTTCAAATTCTTGATATTTCCCAACTAGAATTAAGATGTTATCAAATCAAAGCAACACTTGTAATGATGAAGGATATAGCCTAAACCAATGTTGGTATTTGTCTGAATTTGTCAAAATTGGAGTTGAGGCAAAAAAGGAATGGTTGGAATGGACTTTAATGGAAATTTATCACCTTTTACAAACCTAATTTATAGTCCCAATATAAATAGGCCAAATATGTTCTCTCCTGTTGGGGTTCTCATGGTTTTAAACTGTATCCAGAATTCGGTACTGTGGGTACTTTTTAAGGGCTGAATCAAATATTAAAGGTAATTTTCACGGTATGAAGACATATTGATGCTTCAGTGCCGCTCTTTAGAAAAAGGCATAGCTAAATCTATCTAAATGTAAAATGAAGCCCAAAATTTCACATTTGTCTTGTCAGAATTTTCTGAGACTTCATTTACTTCATTGTTTTGATATTATTACATTCAAATTGATCAGATAATGTCGTATTTAAACTATTTGGAAATACCAAAGTTCTTAAGAACTAGATTTGGTAGATATCTTTGAAAGTGAACAATAGCATAGCAATCCTAGAGGAAAGCGACCTTCATAATATACGAAAACTAGACGAATGGCCCGGGCAACGCCCGGGTTTTACCCGAGTGCGTATATATTTTTAAAATGTTTTAAATAAAATACAATTCGTTACGATTATAAATTGGCGCCGTGGATGTCTCTCTTGTGAAACGACCCGCCCCAAACTGTGTGTGTCTTGAAAATATAAAAATAAAAATGTGAACGAAAAATATGTCCAGGGTAGCCTAGTGGTCATGGCATTTGCCGGTAAGCGGAAGGTCGTGGGTTCGATTCCCATCCCTTGACACTTTTTTTATTTTATCCATTCTGACCAAAATCTATCCGTGAACTTCACACAGTGAACTTCACACAGACAGAATAAGGCAATTATATCCTTCCTTATATATCTATAAAAATGAAATGCGAAATCGATGTTTGTTATCGCTTCACGCAAAATCTACCGACTTAATCATTATGGAATTTCGCATGTAGGTAGCTGAAGATTCCGTTTAACATATAGGCTATTCAAAAAACTAAAAAAGTAAATGTGCTTTTTTAAAAAAATAAAAAACAAAAAGCGTTAGTTCCAGTCTTTTACCGCTTGGGCGCAGCACTGGTCGTGACGATAAATGAATTTGATTGGTTAATAATTAACACGTGGTTTGTTTACACAATGAATGTTAGTTTGTTCACACGATGAATGTTTTTAAAAGGTAAGATTATCCAATCGCCGTGAAACTTTAGGAAGTTATTTACTATACTACTGGGAAGATTCCTGGTTTGAATTTGATTTGAAATAAATATTCTTTGCAATTTTATTTGCATTTTTTTTTTACTTTCACTCGCAAGCAGCGCCTCTAGCGGCGTCTGGTGAAATTATATTTATAAATTGTAACAATGCTTAAAATGTTTTCCAAGTATAATAAATTTAATTTGAGAATTTAGTAATATAATCTTCTAATGACGTAAAAATTACACATTGAAATGACGCATTTCAATATTAATATATATTTAAAGAAAAAAATGTAACGATTTTGTGTTAAATGTTAAAATGTAATGTTAAAATATATTTTTATATTGTTAATTTAATTTGTTGTTGTTTTATAAAAATAATGATGCAACTTTAATTGTTGTTGTGAAAATATTTTTATTTACGGAGCTTCTAACCATAATAAATGATTTTTGAGCCCCTAATTGTTGTTGTTTATTATCGTTTGTTTATATAAAAAAAAATTACATTGTATGTGATGATGATAACAAAAATGAAATTTTAAATTAATATATATAATTTATTGAGAAAAAAAGAAATAATTAATTATCAAATTCACAAAAGTGGCAATATCTTATTTAAAATATAATAAATGTTTTCAAAGAATTATGTGTTTCAAAAATATATTTAAACGCATATAACCACATTTATATTTATATACGTTTATAAATCAATATATAGGTGGATTGGATGTTTTCTAGAATCATTTTAACAAATGTTCGTTAGGCAAACTTTTACTCGGATAAAAACTGTGCGAAGCCGGGTACATTCGCTAAATACAGTTATTTACAAATCTTCGTTTGTGGCAAGATACTATTCCTTCAACTTCAAATTTTACCGAGTGGACCAATTAATACTGATTTCTTTCAACTTATCGAGTATTTTTCAAGGGACCGGGAAAAAATTATCGAGAAGGTAGACAAGTATAGATTCAGTAGGGATTGGATGTTTGCTAGAATCGTTTTAACAAATGTTTGTTAAGCAAACTTTTACTTGGGGCGAAGCCGGGAACATATATATATATATATATATATATATATGTTTGTCGGCTATGCACACCCTCAATATGTAACTAATCTCGCTGAAATTTGAACAGGACAGAGAGTTAAATCTGGAAGTTTTTTTGTCGCACTTTAACCAATAAAAATTATATTTAACCAAGTACTGAGCAACAATATTTTTTTAGTCAGAAATGATGATGACATTATTGCCGTATCATGCTTGATTGCATTAAAAAAATATTTTGGGGAATATTCACTAAAGCAGACCACAGGTAAAGCCAGATAATGATTAATAGTAGGCAACAAAATTCTACCAGCGAAACATTCCCTCGAGCAGAAGACACACGAAGCCAGGTCATCTCTATATATAAAATATCGTTTCTCGGCCTTTTGGCTATGATCATGTAGTATATCTCGATATATTTTTATTTATGTATATATTTTTTAAAATCTATTCAGTAGAGAGTGGATATGTTTGCTCGAAAAATAAATTTCATATATTATATAAATATATGACATAACGAATTATATTATCATAATATTCTGTGTGTTCCCGAATATTATTATCAATAATATTCATTAGGCAAACTTTCACTCGGATAAAACCCGGGCGAAGCTGGGTACACATCCGCTAGTAAGTAGATAATCCAAATTGTGCCTTATCACACACTATTTTTTTATTTGGCCTTATTACCTTGTGTTTATAATCTATGACGTAATGCCGGCGGCGCGCGCCCGTTGGCTGCCGGCGAGCACGTGACCTCCCTGTGCGCGCGCATCCGTGACAGCGGCCGATGAGGAATTGAGGAAAGACGGTCGTGACTATATATATTAATAATAATAATAATTATTATTATTATTATTATTATTATTATTATCATTAGATAATGATAATGATCATAATGATGATGCGCGCGCATCCGTGACTGAGGCCGATGAGGAAAGACGGTCGTGACTATATATGTTGATAGTAAAATAATAATAATAATATTATCATTAGATAATGATAATGATCATAATGATGATGCGCGCGCATCCGTGACAGCGATGAGGAAAGACGGTCGTGACTATATATGTTGACTAGACGAATGACCCGGGCAACGCCCGTGTTTTACCCGATTGAATGTTTTTATTCCAATACTATTTGTTACAATTATAAATTGGAGCCGTGGATGTCACTCTTGTGAAACGTCCCGCTCCAAACTTTACATGTACATTAGGTCAGCTGGTATTACCCCTCATTTTCACCGCTAGAGGCGCGAGCGAATTGACTTTTTGTAAATATACATAATTATAAAGATAGAAGCTTCTATAGAAGATAATGATCATAATGATGATGCGCGCGCATCCGTGACAGCGATGAGGAATTGAGGAAAGACGGTCGTGACTATATATGTTGATAATAAAATAATAATAATATAATAATAATAATAATTATTATTATCATTAGATAATGATAATTATCATAATGATGATGCGCGCGCATCCGTGACAGCGATGAGGAATTGAGGAATTGAGGAAAGACGGTCGTGACTATATATGTTGATTCTCAATATTCATGTAAAAAGAGTAATATGGAGTTATTTAGGAATATTTATAGCCATGAGGCCTAATTTTATTTTTTGAAATTTTAAAGGCTTGGTATAACAACAATGGTAGTTTTTAGTTAGATTAAATATACAATTTCAATATACTAAAATTAAACATATTTATATCTCTTTTTCTCCAAATATAGTTTAAAATTTGCCAAATCGAATAATTAGAACAACATTTTTTTTTTTGCATTAATGGTGAAATATTTATAAATAAGAATTATTGATTCAAGTTTTGTAGGAGAAAAAATATTGATTAATTATGAGATCATCTTTGAAATTTTGTTGAAATCTAGCCTATACAAGATCAGATCCTTCCCAACAACAAATTTGCAACACAAGGAATTATTTGAAAAGAGAACATGGTAGAGATAATTAACTATAATGGGTAACAGAAACTCTTCATATAGCAAATGGAGCCTGTATAATTCTCCTGCTTTTGAAATCTATAATGGTGAGAGGAAGAATTAAGATATTCCAGCTTGAAATCTTAATAAATTAAACAAAAAGCTCAATAGATTACTAAATGCACTTGAGATGCCCTCACAAGAATTTATAAGTATATAATATATCATATATTATATCAAAAGCAATTAACTTCAATGCAAGTTTAAATCAATGATGGTCAACAAGTCAGGTAGGAATTTATATAGGATATATCCACGCAGAAAATATTCCAACTAAACCATACTATTGTATCAATCTCAGATGCTACCTCTTTGTAGAAGAGGGCCCCATTCTATTTATCAGCTCGACAGATAGGACTTATCTTCTGATGAATCTATTTATCAGCTGGACACAGTTTTCATTGATTCTCCTTCTTTCTTAACAACCTTTTTTCTTCACAACCTATACATTCAGCTTTTAAAGAAGTATAGGATTATCACCCACAAATATTTGAAACCATTCCACATGTTTTTAACGATATCCCTGACATAGTGTCATATATAGCTTGAAGAAATGCGAATTGATTCTATAGAATCTATAGTATAAATTCTATACTATAGATTGTATAAGGAATTTGGTTATTTTGTGGTTTTAGAACTACTCCATTAATTGGTTAGTAACAATTAAAAAATTGTTTGTTATTTGACTAAAATGGAATCTCTCCTCTTGTGAAATTTTAAATTTTCTATTTCAAATTATCAATAATCATTTAGAATTTAAAAAAACCTATAAACCGCACAAATGCCAAGGATAAAAAAGGAACTGGGTGACAATAGCAACCTGTTAAATATAAAGTCTGAATTCTAGGTGGCTGTGTGTAACAGATGTTCCAGATGGAGAGACCCGCAGTGTGACTTCCCTGCGATCCGGCTCTACTAATGCCATTGTTGCAGGATCTAGATAGTGAATAGACAGCATTGGGAAGTGGACAGTGAGTCGGTGTTTAGTGCTTACACCCCTGTGGTGGCCACTGCGACGATTAGCCGCCCTAGACTATCCCGCTTTGGTCATTGGTCATTTCCACGCTGGGAAAGGGGGTGGGGACCCGACTATTTTAACACTGTGTATTCACATAGCGTGGAATGATACTCAACTTCCCCTCCGATAGCTTGCTCGCTCCACTGACCTAGGACTAGGTACTGATTACTAGGCTGTTGGCTCTGGCGCAAAACTCCGACGGGAGGCCTCGCGTGTAGACGTAAGTCCGGCTTTCAGCGTTGGCAGTGTCCAACAGTGCTGTTTTCAGTCTCTAGTCCACTAATTCTACTTTGTTGTCAATAGAATCCCTACGGCGAGCTGTCGGAATTGGAAAGTTGGGGTCAGGGGTGTAGCAATACATGACGGGGTGAGATAGTATACATCTAACCCTCTCTGTGTTATGTACCTAGATATCACCTGGAGCCCTTTCCGTGTCTAGTTAACATATAGGTAAATGTCTTTCTTTAAGGTCCATTCTTAAGTCACCGAGTTAATTTTTTTAAACTTGGCATTCATGCGGTATATAAATTATCACAACTTCTCTGGAAAAGAGTAAATAATTATTACTCTATATTTCTGGAGAGCTCTCATTATATTGGCTTAGAATATTTGTGACAACAATGTTGGAGGGCGCGATTACAGTAAATAAGCATCTAATTATTTTTTAAAATAATTTTAAGTGTAGGTCTGATTCCATTTTATATTGCTGGAGCCCCTATGAAATGTGGAAATATCTGTGAGATATATATGTAGGGTTCAGAGATATATAGATATTGAAGTCAAATGAGAGTAGGTGAGAATTACAGACAATGCCAAATCTTGCAAAAGTGGTCAAAGATATTTTGAAAGCACATTACTTGAATATCCATTTTATCTTGGTTCATTTGTCTCAAGGGATCAAGATGTGTTGTTGGCTATTGTTCAATAAATAATATTGTCAGGAGGACAGAGTTTCCCGGTATTCCCTCTTATCTGGACTGGACGGACCGGTCTGGGTAAACAGTGGCGCCACGGAAAAGGAGGAAATATCTCAGTTCTCCCCTCTTGCTCTAACGGCTGGGTCGATTTGGCTCATGTAAATAGTAACTCTTATTTTATATTTAAAATCTCTCATATAAATCATTAAATAAATATTTAAAGTTATTCGAAGGCCTATTTAATTATTTTTCCTCACGACAATTGTGGTGGAGACGCCGGGTAACGAGACAGTCACCAGACGAAGTCGTCGCCTTCAAGGATTGCAACCAGAGCTATCTAAAGTGCTTGCCTTTCCTGCTCGGAAGAAAATGGAGAGAGAAGAAAACCGATCAGTCTGCCATCGGTGGAGAGCCCCTACTGTCTTCTCGGGAGAACGTGGGGAAGATTCGCAGCGTTGGCTGAGCGACTACCAGCGTGTGGCACGATACAACAAGTGGGATGACTCCATGTGTCTGGCCAACGTCATCTTCTACTTCACTGGCACAACGAAGTGCAGGTTCGAAAACTTCGAGGAAATCTTTAATTCGTGGGAGGAATTTAAGATAAAGTTTTTTGAAATATTTGTGAACAAGGAAGACACGGCTAGAAAGGCCGAGAACATTTTACGAACTAGAGCGCAGACGAGTGGGGAAAACGTCGAGAGCTACATACAAGAAGTCCTCCTTCTTTGTAAACAGAGCAACCTCAGAATGTCGGAAGGAAAAAATGTGAGCCACCTGATTAAAGGTGTAGCGGAGGAAGTGTATCAGACACATGTTTGGAAGGACATCAGCACGGTGGACCAATTTGTTGCGTTCTGCCGCCGATTCGAAGCATTCAAGAGGATGCGTGTTGCACCGCCCAGGTTCAACCGACTGCCCAATGTTACCACCATCTCGACCGCTGAACCTGAGAACCTAGAAGCCCTGAATAAAAGAATAGTGAGAGAGGAGGTTCAGAAGTTTATGCCTCCTCCTTCTACATTTGCTGCCCAGGACATCGACACCCCACCTTCCGACCTACGGGATGTCATCCGTAGTGAAATCCAGCAGACATTGGCTCCTATCTCTGCCCCTCGTCAGCCCGAGAGCTTCCGCCCTAAACCTCCCTCCGAACGATCAAGGTTACAGACGAAGAACCGAAGGACCACCAAATAATCAAAGGACTCAGTGGCGTAGTGAAGATGACAGACCGATCTGCTTCCACTGTGGGCGCCCTGGCCACGTTACACGTTATTGCAGAGACAGACGCCAAGCTTTTGCGGATGCCAGACTTGGAAGAGAAACAGTCAATTTCGGAAGACCAAGAACGGAAAATTACACCATGGGCGAATCAGGAAGCGAACTATCCCAAGGAAGATTTAGAAACCCGTCGCCATATCCCCACCGCGGAAGATTACAAGCCCCCAGAAGAACCTCACAATCCCCTGCTCGCCGTACCAGCCGCTCACCCAGTCGCCGCAGTGAGGAAAACTAGATGGCGCGCCCTCTGGAGGTGTGGCCGCCACAGACGAAAATCCTCCCTGCCGTATAGTCGCTACAATGGAAGAGAACTGGATATCTGTCAACCTACAAGGATGAAATGTTCAAGCTCTTCTGGACTCCGGCGCTGATTACTCAGTAATTTCCGATGCTTTCAGACATTCTATAAAGGCCCCAGTTTTTAAATGAAATGGACCCCTTCTAAGAGCCGCGGACAAGAAGTCTATCGTGACCCTTGGTAAGTGCTCTTTAGAAGTTGAAATCAAAGGACTCGATATTGTTTTTGATTTTGTAGTAGCCGCTGAATGTAGCCACGATGTTATACTGGGCTGGGATTTCTTCAGAGCCACAGATGCCATTATAGATTGTGGGAAAAACAAATTGTATTTAAGCGAAGCTGAAAAATCCTACGAATGGAAATACCAGAAACCTTGTGCTGCTATGGACTGTGTCATCCCGCTGAAATCTTTTGGCAAGATAGTTGTCACCAACCAGGATGTATTTGGCAGCAGAGATGTAGTCGTTACAGGTTCCAAACGCCTGCAGTTGGAAAAAGGACTTTTTATTCCCTCTTCTCTCGTTAGGTTCTTACATGGCAGAGCGGTGTTGTGGGTGACTAACAGTACTCACCAGTCTCAAGTGATACCTTCGGACATGAAGGTAGGAACAATGCAAAATCTAGAAGTAGGGAGCATATCTAATCTTGACGCTCGTTCTGAAATAGCTGGAAAAGACGAAGTAACTTCCCCAGATGTGAGACAATGTTTAATTTCAATGATTTCTACTGATTTGGAGGAAACAAAGAAAATAATATTACTCACGTGCCTAAATGAGTTTGCTGATATATTCGACTTTGAGAAAAAGAGCTTCCCTGTCTCTGGCGAAATAAAACATAAAATCGATACTAGTGATTATCCGCCTGTCAGACAGCGTCCTTATAGAGTGTCTCCGCCGAAAGACGTGTCATTCAGAGTGAAGTGGAGAAAATGATGGAGACTAAAATCATCCGGCCATCATCAAGTCCATGGGCCTCTCCCGTTATATTAGTGAGAAAGAAGGACGGCTCGTTGAGATTCTGTGTCGCTATTGTCGTCTAAACAAAATTACAAAGAAAGATGTTTACCCTCTTCCTCATATCGATGACGCGCTGGACACCCTCGCTGGATCCAGGTACTTCTCTACTGTGGATATGAGATCGAGTTACTGGCAAATCGAAGTAGACGATAGGGACCAGGAGGAAAACGGCATTTATCACTCCAGATGGGCTTTATGAATTTAATGTAATGCCATTCGGTCTATGCAACGCACCAGCAACTTTCGAGCGAGTGATAGACAACGTCCTACGGGGATTGAAATGTGATATGTGTTTATGCTAATTAGACGACATTGTAGTCTATTGATCGACCTTTAAAGAACATTTAACACGTCTATACAAAGTTTTGAGATGCATTCAGCAGACCAGGCTGTGCCTGAATTATAAAAAGTGTCATTTCCCCTCGAGACAAATAACTATCCTCGGGCACGTCGTTAATGAATTTGGAACGCAGCCAGACCCAGAAAAAGTGAAAGCCATTGTCCACTTTCCAAAACCCCGTAATATCAGTGAGGCCAGAAGTTTTCTTGGGTTAAGTTCGTACTATAGACGCTTCATTAAAAGTTATGCTAGCAAGTCTCGACCCTTGAATAGCCTTTTAAAGAAAGACGAAAAATTCATTTGGGGCGAAAAACAAGATGAATCTTTCCGGATTCTCAAACAGGAATTGGAATCTTCGCCTGTGTTAGGACATTTCGTAAAAGGTGCGGGAACTCATGTCCATACTGATGCAAGCGGTTATGGTTTAGGGGCAGTTCTTGTTCAAATCCAGAATGACACGGAGAGACCTATAGCCTATGCCTCGCGAACACTAACCAAAGCGGAAAAGAATTATTCGACTACAGAAAAGGAATGCCTCGCAGTTGTTTGGACACTTGATAAATTCCGCCCGTACCTATATGGCAGACCCTTTACTGTGGTTATCGACCATCACTCGCTATGTTGGCTGGTAGGCTTGAAAGATCCATCCAGCCGCTTAGCCCATTGGGCCCTCAAACTAAAAGAGTACGGCATAAACATCGTTTACAAAAGCGGACGGAAGCATAAAGACGCTGACTGTTTGTCAAAAAGCCCCTTGGCTGACACCGCGGAGATAGAAGGGCACATTATTTCTATCCAAGACGTTGCAGAAGAACAAAGTAAAGACCCTGAGACTGATTGAAGAGACTGATTATCTCACCAGATTTCCGATAACAAAGGCCGCGACAACAGCGGAAGCTACTGAATTAGCAACCTTCCTTATTGAAGACGTCATACTCAAGCACGGCGCTGTTGGGAAATCATCACGGACAGAGGAAGAAATTTCATGTCTCAGACCATACGAGAAATAAATACTCTAAATAGAACAATTCACAGATTCACCACGGCATACCACCCTCAAACGAATGGTTTGACAGAATGACTCAACAAGACCCTGACTGACATGATCTCGATGTATGTTGACGTTGATCAGAAAAATTGGGACAGCATCCTACCATATGTGACCTTCGCCTGCAATACCGCTCGACAAGAGACAAAAGGATAAAGCCCGTTCTTCCTCGTCCACGGCCGAGAAATTGAAACACCGCTGGATTCTACACTGCCGTACCAGCCGGCAGGAACTGCAGAAGATTATGTGGGTCATCTAGTGACCAACGCTGAGGACGCACGGATGTTAGCCCGTCTTAACATCCTGCAGGCTCAGAGCAAAGACAAAGAACGCTACGACAAGAAGCATCAGGAGGTGACGTACAAGGAAGGTGATTTGGTGTGGGTGTTCACCCCAGTCCGTACCGTTGGCTTGTCGGAGAAGTTATTGAAGAGATATTTCGGACCCTATCGAGTGATCAAAAAAATATCAAGTGTAAATTATCAAGTAGAAGGCGTGACGAACACTAGGAGAAGACGAAAAACCCAAGATATCGACCATGTAGTGAAAATGAAGCCTTACCAAGACCCCGAAGTCCAAGAACAGATTGCCCAGGGTCATGTGACCGACTAGTAAACAGCGGGACGCTGTTTCTCTTGTGGAGGGAGTGATGTCAGGAGGACAGAGTTTCCTGGTATTCCCTCTTATCTGGACTGGGCCGACCGGTCGGGGTAAACAGTGGCGCCACGGAAAAGGCGGAAAGGTCTCAGTTCTCCTCTCTTGCTCTAACGGCTGGGTCGATTTGGCTCATGTAAATAGTAACTCTTATTTTATATTTAAAATCTCTCATATAACTCATTAAATAAATATTTAAAGTTATTCGAAGGCCTAGTTAATTATTTTCCTCGCGACAATATAAATAATCTTTTTTTTTTGTGGCCACTTTTGAATCAATTATGGATATAAATGAGAATTTACTATTGAGACTTGATTCAGAAAATTAAGAGTTTTATTAGAACCAAAAAAGGCATTTAATTCAAAATATTCTGTGGTATTTGAAAAGTTGTATATACATTGATTGAGAGATATATTTATAACCCAGGTTCCTGGAGCGCCAATTACCCGGTTCATTGATTGAACTTGAATTAATACAATTTAGAAAAATAACAAATTCTAATTGTTATTTCTATATTTCTTTTTACAAAGATATTGAATTTATGTATAATAATATTTTACATAGCATACAATATTCAAATAAAAAATTATTTCTCATGAATAAAGATTGAATATAGAAATCTTTAAATAATAGTATCCAAAACTATTATTTCCACTCTATGAAAAATTATGGCCTGAAAAATGTCCTTTTCATTTCACAAGCTGAAACACCTTTGTTGACTTTGCTTAGAATATTTAATGAAACTCATTTCAATAATTATTAATTAAACATTATATTTATTGATTTACAAGAGAGCGAACAAAATATAAAAGGGAAACTAATATTGAACAAAGGAACTTTTTTTGTTTCGGTTAGCGCCTTTTTACCTGTGAGCTTACACACACTCTGTGGAACAATCCCTATATATATTGCCACGTTTTTACTTTTTAAACGCTAATTTTAGTTTTGTAAAACTTTAATTTTAAAGTTTATTATTTTAAAAGTGAAATGTTTGTTAATGAAATAGATATTTTACCTAAACTCATTATATGATTTTGAAAATAATTCTTTAAAAGAAGATGAAAAAATTAAAAATCTTATGTACTACTTGACAGATACAGCACTTGAATGGTATGCAGACGAGATTATTTCAAATCCTGCAATAAAAAGATGGGAAGTTGTAAAGGAAAAGTTGATTCAAAGATTTGGTTCATACAACGCAAATCCAATTGTCTCAGCATCACATCGAAGATTAAAACGAGAAAAGAATCAATAGAAAATTATTTTCAAGATAAAATTCGCCTGTTAAATCAAACCCATCTAACGAAGGAGGAAAAAATACATTTATTAACAGACGGACTTCCAAATGATTGGAAAGATTTAATTGTGGCTGCACAGCCAACTGACACCACGAAATGGTTTCATATCGCAGCTTCAATTGAACAAAATAGGGCTACAATTCAGTTTAAGCCTAAAAACAAAATACATTTCGCGACAAAAAATAATGATAATAGAAAAAATGTTTGCCCATTCTGGTGTCCAATATGTTCGAAAAAGGGAATAAAAATTAAACATTGGGTCACAGATTGTGAGGATTATGATCCTAATTATAAAAAGGATAGGCCTAATCAAAACACTTCAGTGAAACAAGTATGCGGAGCCCCGGAATTGTTGAATGTAAGTACTTTGACAAATACCCCTACACAAGGAGCTTTCAAGCTTATCAACATAAGTGTTGAAGTAAATGGAATTCCTGCGCAAGCATTTGTGGATACTGGTGCAACAGTATCAATAATCAATTGGCGATTGTTCCAGCGAACCCGTCTTCAACTTCAACCAAATTCAGACATTCACATCAGCCAAGCGGATGGTGTTACCAGGACATGTGGAAGCCTTCACACCAAGGTAAGAATAGATAAACTAATTAAACCTGTAACTCTCCATGTAATGAAGAACTTTAAATATCCACTCTTGATCGGATTAGATGTTGCATCTCTTTTTAATCTTTTAATAGATGTCAGAGACAAAACAATTTACACCAAATTTGATGGATTACAAAATCCAATTCTTGTAAATCATCTAGAAGAGATAAGAGAACATGAATTAAAAGAATTACTTGAACAATAGGAACGTATTTTCTCAGCATGCTATTGATTTGGGAAAAGTAGCTATACAACATAAGATCATCACGAAAAGTGAACAACCAATTTCTCTTAGACCCTATCGTCGTCCTCTAAAAGATTATGAAGAGATAGCTGAACAAGTTAAAGAACTTCTCGAACACAAGTTAATAAGAATTTCAGATTCTCCTTGGGCATTTCCTGTTGTTATGGTTCCCAAGAAGGATGGAAATAAAAGGATGTGCATTGATTACAGACGTCTTAATGAGATCACACTGGATGACAGGCAACCCCTACCTCACATACAGGACATGTTTGATCGATTGCATGGATCCAGATTCTTCTCTACCCTTGATGTTGCATGGGGTTATTGGCAGATCGAAATGGACCCGCAATCTATTCAAAAAACTGCATTCGTCACAAACGATGGTCATTATGAGTTTTTAGTGATGCCCTTTGGTTTAAAAAATGCTGCTTCAACGTTTCAAAGGATAATCCAACATATTCTAGGTGAATTATTATGGAAAGGAACTTGCTCTTTCCAAGATGACATATTGGTGTACACGAAAACATGGCAAGAGCACATAGAGCTTCTTAGTAAAGTTTTTGACAAATTAAGACAGTACAACATGAAATTAAAATTGTCGAAATGTATTTTTGGAAGAACTGAAGTAAAATACCTCGGACATATCATCAGTCACAATCAATTAAAACCTGATCCAGGAAAAGTAAAATCTATTCAAGACTTTCCAAGACCTGATACTGTAAAGAAAGTTCGTCAGTTCATGGGATTGGCAAATTATTACAGAAAATTTGTGAAGGACTTTTCTAAAATTTCATTCCCCTTGGTTCGACTCACTCGGAAGAATCAGCCCTTCATCTGGAATGAGGAAGTAGAGGAGTCATTCGCTAAACTTAAAATGGCACTATCTACAAAACTTGTCCTTGCTATTTACAACCCGGACTACCCCTCTAAAGTTTATACAGATGCCTCCAAATATGGAATTGGAGCAATCCTAACACAAATTGGTCCAGACAATGAGGAACATGTAATTGCTTATTACTCCAAAACACTGCAACCACACCAAGAGAATTATTCTGCTTATGAGATGGAATGCCTAGCCGTAATACATGCAACTGATCACTTTCATGTGTACATAGAAAATCAACCATTTGAAATCATCACTGATCATGCGGCGCTCCAATGGCTTTTCACCATGAAGAAACCGAAACCTAAGTATTTTAGATGGATTCTTAGTTTATCCTCGAAATCATGTAACATCGTTCATCGTTCTGGAAAGCAACAAACTCATGTTGACGCCTTATCAAGACTCCCAGTTGTTAACATTGCAACTCAAGAACTTCAAGAACACCAACAAAATTCAGATTTGAGTTTCTTGAAAAATTCCCACACTCACGACGGTGTGGTAATGATCAAACAAAAAGGAGTTTTTAAAGCAGTTGTCCCAAACTCGCTTACCAAAAAAATATTGGAAGAATATCACGATTCATTGAGTCACCCATCAATAACCAAAACATGCAAACTTATAACTCAATGTTATTGGTGGAAAGGAATAACAACTGATATCAAGAATTATGTTCGATCTTGTAAATCTTGTCAACTAGTGAAGGTCAGACATGAACCAACTTTAGGAGAAATGATCACTCCAAGGTCAAATATCCAACCATTACAAATGATCGGTTGTGACACTATTGTACTGGGAACAGCAGCGGCTAACACAAAGCATAAATTCATTCAAGTTTTTGTTGATCACGCAACTCGTTATCTATGGGCATATCCCACAATAACAAACACTGCTCAAGCTGTCACTCAATGTCTTGATAAGATAATCAAATCTGTTAATTCGATCACTACTATCTTAACAGATAATGGCAACAATTTTATATCAAAAGAGTTCAACAAATTTCTTTCTTTACAAGGAATTAAACACACATATACTTCGCCTTATCATCCTCAGTGCAATGGCATTTGTGAGAAATTAAATGATACGATAATGACAAAACTGAGAATAGCTGTTCTGGAGAAACCTAGATGTAAATGGAGCACATTGTTACCGCAAGTTGTCAAAAATTATAATTCCACACCACATGACGTGACTGGTTTTTCACCGCTTTTCTTAATGTATGGAATCGGTAATGTACCCGAATTTGCCGACCAAACTCCAATTACAATTGAAGAAGCCAGGAAGAAAGCTAGCCTGCGGACAGAACAATTTAGAAGTAAGTGGAAGATTAAACACGATAGCCATCACCCCAAGTATGTCTTTAAAGAAGGAGACTTAGTCATAAGAAAAATTGCCTTCAACGACCCTCGTCTCATCAAGACATCACCAAAATATGAAGGACCATTTGTCATTCAAAAAAAGATATCTGATGTAACCTACGATATCTCTCTGAAAGACCAAAAGCAAGCAAGACGCGTTCACATATCTCAACTTCGACCATTTATTACCCGAGAATAAATGCTTCAAGAAGGGGAATATGAGACGTTACAGAAACAATTTTCAATTGTACATAAATTCCTTTAAAATGTTACTTTAATTTTTCATATGTTTATTTTCAATTTCTTTTTCTCATTCATCAAAAGTCAATGATGTACATACTAAATTAGTAAAAAGAAATTGAAAATAAACATATGAAAAATTAAAGTAACATTTTAAAGGAATTTATGTACAATTGAAACACATGCAGTATAATTTTAAAATGTTTTACAATCACAAGCTGCAATATATTATATTGTATTATATACTATTTTTATTCTTAAAAGAAACCTCCATGGAGGTTTACAAGAAATAATGATAATTAAAAATAATATTGAGACGTTACAAAAAACAATTTTCAATTGTACATAAATTCCTTTAAAATGTTACTTTAATTTTTCATATGTTTATTTTCAATTTCTTTTTCCATTCATTAAAAGTCAATGATGTACATACTAAATTAGTAAAAACTCAATAAAAACGATATGTAAAAATATATATAAACAAATGGCTTGTAAAAGAAAGCAGCAATAAATGAGTTTAGGCAAAATGTCTATTTCATTAACAAACATTTCACTTTTAAAATAATAAACTTTAAAAATAAAGTTTTACTAAACTAAAATTAGCGTTTTAAAAATAAAAACGTGGCAATATAAAAGTCAGTGTATGTATGTATGTGTGTTTGTTCCTATGTCGGCTATACACGTCCACAATACGCAACTAATCTGACTGAAATTTTAACAGTATATAGAGTTAACTATTGAAAAACAATCTCTATCCCGAATATTCTTCGAGTTATTTGCAAATTGCGTTGCAAATTTGTCCTTTCGCTCGCAAGCAGCGCCTCTAGCGGTGATGATGAGAGGTAATATCAGCTGACCTAATGTACATGTAAAACGTGTTCTAACAGGACATTGAGAAAAATCTGGAAGAGATATTTATCTGATTCTTAGCCAAGAAAAATTGAAATTGAAAGGTTCTGGGCAAAAATAGTTGTTTTTTAGTCAGAAAATGATGACAATATTGCTGTATCATGTTTGATTATCAGATACAAAATTATATCGGGAAAAATTCAAAAAAAGCAGAGACCACGGGTGAAGTCAGTTTATTTTTAGAATGCAGGAACAAAATTCAAACAGAAAAACATTCATTCGAGCAGAAGACACAAAGCCAGATCATCTCTCTATAAAAATATCGCTTTCCAGAAACAAAGTTTGGAGCGGGACACAAGAGTGACATCCACGGCGCCAATTTATAATTGTAACGAATAGTATTTGAATAAAAACATTTAATCGGGTAAAACCTGGGCGTTGCCCGGGTAATTCGGCTAGTAGCTTATAAGCACAAGGTAATAAGACCAAGATATAAAACTTTTAACACTCACTCAATTCAATGAACAATGCAAGTGTACAAATTTTCATACTTCAGGGTGTCGGAGTGGCCTGAAATAAACAAATTTCTATATTTCTTTATAAGTCTTGTGTTACGCCCCTTACACTAACCAATCCGCCGCGAGCAGGCCTTCCTTCTATTTAATGCCTAATCCTAAGCGAACTTTTGATTCTAAGTTTTGTATATTCATGACTAAAAATTAACTAAAAATAATTAATTGGTAAAAATACATTTAAAAAATATTTTATTTAAATGAACTAAAAAGGAAAAAATAAAATATTGTATCTTCTGTCATTTAGGAATTAGATGTATCTGAGTGAAAATAAAAGCGGCGGGGGACAATCATATTTAGAGAAGAGGTGAAAATATAGCAAACACTTATAAAAATCGCTAATCAGTTGCTACATATTAAATCACATTAGGTTCGAAATTCATGATGATCGTCCCCGGCAGCTTTAATTTTCACTTAGATACATCTAATTGCTCAATGACAGAAGATACAATATTTTATTTTTTCCCATTTGAATGAAAGTTTTTTCAAAATTGTATTTTTACTTATTAATTATTTTAATAGTGAGGGTTCCAAAAAATAGTAATGAACTTTTTTTCTACTTCTTCAGTTCTCTTTAAAAAATATTAAAAAGTATAGAATAATTACAAATTTTTCTATTAGTATATACTATTTTTAAAACGACATTTTAAAATTATACCTCATGTTTTTCTTTTCAACGAGAAAAACCCAAATTTATATTATTATTATTATCTCCTTGAAATAAATTTGGATTTTTCGTTGAAAGGAAACACATGCAGTATAATTTTAAAATGTTTTACAATCACAAGCTGCAATATATTATATTGTATTATATACTATTTTTATTCTTAAAAGAAACCTCCATGGAGGTTTACAAGAAATAATGATAATTAAAAATAATATAAGAAAAATTATCAACATATATAGTCACGACCGTCTTTCCTCATCGCTGTCACGGATGCGCGCGCATCACCATTATGATCATTATCATTATCTAATGATAATAATAATAATAATTATTATTATATTATTATTATAATATTCTTCTTGGAAATATTTAGACGAAAAGACGAAATAAAGAAGAAGAGTTTCTTTTATTATAAATATTTCAAAGCAAGCTTTCGGGCAAAAAAACCCTTCTACAGGCCTGTTATAATCAGAGAGATTTTAAGAATTAATATATAAGGATTTTTTTTATGCTTGGAGTTTGAAACTATAGGGGAATATGCCAATGTAAACACCCGCTCACGCGACCACCTCAAAACCCAAGTAATATTGATTTCTAGCTATCTTGTTGAGGTTATTACTGCAAGGTCAAGAGAGCATGATATGCATCTGGAAGTTCTATTTTTCGGTTAATGCTGTTATGTCTGTGGGATTCTATTGACTCGAGAACTAATCGTTGGTGCTGGTTATGAATGTTTCTATAATGTATAGTGGGGTGGTTGGTGTTAAAAGGATGGCCAGTGTTTCGTTTTATTCTAACATAAGTGGCAGAGGCAGCGCGCAGCGATGTAAGTACGGAGAGCTACGTCATCGCTGACCAATGGGAGGCCAGCTGGCGGACTGCCAGAGGGAGCTCGCCACCTTCTAGAAGATTCTTCTTACCAACGCGCGCCACTAAAGACAATGCATTTCATAGCTGCGGCTTTAACTCATATTCTTTAAATATTCAATGTAAAGAAAAATAAAATAAATTCATTTGTAAAGCTTGGGATGATTGCCTGACCAAGATAAGTAAACTTATTTCTTTAAACTAGTATAAACATTATATTCAATTAAGCCTAACGAGAACAAATTGTTTTGTAAACAATCATTCTGCTTTTCCTACTTGCGTATTTGCCAAGTGGGAAACAAAACAGCCAGTATTGAGAGTGTGCTGATAAAGGAGGGACCTGGTGTCATGATTGGAGATGTTTCGAGAATGTTCAGACATTCTGATGGCAACGGATCTACCTGTCTCGCCAACGTATGTGGCAGAGCATTGCTCACACGAGACAGAGTAGACAGCGCCAACAGAATGGAGGGGATCTGGGGGGGGCATACGATTTAGTGTATGGGTGACGGAGGGATGTGAGCAGGTTGGAGGAGTTCTTATATATGATGCGGATACCATATGTCTTGAGGCTTCTAGCTATATCAACTGAGGAGGGCGAGTAGGGCAGGAAACATAATGATCTATATATTATAGGTAGATTGGAGGGACCAGGTGTATATGAATATCTGCTGATAAATTCAAGTGGAAATGATGCTTTAGAGAGGTGCGATATGATGAGATTTCTCTCTGTTTCTTTGAATATGTCAAGTGAGCAGTGAGCAGTATATCTACTTATATAATTGCCTTATTCTGTCTGTGTGAAGTTCACTGTGTGAAGTTCACGGATAGATTTTGGTCAGAATGGATAAAATAAAAAAAGTGTCAAGGGATGGGAATCGAACCCACGACCTTCCGCTTACCGGGCAGATGCCATGACCACTAGGCTACCTAGGACAACGATAGATTATTTTAAATTATATATAAATTAAATATTAAAACTATATATTCAAATTATTCTACTTAGCTCACGAACAGCGCCCTCTATCAAGGTTATAAATACGTTTAAAATCGAAATCTTTTCAAAATTTTATTAATAATAGTTCGCTTACTAATTAGAATACTTGATCTAAATCGAAATATCGTAACTAATCTGACTGTAAAGTTTGGAGCGGGACGTTTCACAAGAGTGACATCCACGGCGCCAATTTATAATTGTAACGAATAGTGTTTGAATAAAACGTTTAATCGGGTAAACCCGGGCGTTGCCCGGGTCATTCGTCTAGTACTCTATACGTAGCACCCCCCACTTCATCAGTGAGTTAACTGCCATGAATCCCGCTCCACATTATACAATGTGTTCCTTTGATGTAACCTCCCTCTACCTCAGTCTTCCCCACAGTCTCATCACTGATAGTCTAGAACGGTTCCTTAGTTCACAGAATGTAGATCCCCATACAACTTCTTCTATAACACAACTGACCAAACTCTGCTTAAACATGAATTCCTTCACCTTCCTTAAAGATCACTACAGACAGATTAAAGGCTCCCCAATGGGCAGCCCTCTATCCTCTATTGTTGCAGAAATAGCCATGTCCGAAATAGACCACTGGATTACCCGTACCCTCCCCACAGATATTCAAATATGGCACCGTTACATTGATGACGTTTTTTGCATATGCAGAAACGGACAGGAGAGCACCATACTTGCAGCCCTCAATAATTATAACCCCAACATCTCCTTCACTATGGAAATAGAGTCAAACCAGGTCATCCCATTCCTTGACATACTAATAATACGCACCGCATCCACATTCCGCACCACAGTTTATTATAACAAACAATGTCCCCCCCAGTTATACCCATTTTAATTCACACTGTCCTATTTCCCACAAAATTAACATAATAAGAACCCTCACTAAAAGAATATTTACTCACTGCTCACTTGACATATTCAAAGAAACAGAGAGAAATCTCATCATATCGCACCTCTCTAAAGCATCATTTCCACTTGAATTTATCAGCAGATATTCATATACACCTGGTCCCTCCAATCTACCTATAATATATAGATCATTATGTTTCCTGCCCTACTCCCCCTCCTCAGTTGATATAGCTAGAAGCCTCAAGACATATGGTATCCGCATCATATATAAGAACTCCTCCAACCTGCTCACATCCCTCCGTCACCCATACACTAAATCGTATGCCCCCCCAGATCCCCTCCATTCTGTTGGCGCTGTCTACTCTGTCTCGTGTGAACAATGCTCTGCCACATACGTTGGCGAGACAGGTAGATCCGTTGCCATCAGAATGTCTGAACATTCTCGAAACATCTCCAATCATGACACCAGGTCCCTCCTTTATCAGCACACTCTCAATACTGGTCATCCTTTTAACACCAACCACCCCACTATACATTATAGAAACATTCATAACCAGCAACAACGATTAGTTCTCGAGTCAATAGAATCCCACAGACATAACAGCATTAACCGAAAAATAGAACTTCCAGATGCATATTATGCTCTCTTGACCTTGCAGTAATAACCTCAACAAGATAGCTAGAAATCAATATTACTTGGGTTTTGAGGTGGTCGCGTGAGCGGGTGTTTACATTGGCATATTCCCCTATAGTTTCAAACTCCAAGCATAAAAAAAATTCCTTATATATTAATTCTTAAAATCTCTCTAATTATAACACGCCTGTAGAAGGGTTTTTTGCCCGAAAGCTTGCTTTGAAATATTTATAATAAAAGAAACTCTTCTTCTTTATTTCGTCTTTTCGTCTAAATATTATATTATTATTATTATTTTATTATCAACATATATAGTCACGACCGTCTTTCCTCATCGCTGTCACGGATGCGCGCGCATCATCATTATGATCATTATCATTATCTAATGATAATAATAATAATTATTATTATTATATTATTATTATTATTTTATTATCAACATATATATCCCTATATATAGTCACGACCATCTTTCCTCAATTCCTCATCGGCCGCTGTCACGGATGCGCGCGCATCATCATTATGATCATTATCATTATCTAATGATAATAATAATAATTATTATTATTATTATTATTATTATATCTATATATATATATATTATATATATATATATATATATTATATATATATATATATATATCTAGAGGAAATTAACAATTACATTGAGGAAAACCTAATGGGGAATCTGAACTTGGAAAAAATCAGCAAAATTATTTATGCAGCGCAAATGGCATATGAACAGTTAACCAAAAAGCCGCAAAGAGCGGGGGACTGGAAATATCCATTGAACAAATCAATCCAAGAGAAAGAAAATATGATGAAAATAATTGAAAAACGAATAGAATCTGGAAAAATGAACAGCAAAGAAAACCACATGGTAAAACAAGTAGCCAAGAAATATAGAAGCGACCCCAGGAAAATATCAGATTTAAAAATAGTTCAAGAAAAAATAAACCAAGAAATAAAAGTAATACAGAAAAGAATAGAGGTATCAGAAAAAAGAAGTGAATTTAATAAGACAAATTATATGTTTGAACTGAATAGGGGAGCATTTTACAGAAAATTAAAGCCACAAAAAGCAAATGAAGGCCCCATTAATGAAGAAGATTTAACAAATTTCTGGTCCAAAACTTGGGCGAAGAATCAAGACCTCGATATTCAGGAATACCTCATCCAGATTATTGAGAAAACAAACAAACCTATCGAGAAAATAGAAATAACAAAAGAAGAATTCGAGGAAACATTGAAAAATTTGCCAAATTGGAAAGCAGGCGGTATAGATAAAATTTATAATTTCTTTGTTAAAAAATTGACCCCGCTACACGAAGATCTATATAAAGCCGTTGTTCAAGCTATAAGGAATCCAGAAACAATTCCAGATTGGATGTTTACTGCAAAAACCTTCTTGTTTCCTAAAGGAGGAGAGAACACCCCCAGCAACTACCGCCCCATAAGTTGCATGAGCAACCTGTACAAATTAATCACGCGGATATTATCTAGAAAGCTGAACAAATACATAGATAAGGAACGATATCTGTCTATCAATCAGATAGGAACGACGCAGCGAACTCAAGGCGCCAAGGAACAGGTCTTATTAAACAAAGCTATATGCAAAGAACACGCAAATAAACTGAAAACCATGTGGATCGACATAGCGAAAGCTTTTGACAGCATCGACCACAAATACTTGCTTAAGATATTGGAAACATCAAGAGTTCCAAAAGAAATTCAACAATTCGCAAAAATTGCCCTAGACAAATGGCAAGCACAGTTGTACTATGGCAAGCAGTGCCTCAAAACAGTAAAAATAGAAAGAGGAATATTGCAGGGAGATGGGCTATCACCTCTATTCTTCGTCATGTGCCTCGAGCCGATAACAAGGGAGCTCAACAAAGAAGACAGTCCCCAAGTGGAGATGAGAGTGGGAGAGGAAAAAATTAAAATAAATCACCTATTGTTTATAGACGACATAAAAATATTTTCCTATAGCGACAAGGATCTTGAGCTCTTAGCGAACAAGACAACTCACCTTTTGAATAATATAGGCTTCAAAATCAACCCGACAAAAACAGCGACAAACTCCACAGAAATTCAGGAATTTGGGACACTGGCAGAAAAAGAAACATATAAATATTTAGGTGTTCTAGAGAATAACACCAGCGCAGTCGTCCCAGAAAATAAAGAGAGAATAAAAAGAGAAATAGTATCCAGAATGGAATCTTTAGCGGAAACCAAGCTGAACGCTAAAAACCTCTTCGCTGCTTTCAACGAATTTTCGCTCTCGCTCATAAACTACTACGTTGGAATCGTGGAGTTTAGTGAGCGAGAACTAGAAATGTTGGACCAAAAGGTGAGAACAACGCTGAGCAAATTCAAAATCCATCTTAAGCCAGCAAATAAAGAAAGATTATATCTTCAACGCGAAGAAATGGGAAGAGGATTGGTGAACTTGGTCCAAAAAAACGAAAGAATTCTGCTAAGCCTCTACAAGTATATATTTGGGGGGGAGACAACAAAAAGAAAGGAAGCCATTAAAGCGTGTGAACAGGGCGAAAACACAATGCTCACGCACATCCAACTAATTATAGAAAACAAGTACAAAATAGAAGCCCAAAACATCACAATGAAAACTCTGAAAGAAAAACAGATTGAAAATCTAAGAGAAATCATTGGCCAGAAAATAATCCACAGAACATTCTTTAAAAATGAAGACCAACCGCTATTGGACATGATAGAATCCTCACAGTGGCTCAAAACGGGAAACAACACACCACAAAATGAAGGATTCTACATGTTCATACAAGATAGAAACGTGTTCCCGAAGGATAAGAACCTGAAATGCCCTCACTGTGAAAAGGTACAGAGGACGGTGGACCACCTTGCTACAAACTGTGGAAGATTGCTTCCTTACGACTACACTGAGAGGCATAATGAAGTGGTGAGATGCGTCCACTTCAACTTGGCAAGAAAATATAATTTCACAGAGAACAAGAAGATAAAGCTCCACAAAATAACGACTAAGATTGAAAATTCATACGCCAAGATAATAACGGACCTGCCAATGATAAGCGATATCAATATCAGAGCTAACAAACCTGATATAATAGTATATGACAAAATAAAAAAAGACATAACAATCATAGAGATAGGGGTTACCTCCCAAGACAATATCCAAACTACGGAGCTGACAAAGAAAAGAAAATACCAGCTACTGGCGAAGGAGATGGCCCAAACTGAAAAAATGCCCGTAAAAGTAGTGCCGATAGTCTTAACATGGGATGGAATAGTAACCAAATATAACAAACAATACAGGAAGGAAATAAACATAAGAAAAAGGGACTTTGCATATATTCAATCCCTGGTGCTAAAAAAGACGATGGAAATTATCTCAACAGAAAAGAAGAATGAACCTTACGATAAGTTACAGAGAAATAAAGAAATGGAAGCCATGGATAGATTGTTGGAACGATGTAGGGAGCTGGCATGTGATGACGAGGAAGGTGGAACACCGGACATGGAGCACAGGGATACGACGACCATAGAAGAGATCCAGGAGAACGACCTAGAGCAGATGACAGGAGACCTGACAGACAAGAATGGATCAAGGCCAGGGGACCATCGTATCGAGGAGCCACTAGTAGAGGCCATAGAAAGACTGCTGGAGAGCTGCAGGACATCAGGGGACCATAACGGCAAGGGCCACAGCACTGACCAGGAGTCATGATAGCAAATGTAAATATCTTTGTTTACTTTTACTGTTGTCATTTATTGAAGTTGTAAATAAAAATATGTAAATAGACTGACCATTCGCTACACTTTTTAGAGAAAAACTTGTAACCTTTTGGAAAATAAATTTTATTATTATTATTATCAACATATATAGTCACGACCGTCTTTCCTCAATCAATTCCTCATCGCTGTCACGGATGCGCGCGCATCATCATTATGATCATTATCATTATCTAATGCTTCTGTCTGTGTGAAGTTCACTGTGTGAAGTTCACGGATAGATTTTGGTCAGAATGGATAAAATAAAAAAAGTGTCAAGGGATGGGAATCGAACCCACGACCTTCCGCTTACCGGGCAGATGCCATGACCACTAGGCTACCCTGGACATATTTTTCCGTTCACATTTTTATTTTCATATTTTCAAGACACACACAGTTTGGGGCGGGACGTTTCACAAGAGAGACATCCACGGCGCCAATTTATAATTGTAACGAATAGTATTTTAATTAAAACATTTTAAAAATATATATGCACTCGGGTAAAACCCGGGCGTTGCCCGGGCCATTCGTCTAGTCAACATATATAGTCACGACCGTCTTTCCTCAACAATTCCTCATCTCTGTCACGGATGCGCGCGCATCGCCATTATGATCATTATCATTATCTAATGATAATAATAATAATTATTATTATTATATTATTTTTTTTTTATTATTATTTTATTATCAACATATATAGTCACGACCGTCTTTCCTCAATTCCTCATCGCTGTCACGGATGCGCGCACATCATCATTATGATCATTATCTTCTATAGAAGCTTCTATCTTTATAATTATGTATATTTACAAAAAGTCAATTCGCTCGCGCCTCTAGCGGTGAAAATGAGGGGTAATACCAGCTGACCTAATGTACATGTAAAGTTTGGAGCGGGACGTTTCACAAGAGTGACATCCACGGCTCCAATTTATAATTGTAGCAAATAGTATTGGAATAAAAACATTCAATCGGGTAAAACACGGGCGTTGCCCGGGTCATTCGTCTAGTATATATATAGTCACGACCGTCTTTCCTCAATTCCTCATCGGCCGCTGTCACGGATGCGCGCGCATCATCATTATGATCATTATCATTATCTAATGATAATAATAATAATTATTATTATTATTATTATTATTAATATATATAGTCACGACCGTCTTTCCTCAATTCCTCAATTCCTCATCGGCCGCTGTCACGGATGCGCGCGCACAGGGAGGTCTCGTGCTCGCCGGCAGCCAACGGGCGCGCGCCGCCGGCATTACGTCATAGATTATAAACACAAGGTAATAAGGCCAAATAAAAAATAGTGTGTCATAAGGCACAATTTGGATTATCTACTTATATAATTGCCTTATTCTGTCTGTGTGTAGTTCACTGTGTGAAGTTCACGGATAGATTTTGGTCAGAATGGATAAAATAAAAAAGTGTCAAGGGATGGGAATCGAACCCACGACCTTCCGCTTACCAGGCAGATGCCATGACCACTAGACTACCCTGGACATATTTTTCGTTCACATTTGTATTTTTATATTTTCAAGACACACACAGTTTGGGGCGGGACGTTTCACAAGAGAGACATCCACGGCGCCAATTTATAATTGTAACGAATAGTATTTTAATAAAAATATTTTAAAATATATATGCACTCGGGTAAAACTCGGGCGTTGCCCGGGCCATTCGTCTAGTTTTATATAGTCACGACCGTCTTTCCTCAATTCCTCATCGGCCGCTGTCACGGATGCGCGCGCACAGGGAGGTCACGTGCTCGCCGGCAGCCAACGGGCGAGCGCCGCCGGCATTACGTCATAGATTATAAACACAAGGTAATAAGGCCAAATAAAAAAATAGTGTGTGATAAGGCACAATTTGGATTATCTACTTATATAATTGCCTTATTCTGTCTGTGTGAAGTTCACTGTGTGAAGTTCACGGCTAGATTTTGGTCAGAATGGATAAAATAAAAAAAGTGTCAAGGGATGGGAATCGAACCCACGACCTTCCGCTTATCGGGCATATGCCATGACCACTAGGCTACCCTGGACATATTTTTCGTTCACATTTTTATTTTTATATTTTCAAGACACACACAGTTTGGGGCGGGACGTTTCACAAGAGAGACATCCACGGCGCCAATTTATAATTGTAATGAATAGTATTTTAATTAAAACATTTTTAAAATATATACGCACTCGGGTAAAACCCGGGCGTTGCCCGGGCCATATATAGTCACGACCGTCTTTCCTCATCGGCCGACTCTGTCACGGATGCGCGCGCACAGGGAGGTCACGTGCTCGCCGCCAGCCAACGGGCCCGCGCCGCCGGCAGGGGGGGGGGGACATTACGTCACTCAAGGTCACCTACGCGCCAACGATGACACGTGATCGTAGCCGTCCAATAGGAGGGCGCCGGCCATCCGTGACAGAGGCGGCCTATGACTGATTGATTAGGATTAGGATATGCATTTATTTAAGGCGCCAATTTATAATTGTAACAAATAGTATTTGAATAAAAACATTCAATCGGGTAAAACACAGGCGTTGCCCGGGTCATTTGGCTAGTCACGACCGTCTGTCACGGCCTCTGTCACGGATGCGCGCGCACAGGGAGGTCACGTGCTCGCCGGCAGCCAATAAAAATTAAAAATATATATATAGATTATAAACACAAGGTAATAAGACCAAATCTAATGATAAGGCAAAATTTGGAATATAGATTAGAAACAGAAGGTAATAAGACCAAATCTAATGATAAGGCACAATTTGGAATATAGATTAGAAACAGAAGGTAATAAGACCAAATCTAATGATAAGGTACAATTTGGAATATAGATTAGAAACAGAAGGTAATAAGACCAAATCTAATGATAAGGCACAATTTGGAATATAGATTAGAAACAGAAGGTAATAAGACCAAATCTAATGATAAGGTACAATTTGGAATATAGATTAGAAACAGAAGGTAATAAGACCAAATCTAATGATAAGGCACAATTTGGATTATAGATTAGAATGTAATAAGACCAAATCTACTGATAAGGTACAATTTGGAATATAGATTATAAACACAAGGTAATAAGACCAAATCTAATGATAAGGCAAATTTTGGAATATAGATTAGAAACAGAAGGTAATAAGACCAAATCTAATGATAAGGCAAAATTTGGAATATAGATTAGAAACAGAAGGTAATAAGACCAAATATAATGATAAGGTACAATTTGGAATATAGATTAGAAACAGAAGGTAATAAGACCAAATCTAATGATAAGGCACAATTTGGAATATAGATTAGAAACAGAATGTAATAAGACCAAATCTAATGATAAGGCACAATTTGGATTATAGATTAGAAGGTAATAAGACCAAATCTACTGATAAGGTACAATTTGGAATATAGATTATAAACACAAGGTAATAAGACCAAATCTACTGATAAGGTACAATTTGGAATATATAGATTATAAACAGAAGGTAATAAGACCAAATCTAATGATAAGTAAAATTTGGAATATAGATTAGAAACACAAGGTAATAAGACCAAATCTAATGATAAGGCAAAATTTGGAATATAGATTAGAAACAGAAGGTAATAAGACCAAATATAATGATAAGGTACAATTTGGATTATAGATTATAAACAGAAGGTAATAAGACCAAATCTAATGATAAGGCACAATTTGGAATATAGATTAGAAACAGAAGGTAATAAGACCAAATCTAATGATAAGGCACAATTTGGAATATAGATTAGAAGGTAATAAGACCAAATCTAATGATAAGGCACAATTTGGATTATAGATTAGAAGGTAATAAGACCTAATCTAATGATAAGGTACAATTTGGATTATCTATATATATAAAAATAAATGTTTGTATGTTTGTTTGTATATGTCCGGTATACAAATTCGCAGTATTTCACTAATTCAAACCAAAATTTCCATACATAGGTAAAAAAAAATACGGGGAAGACGATAGGCTATTTTAAAAATATATAAATCAATTATTAAAACTATATATTTTTAGTCAGAAAATGATGATGACGATATTGCTGTATCATGTTTGATTATCAGATACAAAATTATATCGGGAAAAATTCCAAAAAGCAGAGACCACGGGTGAAACCAGTTCATTATTTTGTACGCAGGAACAAAATTCTAACAGAAAAACATTCATTCGACCGAAAACAAAGGCCAGATCATCTATATATATAAAAATGAATGCATGTGTGTGTGTGTGTCTGTCTGTCCTTTATGCCTGACCAAACCACTCATTGGAACGCCATGAAACTTAGGGAAGTTATTTAGTATAGTACTGGGAAGGTTTCTAGCAAATAAAATTTTTGAAATAACTTTTCGCTTTAAAATAATCAAGATAAATATTCTAATTTATCTGTTATAATTCAACAATCTGCTCTAAATATTATCATGATGATACGATGATTTTGTAATGTAGAAAATTAGGAAAGACAAAATTCAGGATGACACGGCAATTTATTTAAGACAAGAATAATGATACAATTCCAAGGCAAGATACTATTCCTTTAACTTCCAATTACCGAGGGAACCAATTAATATTGATTTTATTCAACTTATCGAGTATTTTTCAAGGGACCGGGAAAAAATGTTCACTTTATCGAGAGATTCGTTAGACAAACCTTTACTCGGGTAAAACCCGGGCGAAGCCGGGTACGTCCGCTAGTCTTTCTATAAAAATATCGCTTCTCAGACACAAAGTTTGGAGCGGGACGTTTCACAAGAGTGACATCCACGGCGCCAATTTATAATTGTAGCAAATAGTATTTGAATAAAACATTCAATCGGGTAAAACACGGGCGTTGCCCGGGTCATTCGGCTAGTTAATATATATAGTCACGACCGTCTGTCGTGGCCTCTGTCACGGATAATATACAGTTATCATCGTCATGCGTTCTTAATTCTGTCACCGTTTGCCTCTGGTTCAGTGGTAGAATGCTCGCCTGCCACGCGGGCGCCCCGGGTTCGATTCCCGGCCGATGTATTTTTTTTTTTTACAATTTTTAAAACTCATTTATATATTATACAAGAATAACATCCACGGCGCCAATTTATAATTGTAACGAATAGTATTTGAATAAAAGCATTTAATCGGGTAAACCCCGAGCGTTGTATATTATAAACACAAGGTAATAAGACCACATCCATGATAAGGTACAGTTTGGATTATAGATTATAAACACAAGGTAATAAGACCACATCCATGATAAGGTACAATTTGGATTATAGATTATAAACACAAGGTAATAAGACAACATCCATGATAAGATACAGTTTGGATTATATATTATAAACACAAGGTAATAAGACCACATCCATGATAAGGCACAATTTTAATTATAGATTATAAACACAAGGTAACAAGACCACATCCATGATAAGGTACAATTTGGATTTTAGATTATAAACACAAGGTAACAAGACCACATCCATGATAAGGTACAGTTTGGATTATAGATTATAAACACAAGGTAATAAGACCACATCCATGATAAGGTACAATTTAGATTATAGATTATAAACACAAGGCAATAAGACAACATCCATGATAAGGTACAGTTTGGATTATAGATTATAAACACAAGGTAATAAGACCATATCCATGATAAGGCACAATTTGAATTATAGATTATAAACACAAGGTAACAAGAACACATCCATGATAAGGTACAATTTGGATTATAGATTATAAACACAAGGTAACAAGACCACATCCATGATAACGTACAGTTTGGATTATAGATTATAAACACAAGGTAACAAGACCACATCCATGAAAAGGTACAGTTTGGATTATTACTATATATAGTCACGACCGTCTTTCCTCATCGGCCGCCTCTGTCACGGATAATATACAGTTATCATCGTCATGCGTTCTTAATTCTGTCACCGTTTGCTTTTGGTTCAGTGGTAGAATGCTCGCCTGCCACGCGGGCGCCTCGGGTTCGATTCCCGGCCGATGCATTTTTATTTTTTTTTACAATTTTTAAAACTCATTTATATACGAGGGCCATCCAATAAATAAGTTTCCCTATTTTTTTACTGCGAACGAAACGTTGTAAAAATTAGTTAGTAGTGTAAAAAATGGTCACTAGGATGCGTTGGAAGCGCGTGACCTTCAAAATCACGCTACTCGTACGCGAAAGTCCGTAGCGCTTTAGTTTCCATGGAGCTACCACTGGTGAACGTGTCCACTTGCGAACTCCGTTTTGTAATTCGTTTTTTTCACGGCGAAAAAAAAACTGCGGTCAATATTCATCGCAATTTAGTGTCAGTGTATGGTGAAGTATGTATGAGCATCCAAATGGTTCGCCGATGCCGTTCATGGTTCTTGGAAGGACGGTAAAACGTGCATGATGACGAGCGAAGCGGCAGGCCTGTTAATGCTACGGACAATGCAGCCGTTGCTGCTGTTCGGAATGTGGTGGAAGCAGATCGCCGCGTCACCATTGACGAAACAATGATTCGACTGCCTCCTGGAATCGAAATTGGACGCTCTTCGAAAAGAACAATCATGTCAGATGTTTTGAATTTTCGCAAAGTCTGCGCAAGGTGGGTCCCGCGTTTGGTCTCAGAAAATCACAAGCAACAACGGATGGAGGCAGCCCGAGCTATCCTGGAAATGCATCGAAGAGATGGAGATCAACTGTTTTCCCGTATTGTCACTGGAGATGAAATCTGGGTGCATCATTCAACTTCAGAAACAAAACGACAAAGCATGGTGTGGAAGAAGCCTGAGGAAAGTGCACCAAAAAGGCGAAGGTTACAATCTCTGCAGGCAAAGTTATGGCTATCGTCTTTTGGGACTGTGAGGGTGTTTTATTGGTTGACTACCTGCCCCCAAACACTACGGCTAACGCTGCGAGGTACTGCGAAGTCCTCACTAAACTCAGTGCTGCAATAAAACGGAAACGCTCTGGACTTTTGTCTCGGAAAGTTTTACTCGTCCATGACAATGCTCGCCCTAGCGCAGCTCGAACGACCCAAGCGTTGCTGGAAAACTTCAAATGGGAAATTTTGACAAATCCACCTTATTCTCCGGATCTTTCCTCAAATTGCACCTTGGAGTCAAGCACTTTGCGAATGATGACGAAGTGAAGGCGGAGGCGAACAACTGGCTACGAAGACAAGACACGGCTTGGTACAACAGTGGTATCAAAAATTTGCTACAACGGTACCAAAAACGTTTGGACAGAAATGGTGATTATGTAGAGAAGTAGTCTATGAGTTGTATAATGAAAATAAAATAACTGCATAATTTTAAATAATGTTGTTTATTTGTTAAAAAATAGGGAAACTTATTTATTGGATGGCCCTCGTATTATACAAGAATGACATCCACGGCGCCAATTTATAATTGTAACGAATAGTATTTGAATAAAAGCATTTAATCGGGTAAACCCCGGGCGTTGCCCGGGTCATTCGGCTAGTAACTAATATGCTAAAACTGTTTCCCAACTCCAATCTAAATCTTCATATGATGGGTAGTTAATGACATTCTGGAAATATATTTAAAAGATATATATATACAGTAAAACCCCGCTAATACGAACCCTGGATATAGCGAACCTTCCCTTATAACAAACCCACGGCGATTCCTAATTCCATTCCATTGAAAATACCATTGTTATAACGAACTTTGCGATTTTTAAAATAACGAACTACTCCTATAACGAACCTATTTTCGGTCCCAAAATTATAAAAATCTATTTAAAATACTAGGCTTATAACGAACTTAAAATTGTGATTTGAAAATTTTTCAAAACAACAAAATTTTGAGCATGTTTCAGCTCACGGATCGCGATTTCAAAACAAAAAAATAGCGGCATTGTTTGTTTTCATTTCCATTTTTTTTTTTTTTGCTGTATGTTGTATAATTTTTACACATTATACTTTTATTTAATAGAATATATTTGCATTTGACAATTTTGAAATAGAATAAAAATACAAATGGCTTCCAAAATAAAGAAAAGAAACAAATAATGGCGTTCTAAAAAAAACAGTGGCAGCATGCCCTTTTAGAAGCGTTCTATATCAAGTTTAACCTAGGCTAAAAAATAATTCCAAATAATTTCAAAGCCAGAAATGGTTTGAATATAACAGGTTAAAAACAAAATTTAATATACACTTCAGAAGAATATGTGGAAACTGGAATTGGAAGGAGAAAAAAAAAACAGTTCCCCCAAGTTCCCCGTGTCTCATGGGCCACAAACAAATCGACATATAAATTCTCAAAAACTACCACTACAGTTCTATTTTTAGAATGGAATTCTTGTTAGGTATATGAGTCATTCAGAGTTCGCGAATATTCCCCCTGGCCGGCCGTTTTACCACCGATTTTGTGTTTGAAAATTGGCGTTTTTTATTCGCAATTTTATCGATCGCGCTATCGTATCAACATGTTTCGCGTCCGATTTTTCTGAATTGGATACTTTTGATTCATCCTAAATTGATTCAGAATACACGGAGCTTTATTCCTTTGATGGAAATAATGATATTTTAAGACAATTCTGATTTTCAAATTTTACTTTTCACTTTCAAACAACAAGGTATTAGAGGCAATTTTTCAAATAAATTTAGTATTATATTATTTGAGAAATATGTTCTAAAATACTCTTATACCTTTTATATATAATTAATAATGTTTTGCTTAGGGGATTTGGCTTAATTTTCAAATAATACATAGGTTTATATATAAACGTGTATGGTAATGTAAAGAAGAACCTATTATCAAATGACTTCTTTTGATATTCAGCATTACTGTAAAGAAATAGGTCAATTTAGGGAATTAAAACAAAGTGACCATTATTAGTGGCTGCCTTTTCCTGTTTGTATGGCTGTTTTTTAATTATACCGTCTAAAAATTTAGAAAAATTTACAAAAAATGGCCAAACCGTGGCTATAGTGAACCAAAAGCTCTGTCCCATTGGGGTTCACTATAGAGGGGTTTTACTGTATTTCCTGTTTATTTCCTTTATCATCAACAAATATATCAATATATTTTCACTAACCCAAATATTTTAGATATAATTTAGCAATTAGGTTTTCGCTACGCCATCTATTGAGTAATTTATTAACTATTTTAAAGATTCAAAATATATTTTGTGCTTTTTTTTTTAAACACGCGATTAGGATCTATTAAAATTTATAAATTAATATTTTTAAGGGAAGGATTTTAATATATAAAAATACATTAGTACAAACTGTTTACCAATTACATTTCGCATTTTTTTTTTTCAAATCCTTTTTTGAATAATTAAAATGATACAACTTTCTACAAAATTTTTTTGGAAGATTTTAAAATGGGAGTGTGCAGAATTTGAATAATTGGAGAACGTGTTGAATTTGGTTCTAACTTCTTTATTAACTAGCTTTACACACCCAAGATAGTGGACACTCAACTGCTGTGATAGAGATGCATTGAGACATCTGAGGCTCTTCATTGGACACGACTACAACAGAAAATTGACATGGACCCAGAACAGCAGCTTTACACACCCAAGATAGTGTGGAGTGTGACTGCTGTGATAGAGAGGTGTGGAGACATCTGAGGCTTTTTATTGGACACGACAGAAGCAACAACGGATAATATCAAAGCATAGGGCGTCACTCCGTAAAAAAAAAAGTCAAAGCAATACGCTATTTACAGTGTATTAACATATTTAGAGTGTTATGCAATTGAGAATTTAAACAATTAATTGATTGCTTTAATCAATTGTTACAAAAGAGGGAAAAATAAATGAAAAATAGTTAGTAAAGGGTATATAAAATGTAGGGGAATATATATAGTTGTGTACAAATTTATTTTGCAAGGAAGGCTTCCCCAACTTGAGAGAGTTCTCCTCCAGACAAGGTCTTCTTGAACACTCCTCAATTCCACGCCGAGGAAGTTCCTATAGATATTCGTCTTGGCAGACGCCAGGATGACCAGGGCGTTATCGTCTAGGCCATGCCCGAAGACCCAACCCTTCAGGTCAGAGGGCCGCCCGATTATGGTAAATGCCTCCCGGACGAGAGGCCTGATGTAGCGGCAGGACCAGTACCGGTGAACCAGTGACCGTTCGCCGGACCCACAGGCGACGCAGGACTCTTGGGCCGATGATGAATGGGGCAGTGCTTGCAGATACAACCTCACTGCCACGTTGTGCCCGGAAAAGGCGCAGCGCCGGAACGCTGTTTGGTGTTAGAGCCTTGTGAGGGATCTTGAATGTGGAATATGCTTCTACTAAGATGGACTGTTATTCTCATTCCTGTTTTCTCTCTTCATTTTTTCTTCCATTTTTCCACTTGTCTACTTTTGTTCTTAATTAGTATTGGATTTACCTTGGCTTAGTTTACTTTTGTTCTATAAAACTGCCTCGGTACCTTGTGCATCACTTAAATCAAAACTCAGCCTTAGTCGGTCCCAAGCCTGGATTAAAAAGGAGGAGGGGGAGCAGTAACAAGCTCGCTAAAAACCTGGTCTCAGCTGCCCCGGGTGATAGTACCCTGTGGGGCTCCTAATCCAGGGATACAGAATGAGCAGAGTTTGTATTCCATGTTAGAAATGGCTGCACATGGCGTCTGTTCATCATGTCAGAGGCTTTCCGTCTTAATGACAAAGACAGATGTACTCTACTTCACACAGTCATGATGGTTGTCAAACAAACTTGATATCCTAATATGATTGAGTGGAGATAAGAAAGAAGAAGAGACTTAAATTAAGTTCCACTGGATTTTATTTTTGACAGGATGTGAAATATAAATATTATATTTATCTCTTATACACTACATGAAATTTCACTATAATGCTCGTTGTAGTCATTTCGTTTTCTGATTTGTGTTAATATTCCATAGCTGAGCAAATGTTTTCAAAAGTTGTATAGTACTTTTTTAGGGCATTGGAATCTTCTTTGTATTTTAATTGTGAACATTCAGGTAAATTACAGATTGAATAGGAATGTTTTACATACTGGAAATATTGGCGGTACTGTATTACTGGTGGCTGGCTTGTAGGCAGGGGTTGTTCCATTGCTTTCAAGAAAAAAGGCTTTTTTGAAAGACTTTATTTAACTTGCTTCCTGTCTGTCCACAATTTTTTTTATCAATTTTAAATACACTTTTAGAGCCCTTTTCTTTTCTGAAATTTGGTACACTTTTCAGAACCCGAAGACAATGCAAATTGACAAATTTTTAGATTTCTGGATTGTCAGGGTGGTCAGAAAAATGAACAAATTTCAATATTTATTTTTAAGTCTTGTGTTACGCCCCTTACACTGACCAATCCGCCGCGAGCAGGCCTCCCTTCTATTTAAGGCCTAATCCCAAGCGAACTTTTGATTCTAAGTTTTGTAAATTCATGAATAAAAACTAAGTAAATAATTAATAAGTTAAGCTTTTTCCAAATGCACTAAAAAGTAAAATATTATATCTTCTGTCAATTAGCAATTGAAGGTTTCTGATTGAAATTAAAAGCGGCGGGGGACAATCATATTTAGAGAAGAGGTGAAAATATAGCAAACACTTATAAAAATCGCTAATCAGCTGATTAAAACATATTAGGTTCAAAATTAATGATGATCGTCCCCCGCCGCTTTTATTTTCACTCAGATACATCTAATTGCTCAATGACAGAAAAAAAAATTATTTATTCCTTTTTAGTGCATTGGAATAAAAGGTTTTTTTTAAATGGTATTTTTGCTTTTTATTTATTTCAATAGTAAGAGTTCCAAAAATTGTAACCATCTCTTTTTTTTTTTTACTTCTTCAGTTCTCGTTAAAAAATAATAAAAATATAGAATAATAACAAATTATCACTAATATATACTATTTTTATACTTAAAAGAAACCTCCATGGAGGTTTACAAGAAATAATAATGGTGGTTAAATAGCTAGATATCAATAATCTAAATAATAACTAATATGCAAAAACTGTCCCCCAACTTCAAACTAAATCTTCATATAATGGGTAGTTAAAGATATTCTGGAGATATATTTAAAAGATATATATATTTCCTGTTTATTATCTTTATCATAAACAAATATTTCAATATATTTTCACTAACCCAAATATTTTAGATATAATTTAGAAATTTGGCTTTCGCTACGCCATCTATTGAATAAATTATTAACTATTTTAAAGATCCAAAATGTCTTTTGTGCTTTAAAAAAATATATTAGGATTTATTAAAATTCATAAATTAATATTTTTAAGTGCAAGATTATAAAATTTAAAAATTATATTATTATTACTAATATATACTATTTTTATACTTAAAAGAAACCTCCATGGAGGTTTACAAGAAATAATAATGGTGGTTAAATAGCTAGATATCAATAATCTAAATAATAACTAATATGCCAAAACTGTCCCCCAACTTCAAACTAAATCTTCATATAACGGGTAGTTAAAGATATTCTGGAGATATATTTAAACGATATATATATTTCCTGTTTGTTATCTTTATCATAAACAAATATTTCAATATATTTTCACTAACCCAAATATTTTAGATATAATTTAGAAATTTGGCTTTCGCTACGCCATCTATTGAATAAATTATTAACTATTTTAAAGATCCAAAATGTCTTTTGTGCTTAAAAAAAAATATTAGGATTTATTAAAATTCATAAATTAATATTTTTAAGGGCAAGATTATAAAATTTAAAAATTATATTAGTACAAACTGTTTACAAATAACATTTATCAATTTATATATTTTTAATTATTTTTTGAATAATTAAAATAGTACACCTTTCTACTGAAATGTTTTGGAAGATTTCAACATGTTAATTTGCATAATTTGAATAATTTCAGAACTTGTTGAATTTGGCTCTAACTTCTGAACTTTAAATTCCTTGAGATTTAAGGGGCCTCATAAATCACACATTTCTTCGACCGCATGAAAACAGGCCGCCAGTTGTATTATTCTGCTCTACTCAAGTTTGTTGAAAATAGTTCCATTTTAGTGATGTTTTCTCTCACAGACAATTTTAACAATTTAATTGACAATTCTAATTATGTGAAAAAATAATTCAACTATATGGTGCTCTGGCATCTAAAAAGCTCATGTGCTCCTGGTCAGGCTATGCCTTCTTTATTTCTTCTAATTATCTGTTACAGAAAAAAATAGAATGAATGGTAATATATAATAAAAAAGTAAATAAAATGTAAGGAAATATATATTCGAATATTAAAATAAAAAAGGCATATCCTGACTACGTTCAGATAGCAGAGCGCCATCTAGTGGAACAGAAATAAACTAAACATTGATTTATCCTGTTCCCTGATATTTGTCCAACCCATTTTTTTTATATATATATAAATAAAGGAAGGGCAACCATAAATGCCTTTCGTGGCCCATGAAGCACATCCAGAACTTTAAAAGAAAGAATGAAAAACCATGAATATGCTCTGAAATGGGTTAAATTCGAGAATTCTGCACTTGTAGAACATAGAAAAATCACAGGACATAATAATCTACTTATATATTTGCCTTATTCTGTCTGTTTGTCTGAAGCTCACGGATGGGATTTTTCATAACCATCGGTGGTTCAGTGGTAGAATGCTCGCCTGCCATGCGGGCGGCCCGGGTTCGATTCCCGGCCGATGCATTTTTTTTTTTTTTTTTACAATTTTTAAAACTCATTTATATATTATACAAGAATGACATCCACGGCGCCAATTTATAATTGTAACGAATAGTATTTGAATAAAAGCATTTAATCGGGTAAAACCCGGGCATTGCCCGGGTCATTCGTATATAATAATTGTATAAACGAATGCAAGACAAAATCACCGCGAATGTTTCTTTTTTTAAGGCAATTTCTTTTTAAGGCAATTATCGTTATTTATCGATAATTTTTGTTTCGATTTCATTGAAAAAAAAACGATATGGTGCCTTTAAAAAATGATCTTTATTACTATGCAGTTTTCTATTTAGTCAATATACCTAAGTTCATGTTGCAAATGTAATTATCTCTATCGATTTAGTAGGTGAAATGCAAAAAAAAATCGACATGATGAAATCTTTATGAAAATTCACATTTTTATTTTTATATTTTCAAGACACACACAGTTTAGGGCGGGACGTTTCACAAGAGAGACATCCAAGGCGCCAATTTATAATTGTAACGAATAGTATTTGAATTAAAACGTTTTTAAAATATATACGCACTCGGGTAAAACCCGGGCGTTGCCCGGGCCATTCGTCTAGTTTTAACATAAAAGAAACAAAGATACTAGATTATAAGAAAAATTATTTTAAAAGACAATTTAAAGCAGCCTTTTTCATTCAAAAGAAATGTGCTACAATTAACAGAATGGAAGAAAGAGGAAATATAAATGATATTTATAGATATGCTTTTAATTATATCTAAAAAAGGGGTTTTTTTTCCACTTTTAATTCTAAGAATAATATTCTGTGTTTCTCAGATGACTATCTTCTTCTTATCTGTTATCTTCTTTACACACTTGATAACAGTAACTATTTAAAACATGCTGTGGTAAAATTTATCATTCAGTACTTTGTCTGAAGATGGTAACAACGCTGTTACCGAAATATCACACACTATTTATTTATTTGAATTTCGTCTTATTACTTTGCATTTGGTCAAACCTTTAAGGTTTTCATTCTTCCTAATTGGTTTATTAAATTAATATACGTACTATCTTATATCGTGTCCTCCAGTTTTACACTAGATTGTTTTTAAAATCCCTATATATATATAAGTCAGTGTATGTATGTATGTGATGATTTAAGACCATGGAATTGTTGCAAATAGTCCAGATATCTACAACCACATGTTCCACCACGTAATTGTATATAACTTGTTATTTACTGCAAATAGAAAGCCTCAAATAACATCAATCTGTACCGCGTAAGAATCTAATAAAGTATAGCAACTGTACAGATAGAAGGAATGGAGAATAACAGGAGAAAATTAAGGTTAAAACTAATCAGGCCTGAGCGAGAATAAGAAAGCAGGCCTAGCAAGCCCAGTCCAATTTTTACGAGGTCGTGGCCCTCCTGGATAATATACCTTTCCCCCCTGTTTACGTCATAAAAGAGAAGTGACCTGTTCGGACCAAGCTAAGCTATAAAAGGAGGCCCCGATCTTCAGTTAGTCAGTCCTTAGTTAGTCTCTGTTTCAGTCCCAGTCCCCCGGACGCTCCGATAGAGGTAAGTCCTTTCCTGTCAGAAATCTCCTCGTCCCATTCCTTCGTGACGTTCAGACGCTTCTTAGTGAAATCTCCGTTTGTTTATTTCACCTTTGGCCCAGCTGTGTCGCCTTCCACCACGACTGCACGGTAGAGTTGACATCGAGGTTCGTCTAGCATCAGTTAATACTGGTCCCAGAGGTCCCAAGATATCACAGACTCCCCCGTCCGAAGAGCCGACAGGATTGTGGACGCCAAGGTGCAAGTAAGCAAGTAGACCACTGTCTGTACAGAAAGATGGAACAGGGAAGCGAGGAGGATTCAAAAGAGCCCATGGAGTCCGATCCAGACTATGAAAGTGGCGAAAACCCCACTTTTCCCAAGATAGAAGAAAATACCCTCGGTAGGAAGCAGGAAATCGCCCCCAGCCAGGAAGACGCCACGCCCCCGCCGGCAGTATAAGATGTCCTGGGGAGGTTGACGACGATGCTACCTCAGCTGGTCGCGGCGACCGGACTATCGCGAGATGTGGAGCTACCGCGCTACGATGGTTCGTACGAGGCGCAGAGCTTCTTCACCAACTACGACGCCCAAACAGTTCGGGCCCAACTACAATACTCTACAAGACTGAGAAAGCCACCAAACCTCCTGCAAGCACCCCTCCGAGTTACCAACACGTGAGCGTATGTTACCTGGTCCCCCGACCATCTCTAAACCACGAGCCCAGCGCAAGCAGTGAACTCTAGCTGTCCCAGGGATCCTCCAACCACGGCACCAAAACAGGCCTGTTCCAACCCACAAGACAGCACAACAGTAGGTTGCTACTCACATAACTATTGTTGAACAATTGCTCGTTCGAGCTGAACTGTCCAATAATGTAAACCTACCTCTACTACTTGATACAGGAGCATCTATCGATATAATTAGGCAGAATACTTTTAAAATAATAGAAATCAGTTTGCAAAAGCAAATACCTGTCCACCCATTTAACTTAACTATTAACGCCCTATCTAACAATATTTTTTCACCATAAATTATATTTTTTTTAAATTCAAAAATAGGTAACATAACGCAGAACATAAAATTCTATATCCTAGATACACCCTTGCCTTTTGGCATCTTATCCCTTAACTCTATAAAAAATATTTCTACTAATTATAAACTGTCCTCAGCTACTCTTGTATCAAGATAATGTACCCCTACCAACTACATTGTACACATTCACCTCGTGCAAGCAACACGTGTCCCATGGACAGGTTAATACAACTGACCCATTTATTAAATCTTCCCCTCCTGGAACGGGTTGCTCACACGTGGTGAACTCCAACACTCTTAATTGGCCTCATTGTAATGTTCCTGATCCTATTTTCAACGCCCCTATGTCCTTTTCTTTCATAGCTTTGGACAGAAGTAACCTAGGTCACAGCCTTCCAAAACTATTCCAATCGTTAAATTCCAACATAGCTATACTCCCTCGTACCTTCCTTTTACATGCAGATTTAATCATCGACAAATCCCTCTCAACAAAATAAACAACACCCTCTCACATCACTTTTTCCAATTGACAACAATTTTTAGTGCGCGACGTAACAACCAAATCCAATTTCGAGCCACACAAGCTCCATAACGTCGCCACACTAAACACACAAAAAAAATCCACATTAAACGTGTCATATCCACTAACAATTTTAAAATTCTCGATATATGTTCGTACAACCAGCACTCATGACTTTAGTAAATTTGTTATTCATGGTGAAACAGGTTAGATTTTGTACCAAGCAATGACTTCACTGATACCTTTTCATTTACAATTTTTTCGCTCCGTGTCACAGTGCCACACCACAAAACTCTTTCACTTTTCAGGCCAAAGACGCCTTCACGCCTGTAACACTTCTCACCTCAAAGCGTGTCCACGTCGAAAGTCGCACTTTCACTCACTTCTAACCTGAAATCACTGAATAACATTTTTACTAAGTCCGCAACAACATCGAAACACAACAAACATTCGATTTAATATCAATAGATACAATATCCGGATTTTCGAAATACAGACACTCCAAGACGTATCTCCATGTTATAGTGGATCACTTGACCAGATACGCTTGAGCATTCCCATCGAAGTCTACCAGTACCTTAACGTACATCCAAACCCTAAAAAAGGTACTACGACAAGGGTCTCCAAAACGCCTACTTTCGGATAGAGCACCGCATTCACCTCCGAAAAATTCCGAAAATTTCTGCTATCTCGAGGTATACAACCACTACTTACCACCAGTAACAACCCGCAAGCTAATGGATTGATAGAACGATTGAACGCCACCATCACTGGAAAGCTAAGATTACTATATCTCGAAAACCCGAAGACATCCTGGACCAAATTAATTAAGCAAGCTGTCCCCTCAAGGAGCCTCTGACCTAGATAGCCACCCCCCTCCACTTCTGGGATACGATAAAAATACCCCCCCCCCCCCTCGTCCATTTGACACCGAGCTAACAGACAGCCGACATTTTCTTGTCACGGCCCGTCGCCACCTCATGTATTTCTAAGGAATTTTTCGCCACCTATTAAATTAAATATTAGTGCATGCCTTTTACTATATACTGTTCTAATCCCTAATGAATTAAAATATCTATTCTTTCATTAATAAACCAAAACCAAGTCACCAGGTCTAGATTCTCTCGCCCTCAATTAACTTGTCCACTTAACATCGACACTTAGATCCAAGGACAACATTTTACCTACAAAAATCACACACACCCACATATGTTTAAAAAAACAACAACAACAACAATCCTTGATCGGTTAGAATAGATCGCCGTGTTTCCTGCACACACAATATAAATGCCGCTTTAGGAAGAATCACGTTTTCACCTAAACGTGACGCAGGGAACAAAAAATCGACAACATTAGGACTTAGTGAGTTTCACAGTTGGAAACAATGTGATCCACGAGCCGCGTCAAACATAAAACAAATTCGATAAGTTAGAAAAACTTATGCCAACAAGACCAAAGATATCGCAATCGAGGACAATTTAAAGCTCTCTCCACCCATCCTAAAAAACAGGAACATACATTTGGCCTACTACTTTCCATTCTTTCCCGATATATAATTTCTATGTATAATATTACTTGCTCTTCTTTCTCGATGAACATTTTTTTTTAATTTTTCATTTTAATATCCTTTATATAATCATTTTCTAGCTCTTATAATTTTTTTTACGTCAACCAATCAGTATAGATTATTGTCATTTTATTTTATTTTTCTTTACCAAAGCTTATTTACTTTTGCTTTATGACTATTTTATAATCAACTTTATTATTTATCTTTCATATCTAATAATCTCAAGTTTATATTTCATGTTTATGTCACTAATTTGCATTTGTCATTTTATATTTTCTCTCACTTTGTAAATTAGATGTTATTTACATTGTTTCATCTTCCGTTACCATGTTCAATGCTATCGAGTAAATTATTGCTCATTCTTAATTTTCATTTAATATTTTAACTTTCTATTACCCCTTATATACTGCTATAGTGTGTCAATCTTTGTATTATGTCATCACTTTTTTACTTTTCTATTTTTAAAGGTTACTTTGCATTTAACTTCGCAATTCTATTTTCAATTTTTCAAATCCTTTAACGCTATATGCAAAGCCTTAATTTCGCAACTTCATATCTCAATGATATATTCTTTTATAATCAAACTAAAAATCATGATCTAAAAACAGGGCAATTTTCAATAACCTCTTAATCAACCACTTTAAAGGTTACTTCTTAATAAATACTAACCCTTTTCCGCAAGAACTTTTAACTCCATCGCAGGCTAGACTTGACCTACTTTGATTTCGTAATTAACAATATTGACACACCGTCCCCCAGATTTACCTATCCCAACTTCTGGCTTGGACACGTGCAAATTGTATTGTTTTAATATATTCCAGGACACTCATGCCACACGCTGGCACATCTTTTTTTTTTACTCTTTTTCTCGCTAAGCCCCTGATGACTACAATTAAAACTTTGATTTCTGGTCACTGATCTTCGCCCTCATTTATCCTGCATGCGTACGTCTTAACGACTAATTACTAAAACCCATAACAATCACTCTTATCTTACTATTCGATTGTGGTACTGTAACTTTATTCGGTCCTTAAATTTAAATGTGAAACATGGCCTAGGTTTTCCGCGCCGTGCACATTAAATGGTTTGGGACTTGAGTCAAGGTGACATTGCCTCAACCTAGTAATAACTAACCCCTCAACCCTTTCTAACGCCCATCACGAAGAGATCATGATTTACCCATCCAATCATTTATATTTTTACCTATAATTATTATATGTTCTCTACTAAAGTTTTATTCCTATTTTATTTTTACTTGTATGTTTAGTAATAGTTGTTTATACTTTATTATCTCTTATGGATATACAGAAATCAACCCCATGTTATGTATCAACTCATTTTAATTTTTTTTTAATTACTTCCTTAATAACAGTCTTCCTTTTCCGCTCTCTTAAATCCCTCCATATGAACCCTCTCACATCCGGGGCCATCTGTGATGATTTAAGACCATGGAATTGTTGTAAAGAGTCCAGATATCTACTACCACATGTTCTACCACGTATTTGTATATAACTTGTTATTTACTGCAAATAGAAAGCCTCAAATAACATCAATCTGTACCGCGTAAGAATCTAATAAAGTAGAGCAACTGTACAGATAGAAGGAATGGAGAATAACAGGAGAAAAATAAGGTTAAAACTAATCAGGCCTAAGCGAGAATAAGAAAGCAGGCCTAGCGAGCCCAGTCCAATTTTTACGAGGTCGTGGCCCTCCTGGATAATATAACTTTCCCCCCCTGTTTACGTCAGAAAAGGGCAGTTACCTGTTCGGACCCAGCTAAGCTATAAAAGGAGGCCCCGATCCTCAGTTAGTCAGTCCTTAGCTAGTCTTTGTTTCAGCCCCAGTCCGTCGGACGCTCCGATAGAGGTAAATCCTTTCCTGTCAGAAATCTCCTCGTCCCATTCCTTCTTGACGTTCAGACGCTTCTTAGTGGAATCTCTGTTTGTTTATTTCACCTTTGGCCCAGCTATGTCGCCTTCCACCACGACTGCACGGTTGAGTTGACATCGAGGTTCGTCTAGCATCAGGTAATACTGGTCCCAGAGGTCCCAAGATATCACATGTATGTATGTGTGTTTGTTCCTATGTCGGCTATACACCTCCAGAATACGTTACTAATCTGACTGAAATTTAAAAGTATATAGAGTAGAATCTGAAAAAACCTATAGTGAAAATTTCAGGTCTCCATTCCGAATATTCGTCGAGTTATTTGCAAATTGCCTTGCAAATTTGCCCTTTCGCTCGCAAGCAGCGCCTCTAGCGGTGAAATGGAAGGTAATATCAGCTGACCTAATGTACATGTAAAAAGGGGTTTTAACAGGACATAGAGAAAAATATGGAAGGGATATTTGTGGCATTTTTAGCCAAAAAAAAAAAGAAATTGACAGGTTTTGGGGAAAAATAGTTGTTTTTTTTTTTATTAATCTTGCAAATCTGTATTATTCAGCATATATTATCTGATTGCCTCTACTCTTTGTGTAAATAGGGTGTGATTTTTTTATAATTAAAATAACGGCCTTACCATCCTCGAAAAAAAAAAAACAATGGTACATTTTTCTTACCGTTTTTTTTTTCAATGACGTATATATATATATATATATACACGCTATAAAAATAGACGCGACATGCAAATGATTGAAATTAGGTGACCGAGTTATGCAAAGCAAAAAACCCCAAGCGCATCTGAACTTGGCATCCAGCACGAGTATTCTAGACTCAATATTCGAGGTTGCTCGAGCTGATTTTCAAAGTTTCCGTCTAATATTTTTGCAGTAAGCCTACTTCTACTGTATCAATGCCTCGCCGAAAGATTCGTGCTATTTACGGACATACGAGGTGTGTACAAAAATTATCGCGACTTTTGTGTTTTTTCAAAAATTATTTATTTATTCATGAATACCTATTTTGTCCCCTTCAAAGTAATTCCCATGATATATTATACACTTGTGCCAACGGTTTTTCCAATCTTCGAAGCACTTAAAAAATCATTTTTTAAAATCTTTTTCAGCTCCTCCTTCGATGCCGTCTTTATCTCATCAAGCGTAGTGTAACGTCGTCCTTTCATGGGCCTCTTCAGTTTAGGGAACAAGAAAAAGTCACAGGAGGCAAGATCTGGGGAATACGGTGGCTGCGCGGCATCATTAGTGTGTTGTTTTTGGCCAAAAAGTCGCGTACAAGCAACGATGTGTGAGCAGGGGCGTTATCGTGGTGCAAAAGCCAATTTTTGTTCTTCCACAAATCAGGGCGTTTCTGGCGGATTGCTTCGCGCAAATTGCGCATAACTTGCAGGTAATATTCCTTATTGACCGTTCTACCCTGTGGCAAGAACTCATGATGCACCACGCCCCTGCAATCGAAGAAAACTGTCAGCAAAACTTTCACATTCGACCGAACTTGGCGCGCTTTTTTCGGTCTTGGTTCGTGCGGCAGCTTCCATTGAGATGATTGAGCTTTGGTTTCCACGTCATAACCATAAACCCACGCTTCGTCATCAGTTATGACCCTCTGGAGCAAATATGGGTCGTCGCGGACAGAGTCCAACATCTCATTAGCAATGTTCATGCGATGCTGTTTTTTGTCGCAATTGAGCAATTTTGGTATAAATTTCGCGGCGACCCGTCTCATGCCCAAATCATTGATAAAAATCGAATGGTACGAGCCAATCGATATGTTTAGGTCCTCAGCAACTTCTCTAACGGTGATTCGACGATTGGCCAATATCATTTTCTCCACTTCATTAGTTTTTTCGTCTGTTGTTGAAGTGCTCGGGCGTCCGGCACGTTCTTCGTCGTTCACATCTTCTCGGCCTTCTGAGAACATTTTGTACCTCCGATAAACGTTGCTTCGGTCCAAGGTAGCTTCTCCGTATGCCACAGTCAACATTCGGAATGCATCCGCGCACTTAATTTCGTTTTTCACACACAAAATTTGACACAGGTTCTTTGATCCATTTTTTTTAATAGGTAAAAATCGAAGACGATCCAAAACACCTGCAAGCAAAGCAGCTGTCAACAATTAGGTGAACATTCAAAATGGCCGAGCTTGTCGGCATAAGTGAGAGACATGAGTACCAACATAAAGCCACAAAAAGATCGAAATTCGAATATACCTAACCCGCGAAAATTCAAAATTCGCGATACTTTTTGAACACACCTCGTATGTCAGAGTTTGAAAGAAGTCGTGCCATTGGAGTGAAAGAGATTGAAATCGACTAACCGCGCGACATATTTGCCGAAGTGATGCGGCCATTAGGCGATGTTGTCAAGAGTGGGTCAACAACGGAAGAATGCAACGTCAGGACTGCAGCGGTCGACCAAGGGACACAACAGAACGGGAGAACAGAGCGATTGTCAGAATGGCTGTCGAAGCACAGGATTCGACGTTATCTACCATCCAACGTGTGACCGGCACACGTGTCCAAAATGACCATCAACAGACGACTGAGAGAGCGAAATCCAAGAGCTCACCGACCGTTACGATACCTACCCCTCACACCCGTACACCGACAAGTCCGACTACAGTGGTGTCGGAAGCGATAACTTGGAACTGCGCTGACAGGGGACGTAGTCTTAGTGACGAGTCCCGTTTCTTACTGTGTCTTGACGAACGTCGCAAACGTGTCGCAGACGTCATGGGCAGCGTGTGGATCCTGGCTTTACTTTCGAACACCACATAAGTCCACAGCAGGGCGTTATGGTCTGAGGTGTCATTTCATTTGATAGCAGGACCCCATTGGTAGTCAATTCTGGCACCTTGACAGCACAACGGTGGGTAGATGACATTTTATTGCGTTCCTCTCACATCACCCCAGGCTTACTTTTCAACAAGATGATGCCAGCAAGGTCGCCTGATCTCTTACCCATAAAACACATTAACGGCTTGATGGGAAGGCGATTGCAACGATCCCGGAATGTTGACTATTTATCCCGACAGTTGGAGACAATTTGGCAATAAATTCCACAGTACACCATCCGGAATCAGTCCATGACAAGCCGGGTAGCAGCCTGCATCCAGGCCAAGGGGATCCAACGACATATTGAATTTTTCAATTTGTGACGATCAGACTCTGGAATAAAACAATTGTTCTGAAATTTTAATATTGTCCCCCTATACGTGTTGTTTGCATACACCAATTTTTGCCCCCATCAGGTGGGTCGATTTTTTAAATAGTGTATATTATAGAGATATCTCGCTTCACATTGAGGCCAAAATATATAAAATAATTGTAACAAAGTATTTATGGTGAAAAAATAGTACAAATGTGATATTGTACTGGGATAAGGTGCAAAATTTATGAAAAAGGCATCTCCTTCCTCTCATCTTCCAGAATTGATTTCTGGAATAATTAAAAAATCAACGAGAATAGTTGATATTTGTTCCGATAGATGGCGCAAGCCATCAGCACTTTCAGTTGCACGATAAGGAGATGCCATTTTCATAAAGTATATATTATTTTATAAACAGATTATTAATTTTGATATTTAGATTTTACTACTCTGTAAAGTTCCCTCATTGCCTCTCTATATAAATGTTGATTCGTGCTTGCCTTAAATAAATTGCCGTGTCATCCTGAAGTTTGTCTTACTTAATTTTCTACCTGACATTATGACATCATAACGACACTATGGATTTAGTTTGTCAACCAGTTTTATCCTGATACGTCGGATAAGTCAATTATGATCTAAAAAAGGGTAAAGAAATCAAGGAGTCGCCATCTATGTCACATGTTAGTCTAGTTGGGAACAATTAATGACCGGCTGACGTTATCAACAAGCCCTAGCTATTATTTATTAAATAACAACGCCCTCTAACATTTTCCCACTTACTAAATCAACTCTTAATTTTTGCTGAACCTTAGACATCTGAATGTAGGTAAGGGGGGTCGGTGGAAGGATCATCTAAACCAAGCATGTCAAACTCGCGGCCCGCGGGCTTCATGCGGCCCACAACGAATAAATTTGCGGCCCACCAGACAATATATTTTAATTTAAAAAATTTTATAAATTTAAAAAAATAATATTAAAAATTTGTAGCCTAATTTTTAAAAATTGTAATTATACATAACTTATTTATTGATAACGAACCACTGGTCGCCATACATAAGTCGTAAGTTTTTATAATATTATACCTACATACATTACGTATGTACATCGCCATAAGTATTGTGGGCCTTAAAGTTTAAAGAAAATATTCTTTCGGAGTACTAGAATTTTTTTTTTTTTAAGTTACGTTCAATAATTTGTGCAGTTATTCTGTGTGTCTGGTAAGTTAAAAAATATTAATTTTTAAAAAAATTTTAAAATATTAATTAAAACGTTTTATTTTTTTGTGTTAGCGATTACTAATTTTTTTTCAGACCTTTGTATTCAATATGTCTTCATCAAAACCAAGTGGCAGTAAAACTAAACGAAAAATTGCTGACGAACATAGGAATTTTCAAGAAAAGTGGGAATTAGAGTATTTTTGCTCTGAAGTAAAAGATAAAATCATCTGCTTGATATGTAATAATGATATTAGTGTACCGAAATTATATAACATTAAACGTCATTATGAACAACATAAATCAAAATATGATACCTACGAAGATTTAATGAGACAAGAAAAGTTAAAAGAGTTCAAGTTGGGAATGAAAAAACAACAGTTTATGTTTACTAAAGTATCACAAGAGAGTGAAGCGGCGGTGCATGCAAGCTACGTTTTATCGGAGATGATAGCTAAACACTCAAAACCTTTTACTGAAGGTGATTTCATCAAGGAATGTTTAATTAAAGCTGCAGAAATTGTTTGTCCTGGAAGTGTGAAGACGTTTCAAGCAATATCTTTGTTTCGAAATACCGTTGTGGAAAGAGTTACTGATATGGCCAGAAATTGAAATGATCAGATAAAAGAAAAACCATCTTGTTTCGAATCATTTTCCATTGCCTGTGATGAGAGTACGGACATTGGGGGCGTAGCTCAGTTAGCTGTATTTTTTTTTTTTTTCGAGCTTGCGACACGGATTTCAACATTTTTGAGGAATTATTGGAAAGAGAGAGAGAGAAGTTCACTCCGTGGACAAGGTGGTTTAGAGTCCTCATTCCAAAAGCAGGAAGGATTCTTTAGTTCGGGTTCCTGTTCAGTTTGCTGGGGACATGGCCATTCTTTGAAACCCACTGGCTCAAAATTAGTTTAGCTGGAAGGTTTTGTCTCCTTTATAATTCCAAGTACATCTTAATTCTTTGAAATAGTAGGAAAAACATGTGAAGTTGGTGACTCCTGTCATGGGTTCTAAAATTCTAACATGAGTGAGGCACAAGAATAGGCTTTCTCCATCTATATCCAGAGGAATTATATGAGGAATTATTGGAACAAGTACCGATTCATGGCACTACTACAGGAGAAGATATATTTAATTGCGTTTATGATCTTCTGCAAAAATACAATTTACCTCAATCAAAATTGACTTCTGTAGCAACAGATGGAGCTCCTTCAATGACTGGAAAAATCAACGGTTTCGTAGCATTACTGCGAAAAAAACTAAGTGAAATTTCTGATGGTTCCAATATTCATCATACGCATTGCATTATACATCAGAAAGTATTATGCACGAAGGTAATAAAAATGGAAAATGTGTTGACACCTAGCAAAAAATTCATCAATTTCATAAGATCTCGAGGTTTAAATCAGCGACAGTTCTCTCTGTTCTTAACTGAATTAGAAAGCGAATATTCAGGTTTATCATACTATACCGAGGTACGTTGGCTATCATGCTCCAAGGTTCTCAAACAATTTTGGGACTTGAAAGAAGAAATATGTCAGTTTTTAATAACCCCAAGAATCAAGACATCACTTTGTTTTCTGATCAAGTATGGTTGCAAGATTTTTCCTTCATGGTTGACATAACAAAACACTTGTCGGATTTAAATTTGAAACTGCAAGGAAAGGATCAGATCATTACCAACATGTGTGACCAAGTTAATGCATTCAAATGTAAGCTAGTTCTTTGGGAAAAGCAGTTGAAAAACGAAGATTTAATGCACTTTCCGACATGCAACATGTACAAATCAAGTTTAGGTGAAACTGCATCGTATCAAAAATATGCGGAAAAAATTTTAAGTCTTAGAAATGAATTTGAAACAAGGTTTTCTGATTTCAAATCTTTGGAAGGCAAGTTTACTTTGTTTTCTTCGATTTTCTCGATAAATATAGAATCAGTACCTAATCATATGCAAATGGAGGTAATAGATATCCAGTGCGATTCAGATTTAAAGGCAAAATTCATTGAAGTTGGCGTTTCTGAATTTTACAAATATTTGCCAGCCAGATTTGAAAACACTCGAAAATTAGCATATGAAATTATGTCCATGTTTGGAAGTACTTATCGGTGCGAGCAGTTATTTTCACTTATGAAAGGAAATAAGTCTCCAATCAGATCGAGAATTACTGACGTTCACCTTGGGTCAGTTTTAAAATTAATCACTGCGAACAAGATTTCCCCCGAAGTAGAAAAGATGGTAGCAGAAAAGAGATGCCAAATATCAGGGAGAAAATATTAACTAATAATATAAAGAATTTGAAAAAAGGGTGTTTTAGTTGGTGGAGTAGCTGGGCATAGTTTCAGTCTAGAATACAACATAGAGTTGAGGGAGAATGGTATTGACGTACCATTTTTTATAGAGACAGGTACATAAGTATAGAATATATACGTGGTCCCTCCTCAAACTTTGTATACTTTGTAAAATGATATAACCAGTGAGTAAATTGTCTGTGTAAATATTTATTGGAGTAGGAAAAATGTTTAGGGGCGGTCTCTCATTGGACGTGTTCTTTATATAGAGGTGGTCAGTCATTGGAGGTGGAATTTCTATAGGGGCGGCTTCTCATTGTACGTGGTTTTCATATAGAGGTGGTCTCTCATTGGAGGTGGAATTTCTATAGGGAAGTTCTCATATTGGGGGTGAATTTATAAGGGTGTTATTTCATGAGGGTGGTCTCTCGTAGAATGAGCTTTCTGGAAACTTGGTTACTTAGTGTAGAGCTCCCTGATGTAATTGATGTATGTGTAATGATTGGGCCGCGATTATGTTTTAGCGTATAGCCGCGCTGGTGACTTAGTGTAGTGCCGCGTCGGTGACTTAGTGTAGCGCCGCGCTGGTGATTTAGTGTATTGCCGCATCGGTGACTTAGTGTTTAGATTCGTTAGTGACTTATTATATATCCTCGCTGGTAAATTAGGATGAAGCCGCGCTGGAGGTTTAGTGAACAGAATCGCTGGTGACCTTATGTCGCGCCGTGAAAGTGACCTTAGTGTAAAGCCTCGCTGGTGATCTAGTGTGGAGCCAAGCTGATTACTCAGTTTAGAGCCGCGCTGATAACTCCATATAGAGGCGGGTTTATGAATTAGTGCAGGGCCGCCTTGATGATTTAATGTAGAGCCTCGATTGTGACTTTGTGTAGAGCCGCGATTGTAATCAATATTAAGATGCTCTTGTGATTTAGCGTAAAGACGCCCTGGTTAATTAGTGTAGTGCTCAGTTGGGGAGACTTAATTTAGAACCTCAATGATGACTTCTTGTAGAGCCGCCTTTATGACTTAATGTAATTAATATAATAATAATTAATCGCTCCACGGCGCCTTAACCTGCTGGAACAGCACCCCCTACTCAACTAGCCATCGTAGCCTCTCCTCCTCATCTCCCGAGGACCCTCGTGAGCGAGACGGCTCCTACAAACATCGAGATGATGGACGGGGATAACCGGGAAGAGGAGAGAACCGATTCGTCCTCAACATCCCAAGGGCGCAATTAGATCAGGGCCGCACTCGACGACCTCATCGAGAGAGCCCCCAGCTCCCTGTTTGACGAAATCGAGAAACTTGGCCTCCAAAGGGAAGAAGTACTGCATACCCTCCCCTCTATTTGCAAATTCGAAATCCTGATGCCGAAGCTCACAGCCGCCCAGACGCCCGCTTTGGCAAGGCTGATCCGCGCCTTAATGGACTTGCGACCTGGGACCAATTCCTCCTTCTACAAGCGGCTCGTGAAGGCCCGTAAAAAACTTGAACAAAGGCTCAATGAACTTCCGCGTCGCCACCATCAAAGCGCGTAGGCTCGCCACTCGTGGGAGGAGCCTGGTACTCTGTCATCTCCTCAGACAACACCAAGTGGACATCGCGTTTGTCCAGGAGACAAATAGCTTCCATCTTGATCAAGGCCAAGACCTCTGCCTCGACTACAGCGCTGTAGTAACGCCACCCGTAGCCATCTCGGGATCTGGACTCGCCTGCGTCTTCGGGCCAGGCGTCGCCGTGCTACGACAGCGTTTCCTGTGACCGGCCCACATTGCCTTGGCCGTCATCGATGTCCTTTAGATGTCCAAAGATGACCTTTATCAACGCCCATCTGGCACACGACCCCCGCGGGCGGTTAGAACAACTGGAGCTCATGGCGGCAACAGCGATCCAAGAGGGGGCCTGGGTCCTCGGGGATCTCAACATCAGGGACACTTCATCGGCTTCTGCGGATGCCCTCGCCGCTCTTCAGGACTTGGCTACGCTGGTGGACGTAGCCACCCAGTTTGACGCCGCCCACCTGCCCACTAGGGTCGCTAGCCACAGATACCATGTAAAGAGCAGCTGTCTGGACCGGATCCTCGTCCCTGCAGGCTTCCTGGACCAGAACCCTCCAGCGCCGAGGATGCCTTCCTTCATCCTCCATCATCACTTTGTAAATATGTATATATTCCAATTCTGTATATATATTTTTTATTCCTTCTTAAAATGTTCTCTTTGAATAATTTGTAATATTGTCGAGATGACAATAAAAATGTTTTAATTGTCAATTGTCACACCACTATACCACTCACAATTACACACCAATATGCCACTCACAACGAACCCATAATTGATATCATAGAGTTCTATTTTTTATTTCAAATTTGGGGAAGCCATTTTTCTCTGGCGATCTGATCAACCCCTGACGACATAAGTACTGCCAAGACGACCAACAGTAGATATGCAAAAGACCAATCGCCAGCTCGGCTAAAAAAATGACCCATAGTCAAATCGTCATCGCTAAACCATGGTCTATGATGGAATACCTATGGCCAGATGTCGTGACAAGACAAGTTTCACCAGGAGGTAGCCAGACCTGAGGTTCATAGAGGCTTCCCCGGCGGGCACTGGGCCGGCAATGACAACAATTGGTCGTTTCTAGGAACTCTATAGACTTTATACTCTATCTATCGAAGGATGAATCATTCCGTTGAGATACATTAATTATGAATCTTGTATCAAACTTATTTATTGATATTTCGACGTTGTTGCCTCTGCTAGGAACATCCACTACAAACACTATTCACTTGGAATTCTATCCACAGCTGACCATCAGCCACCTCGGATTATTTGGAGAATAAATAGATTTGATCCAAGATATAGGCGATCTCTTCTTGATATTTATATATAAGAATGTTGAATAAAAATTTTGATAAAAAATTATTTAGAATCTAGAACATTAAATTCGTGTGATGTTTCCATTCAACATATACGCCATGCTCATGTATTGGCAGACATTACACGTGTGGATCCCGAAATAGACCCTACCTGCATCCACTGTTCAGAAGAACCACAGACAGTCGATCATCTTCTCTTCAGCTGTCCAGCATTCCTGAGACATAGGATACAAACAGCTATCCTGCTTGGACTGACTCACCTCAATCCTATATCTATGGCCAGCCTCCCAGACTCAACCTCAGCATGGAAATATCTGGTCAACTGGTTCAACTCAGCAATCAAAACAGGACGCGACTTAAAGCGCTCAACACTAGTCCATACTAGTGAGCTGGACCCCCGGGTATTTACTGGGGTTATAAATATCTCTCTCTCTTATAATTATATATTTAGATTTATAATTAATAATATAATATATGTATATTTTATTAGAGACATCAACAAGGTTCTTTCTGCAGAACTCGAGCAGCATATAAAATAAGAAATATTAAAAGGAATTAAAATAAGCGCTTTTAAAAGACTAATAAAATTAAACCAATACCTGATTTACATTTTTATGTGAGAGAAACTTGAGAGATCTGGAATGAATTCGTCCTCATAATTTGGAAATAGTCAAAAATCAGAAGATTAACTTTATTAATTTGTTTCTATAAAGCCTGATGCTAATATTACTGCAGATGTTTGTTGATAACGCATCCTAAGGAATTTTCATCCTAGGAATATTCAAATTAACCAAGTACTGGACTAATTCACCTATTTTAGGTATTAATAATGATAAATTATTGCTGTATCATGCTTGATAGACAGTAACAATATTCTTTCGAGGATCATTCACTCGATCAGAACTTAGGAAAACCAAGACCATCATTTTTAATAGGAAGGGACAAGATCCTTTCAGTGAAACATTCACTCACGAGAACACGGGCAAGGCCAGGTTATATATTGTTACATCAATTTTAATGCGCCTTACATTTATTCAAAATATTCTATGATATTTAATATTTATTTAAAACAGAATATTTAGATTAGCATCATTCATTTTTATAGTTTCACTCCTTTTTTAATATTTATTGTACATATATCTTTATTGCTTATTGGAGCGGGAGAGGACCTAGACGAAGACTGCGGATCGCAACCTACGAGGAAGACAAGAATAAATAAATAAATAAAAACTCATTTATCTCTCTATATATATATAAGTCAATGTCTGTCTGTCTGTTTCGCGATAAACTCAAAAACTACTGAACCAAATGGTACCAAATTTTGCATGTCGCTTTTTATAAACCTGAGGAAAATTTTCGGCTGCATTTTGATTAGTATTTTTGGCTATTTCTTTTTTTCATTTGAAGAACTTTTTTTTACGCGGATTAACCCGGAATGGAATGAATTACCTAAATATGGCCATTTTTTTAAAAGCATCGGTGGTTCAGTGGTAGAATGCTCGCCTGCCACGCGGGCGGCCTGGGTTCGATTCCCGGACGATGCATTTTTATTTTTTACAATTTTTAAAACTCATTTATATTATACTAGACGAATGGCCCGGGCAACGCCCGGGTTTTACCCGAGTGCGCATATACTTTAAAAACGTTTTAATTCAAATACTATTCGTTACAATTATAAATTGGCGCCATGGATGTCACTCTTGTGAAACGTCCCGTTCCAAACTGTGTGTTTTTAAAATGTTTTAATTAAAATACTATTCGTTACAATTATAAATTGGCGCCGTGGATGTCTCTCTTGTGAAACGTCCCGCCCCAAACTGTGTGTGTCTTGAAAATATAAAAATAAAAATGTGAATTTTCATAAAGATTTCATCATGTCGATTTTTTTTTTTTTGCATTTCACCTACTAAATCGATAGAGATAATTACATTTGCAACATGAACTTAGGTATATTGACTAAATAGAAAACTGCATAGTAATAAAGATCATTTTTTAAAGGCACCATATCGTTTTTTTTTTTCAATAAAATCGAAACAAAAATTAACGATAAATAACGATAATTGCCTTAAAAAGAAATTGCCTTAAAAAAAAGAAACATTCGCTGTGATTTTGTCTTGCATTTGTTTATACAATTATTATATACGAATGACCCGGGCAACGCCCGGGTTTTACCCGATTAAATGCTTTTATTCAAATACTATTCGTTACAATTATAAATTGGCGCCGTGGATGTCATTCTTGTATAATATATAAATGGATTTTAAAAATTGTAAAAAAAAAATGCATCGGCCGGGAATCGAACCCGGGCCGCCCGCGTGGCAGGCGAGCATTCTACCACTGAACCACCGATGGTTATGAAAAATCCCATCCGTGAGCTTCAAACAGACAAACAGACAGAATAAGGCAAATATATAAGTAGACTAGCGGATGTGCCCGGCTTCGCCCGGGTTTTTACCCGAGTAAAGGTTTGTCTAACGAACATTTGTTAAAACAATTCTCTATAAACTTATTTAAAAAAGAAGATATATTTTGATAATTTGAAACTTGTAAATTTGAATCTCTCGATAAAGTGAACATTTTTTCCCGGTCCCTGTGTGCCGTGTCATCCTGAATTTTGTCTTTCCTAATTTTCTACATTACAAAATCATCGTTTTATCTAGTGAACATTTTTTCCGGTCCCTTGAAAAATACTCGATATGTTGAATAAAATCAATATTAATTGGTTCCCTCGGTAATTGGAAGTTAAAGGAATAGTATCTTCGCCTTGGAATTGTATCATTATTCTTGTCTCAAATAAATTGCCGTGTCATCCTGAGATAATCTTACTTTTGATAAATAATATTTAAGATTTTATTATATATATTATATTATATATATATTACACGTTATTTGTTTTCTTGGCCGACTGTTTTACATATGGTGTTATCTTAAAATTGCTTGTTTTGAATATTTTTTTAGATTGAGATTATTAGCTAGTATGTAAAAAAATTAACTCTGTTGAAATTTAATTTTGTATTTATATATAAATAAAATTAACTCTTTTGATTATTTTTGTATTTAATCGATAACAGCGAAGTTACGCATGTTAATGTTAGGGAAAAATATTTTGATGTTAAGCAAAACCTGCTCCATCTCGTTTTACATAAATGTTGAAAATTTGGTTGAAATTGATGCATTGTAACGAAAGTTTTTAGTGATGTACACTTATGAAATTTGCATTTTATTAATATAGATATAGATATATAAACTAGCGGATGTGTACCCGGCTTCGCCCGGGTTTTATCCGAGTGAAAGTTTGCCTAACGAATATTATATATTATGAAGTATAATAAACAATGTTAAAGATTAGTTTTAATTATTAATCAAGATTGTGTGTGAATATGTGAGAAAGATGTAATATTGTTGTTGTTTTCTTGGCCGACTGTTGTACATATGGTGTTATCTTAAAATTGCTTGTTTTGAATATTTTTTTAGATTGAGTTGAATGAATTGCTGATTTTTTTTTTATTTATATATAAATAAAATTAACTCTGTTGATTTTTTTTTATTTAATCGATAACAGCGAAGTTACGCATGTTAAAGTTAGGGAAAATATTTTGATGTTAAGCAAAACCTGTTTCATCTCGTTTTACATAAATGTTGAAAATTTGGTTGAAATTGATGCATTGTAACGAAAGGTTTTAGTGAACAACACTTATGAAATTTGCATTTTATTAATATAGATATTCTAACTACTTATTTATTACAAAAATAAAACACGAACCTCACATGTTTAAACTAAATAACAAATTTTATAAATCTTGAAATTCTCATAACGGTACTATTTGATACAGAATTAGCTTGCTGTTCTGACTCAAAATTAAATTCAAAATCTGTATTTCTTAATATTTTACTTTTCCCTATTTTCCAAAAAAAAATACTATTAATATATATATATAGTAATTTAAACCAACAACCCCATTACTATATATAGTCACGACCGTCTTTCCTCATCGGCCTCTGTCACGGATGCGCGCGCATCTACCAAAAAAAAAAACTCCCTCGAGCCGGATTTGAACCAGCGACCTAAGGATCACCGCTTAATTACATCTACAGTCCTCCGCTCTGCCAACTGAGCTATCGAGGGATACAAACCGATGAATAAGATTACCTTATAAAGTCAACTAATCCTATTTCTACACAAAATGTACTCATGCCTAACTAATAAATTAAGATTTTGAACAAATACTTATATCATTTCTCACATATAAAAATATAAATGAATGTATGTGTGTGTGTCCTTTATGCCTGACCAAACCATTCATTGGAACGCCATGAAATTTTGGGAAGTTATTTAGTATAGTACTGGGAAGGTTTCTAGCAAATAAAATTTTTGAAATAACTTTTCGCCTAAAAATAATCAAGATAAATATTCTAATTTATCTGTTATAATTCAACAATCTGCTCTAAATATTATCATGATGATACAATGATTTTTTAATGTAGAAAATAAGGAAAGACAAAATTCAGGATGACACGGCAATTTATTTGAGACAAGAATAATGATACAATTCCAAGGCAAGATACTATTCCTTTAACTTCCAATTACCGAGGGAACCGATTAATATTGATTTTATTCAACTTATCGAGTATTTTTAAAGGGACCGGGAAAAAAAGTTCACTTTATCAAGAGATTCGTTAGTCAAACCTTTACTCGGGTAAAACCCGGGCGAAGCCGGGTACATCCGCTAGTATTGTATATAACTTATAACAAGATTTTCATGTTGTATAATAGGAACACATCTGTAAATGATTATACGCATGATTAACATGTGCCATTACATCATCATATGTATTGTACTTTGTACAAACTGAGGATAAATAAATAAAACTCTGTAATAGAGAGTTGAGCTGAAGCAAGAGATAAAAGTCATAACGTCTAAAATCGAGATAGATTTAGAATTCCCACAACAAGGTCTAAAAATGGAAACTGCCACGGCGCCAGTGTCCAATTTCACCCGTGATCCACCCTCGTGTGCATCTGTTGAAATGCAACACTCCCTTTCTCGGAAAATATATAAAAGGCCCCCGTCTTTAGCCAAAAATACAGTCACTTGACAGTGACTTCACCATCTGCCTGAGCCCTCGTCGGTTGTACCCCAGGTCCACCTCATCCACCATGTAGTCAGTAAGAACTCTTCTATCTCCATCTTTCGCTCCTAGCTCAACTTTTATCTGTTCACAGAACCTTCTTAGTGCAACTGTGTCTTCGTTTTTTGTGTGGACATTCCCAAGCTTTCCACTCTGCCTCGACCATGACTGCCTGTACTTTGTGAGAACTTTTAAAGGTCTTCCAAGGTGCAGAGAGGTACTGGAAAACTCCCCATCCTGACTGTTTCTCTCGGTCAACACAGTATAGCGAGAGTTACAGGGACTCACACCATAGTCGACTGGATACCTCATCACAGATTTAGTCGACAAGATTCTACAAGAGTCAACACCAAACCACATCACATAGTTAGTCGACAGGATGACCAAAACGAAGAATGACACAACGAAGAAGGTAAGAAGACTGTCCAGATAGAAGCGAGAAAGGGCGAAGATGGAGGAGCAATCGGCCATTCCAACGAAACGACCATGCAATCTCTCCCCCAACAAGAGACGATATTTTTACGGAAGATACGACGCCCCAAGGGACCTCCGCAGACCCGCTAATAGATAGCCAAGCCGGGAGCAAGCTGTCGACCACCCCAACGACACAGTCAAAATTCCCGCACATCATGGAAATCGAGGAGCGAAGCAGTGAAAACCCGGTGACCCCACCTAGAGACAATGCTTAAGGCGACAAGCCGCGATCTACTTCACAGATGCTACAAGCTTCTACAAGTCCTACATGGAGCGCTTTCCACATCAGCAGGAAAATAACCAGAGACCAAGTCTCTTGACTGAACAATCTTCACACAATTGTAAGTTTTTTAAAACCTACCTTTACTTTATCCTCAAGTTCACAACTTGATTCCCTATAAATTTTGTATTCATATTTTCACTTTAAGCATTTTAAAATCAATTTTTACCTTTTTAATATCATTTTTTATTCAATTTTTAAAACTCTTAGACTCTCATTTATCAAATTTACTTTAATTTTTAATCAGATTATAAATTTCAAGTTATTACTCTCAATTTTACTTGAAAAAAAAATTCGCCTATTACGCATTTTTACTAATCTTACATGCCTTTCCTAAATTTATCTAAAATAACATTATCCAAATCTACAACTTAAAAAAAATCATTATTTTTTATTTAAAAAAAAATTACTCATCATATCATGATTCAAAACTTATTTTTGTTCTTACAAAATTTCTAATTCATCATAATTCTAAACCAATTTTTGTTTTTCTTAATATCATTTTCATACCAAAAAATACCCATTTCTTAAAATTTTCAAAAATAATTTTCATATTCACCATTTTAAGTAAACGCCACAATTCAAAATATTCTTGTCACTATCTCGACATTGCCCTTTTACAAGGATCATTTTCACGCTACCATAATCAACACGATTTAAAAAATATATTCAAATTTTAAATATAAATTAACATAGGTGAAACGCATTTTCTCTAATTTCAAAATGGAAGGAGACAATATCTTCAAAATCACAGCTAGAAAAATAACATATCTCCCCAAAACAAGTCTTCATCAAGACTTCATCGCCAGTAGCTAAATTAGGTCACAACCTGCCAAACCTAATACAATCGTTAATATTCGTGGATAAATACACTCCCTCGTCCTTTCTTTTACATGCATAATTAATCAATCATCAACAAATATCTATCAACAAACGTTAAAACACACTCACATCACTATCTCCAATTGGCAACAATTATTTGTGCGCGACTTCACAAAAAAATCCAAATCTCGAGCCACACAAGCTTCACTTAGCTCTATATCGTCGCCACAATAAAAAAATCGCATTAAACGTGCCACATTCACTAGCAATCTAAAAATTCTCGATATGTGTTCGCACAACCACCACCCATGAATTTAGTAAATTTGTTATAAATGGTGAAACTGGTTAGATTTTGTGCCAAAACAACGACTTCACGTGACACCTTTCCAAATCACTTCTCACTTCGTGTCACAGCGCCACACCACAAAACTTTTTCACTTTTCAGGCCAAAGACGCCTTCACGCCTGTGACACATCTCACCTCAAAGCGTGTCCACGTCGAAAGTCATATCTTTCACACACTTCTAATCTGAAATCATCGAATAACATTTTTACTAAGTCTAACTAACGTCGAAACACAGACACGAGCATCGAGAAAACACATCTTTCAAATATACCAGAAATATACCTCAAATATACCTCAACAAAAGAGAAAATCAGTTCCAATTAAATGACAATTCTTAAAACCCCGCACAAGTGACCATACCAGAAATAGAACCATCGACGATACCGAGAAAGATAGAAAGTGGACGCCCTTTAGGCGTCACTCCCCCAAGTCGAATCTATTTCAGTTACATATCCACGTCCTCCTCCCTCCCCTCACAAGGCTATCATCTTGACCACTATCTTCATGATCGCCATTTTTTTAAACACGTATTTCACACCAATCATTTAGATTTCCTCGAGAATCTCACAAACTCTTTAATCACAACACAACATATATTAAACATTTAGATGTTAATTGATATCACCAATTAAAACAACTTGGTTAAGTCTGATCTAGACTTTATAACGCGAAAGAGAATTCATTCTCTACATATCAACATTTTGGACAAACGAAAATATCATTTCACATATTCCCAGTTTCAGAGAGTCATAGAAACACCGATGCTTACCAATGGGATATGATCTACACACAACAAATGTAACTTCTTTTCAAGAGAAATACTTTTTGTTCAATTTTCCACTATTCAACATTTATCCAATCATCAATAACATTTAATTATATTTTAATTTTTGTATAAAATCTTGAATAATTATTTTAATTTTTACCTTTCAATTATATATTCAAATTTTTAATCCAACATTATTTAAAAAAAAAAACTTTAATTAAATTTACTTTTATTGTTCATGATATTATTTTAGTATGGCAAAACAGTTAATTGTATCAAAAATCATTTTTAATTCTTACCCGCAATTTTAATTCCTTTTACCCGCAATCATTATTCTATCTTTTTATTCACTATATTTTATATTTGTTTAAATAGCTTTATTATATGACATTGTTTATCATCAACTATCGGGCATCTACAACAATCGTTTTCAACAATCATATTCTTTAACCACACAATTCCCTAAACTTTATTATTACTATCTTTTTCAGCCATTGCTTCACTTCATTGTAGAAAAACGACAGCACTGCTTGGCAATTTTTTTATTTCGTATTTCAACAAACTCTTTGAACACAGTTCCCCAGATTTACAAATCTCAACTTCTGGCCTGAACACGCTTCAAGAGTTAATTTCAATCATCCGCAGAGCAATCACCAACGCATGCACAAAGCGTTCACTTTTTTCAACTTTCTTTTTTTTTTTCAGCTCTAGCGGACCACAATCAACCTTTGATTTCGAGTCAAGTCAGATCACCTACTGTCGCTACAACAATTCTACTTATCGCATGGCTCTATTTCACTCCTTTCCCAATCATATTAATGAACAACTATTTCTTCAACTTTTCAACCCAATGACCCTAAAATTGTGACAAAACACTGTAACCCTTATATAGGATCACAAGTGAAACATCGCCTGGGAAGACGCTCAAGTCTATATCCTCGCTTTGCACCTGGATCTAAGTATTTGGTTTACATGTGCACGCCTAACAATTGCATATTCTTCAACTACTAACCCTTTCCAACGCCCGCCTATAATATCTTACAATTTTTATATCATCATTTTATTTTAATCATCTTTTATTTTAAATCAAACAAAAATGTCATTTTTATTTCACTTTTATATATCCAAACAAATCATCTTGTTATAGCCCTTTTTAACCCTCACAATTTAAATTGATTAAAAAAATTTTAATTACTTACCTGTGTTAGAGAGGCTTTACCTGCTTAAACCCAGATAAACCCTTTCACTCCCGGGGCCCATCTATGGTAATTTAAGCCAACAACCCCATATTGTATATAACTTATAACAAGATTTTCATGTTGTATAATAGGAACACATCTGTAAATGATTATACGCATGATTGACATGTGTCATTACATCATCATATGTATTGTACTTTGTACAAACTGAGGATAAATAAATAAAACTCTGTAATAGATTAAGAGTTGAGCTGAAGCAAGAGATAGAAGTCATAACGTCTAATATCGAAATAGATTTAGAATTCCTACAACAAGGTCTAAAAATGGAAACTGCCACGGCGCCAGTGTCCAATTTCACCCGTGATCCACCCTCGTGTGCATCTGTTGAAATGCAACACTCCCTTTCTCGGAAAATATATAAAAGGCCCCCGCCTTTAGCCAAAAATACAGTCACTTGACAGTGACTTCGCCATCTGCCTGAGCCCTCGTCGGCTGTATCCCAGGTCCACCTCATCCACTATGTAGTCAGTAAGAACTCTTCTATCTCCATCTTTCGCTCCTAGCTCAACTTTTATCTGTTCATGGAACCTTCTTAGTGCAACTGTGTCTTCGTTTTTTATGTGGACATTCCCAAGCTTTCCACTCTGCCTCGACCACGACTGCCTGTACTTTGTGAGAACTTTTAAAGGTCTTCCAAGGTGCAGAGAGGTACTGAAAACTCCCCATCCTGACTGTTCCTCTTGGTCAACACAGTATAGCAAGAGTTACAGGGACTCACACCATAGTTTAAGTCGACTGGATACCTCATCACAGATTTAGTCGACAAGATTCTACAAGAGTCAACACCAAACCACATCACATATATATAATATATAAAAAGGCCTATCATGACAACATCTCCCATCTATCCCCATCTACCACTACATCCAGGAACCCAAGTCCAGGATTCGAAAAAGGGCGGCCAAGGCTGCAGCCTGGGCTCTCAGCAACTCTCTGTCCTCAGCTTCCAGGAAGAAAAAAAAAACTAACTAAAACAATTTCCCACTTCTTTGCCCCAGTGTTGCTGGACTCACCTCCCTAAGGCTATCATCACCCTTATCTCTCTTTGAAAAATAATATCTTTTTTAAAATGATAATAAAATAATTGGAAAATATAAAAAATAATATATATATAAGGATTAGAAAATATTGAATAAACACAATTTTAAATATATGATGAACATGGCGGGAACTTGGGGAAGGTTTGAAGCTTCTGGTGAACCACTCATTGGAACGCCATGAAACTTTGGGAAGTTATTTAGTATAGTACTGGGAAGGTTTCTAGCAAATAAAATTTTTGAAATAACTTTTCGCTTTAAAATAATCAAGATAAATTTTCTTATTTATCTGTTATAATTCAACAATCTGCTCTAAATATTATCATGATGATACGATGATTTTGTAATGTAGAAAATTAGGAAAGACAAAATTCAGGATGACACGGCAATTTATTTGAGACAAGAATAATGATACAATTCCAAGGCAAGATACTATTCCTTTAACTTCCAATTACCGAGGGAACCGATTAATATTGATTTTATTCAACTTATCGAGTATTTTTCAAGGGACCGGGAAAAAATGTTCACTTTATTGAGAGATTCGTTAGACAAACCTTTACTCGGGTAAAACCCGGGCGAAGCCGGGTACGTCCATACAAGAATAATGATACAATTCCAAGGCAAGATACTATTCCTTTAACTTCCAATTACCGAGGGAACCAATTAATATTGATTTTATTCAACTTATCGAGTATTTTTCAAGGGACCGGGAAAAAATGTTCACTTTATCGAAAGATTCGTTAGACAAACCTTTACTCGGGTAAAACCCGGGCGAAGCCGAGTACGTCCGCTAGTATATTTATATAATACGAATGGCACGGGCAACGCCCGGGTTTTACCCGAGTGCGTATATATTTTAAAAACGTTTTAATTCAAATACTATTCGTTACAATTATAAATTGGCGCCATGGATGTCACTCTTGTGAAACGTCCCGTTCCAAACTGTGTGTTTTTAAAATGTTTTAATTAAAATACTATTCGTTACAATTATAAATTTGAATGATAGGCTCATTATTTCTTTATACCGTTATTATACCGTTATATTATATATATTATATTTATTATATATATATTACACGTTAATTGTTTTCTTGGCCGACTGTTTTACATATGGTGTTATCTTAAAATTGCTTGTTTTGAATATTTTTTAGATTGAGATTATTAGCTAGTATGTAAAAAAATTAACTCTGTTGAAATTTAATTTTGTATTTATATATAAATAAAATTAACTCTGTTGATTTTTTTTTTTGTATTTAATCGATAACAGCGAAGTTACAGATGTTAATGTTAGGGAAAAATATTTTGATGTTAAGCAAAACCTGCTCCATCTCGTTTTACATAAATGTTGAAAATTTGGTCGAAATTGATGCATTGTAACGAAAGTATTTAGTGAACAACACTTATGAAATTTGCATTTTATTAATATAGATTAAAAGCCTATTCACGCACAAAAATCAGCCAATAATCAATTTTGATATAAAAAGGATATTTAGAAACTTGAAGTAATTTGACCACCTAGATTGATAATAGTCAAATATCAGACTCATGCTTGTTTTGGGTTCATAAAAAGTGATAATATTATGTATTTCTGAATTATGTTTGTTAATTTAATACACTGTTATATAATAATACTAGAATAATGGCCTGTTCTACACAAACAGGTGCAGTACGATAACAAGTACTGGCCCTTATTAAACTTTTACTCTAATAAAGCTGAATATAAAGTACGTAAAATTATTTAACAAATGGATTGGTAATTTACCAAGTGTGAATTAATCGAAGAAATTGATCATCGCGATATATTTTTATCAACTATTCTCCCAATATATATATATATATATATATATATATAAAGAAGGCATATCCTGACCAGGAGCACATGTACTTTTAAGATGGCAGAGTGCCATCTAGTGGAACAGAAATCAACTAAACGTTTATTTAACCTGTTCTCTGATATTTGGCCAACCCATTTTCTTGATAAATCAAGAAAATCCATCTACGAACGCGCTTCGGGCTGTTGGCCCTCTTCAAAATGTGTTGGCCAAATATATCAGGGAACAGGCTGAATCAACGTTTAGTTGATTTCTATTCCACTAGATTGCGCTCTGACATCTAAAAAGCACATGTGCTCCTGGTCAGGATATGCTTTCTTTATTTTAATATCAACACCTGACCTTTCTATTTTCTATTATTTTTTCATATAAATATATATGGAAGCAATGGTCGCCTCTCCCGTCAAAATTAACGTCAGAATCTGACGCCATCTATTGACCGTCGCCGCAACTAGCGGCATCGGGTCGGTGACAAAGCCGCAACACCAACTTTGGCAAACTGATAAGCGTCCACCTAATTTTGACGGGAGAGGCGACCATTGCTTCCATGGATTAATTTCCTCCCGGCAAATTTTCCATCTATAAATATATATATGAAAAACAATAGAAAAAATAAAAGATAAGTGGGTCAGGTGTTGATATTAAAAATAAAGAAAGCATATCCTAAAGCAAAAACACAATGGGAGAATCCATGGACCAGGACATTAACGTGGCAGTTTAGACACCAGATAGGAAAATCGGAAAATGTGAAAAATTATTGAGAACATATTTTGGACCATATCGAATATTAAAGAAGTTGCCTGACACGCCATAACCCATTGATTGTTCATGTTTCGAGACTCAAACCCTATTTTGAAATAATTGATTAGGTCACTCACGAGGACATGATGACCTCTGGAGAGGGGGAAGTGTTACAGCATTGTTGATACGCTCTTTTTAAAAAAATATTAATAAAATTTTTCATATATTTAAAATTTAAATTTTATATTTATTTATTTTTATGAAACAGATTATTATTATTAAATATTATGTACTATAAAGTCATTTGTATTTTGATACACTGAATACACAACCAACTTTAAACTTTGATGTGATAAATAAAGAGATATTCTAGGTGTTACCTAAAAATATAGTTGTCTTATTATTGACTTGTTTAACCTTGTAGGATGGTTGTAACACGCTCTGGAAAGACGCAAGACGCCTCTGAGGAGAAAATCAAGACTGAAGAGTCTGCCAAACCGCAACCTGGTGCAACAATTTGTAGAGATGCAAATGCCGACCTAGTTGTCTTAAACTCCAACATAGACATCCCCAAGTATGGTGGAACAGAAAACCCTCGCTCATGGTGCAAGCGTGGTGCAACAATATTAATCAATTTCATATTTTTGTGTATGTATATATTTTTATCTCCATATATATCCTTATTCAGTATTTTTACATCGATATTCGAATTTTTTATATTTCTCTTATATAATATTGTATGATATAATAAAAGTAATTCTGTTAGGACACCTCGTGACCACTGTATGTCACAATCACCCAGAACCCCACCTAACCTAATCATGTACCACCTTTCCCTATCTAAGCTTCAAACCTCTAGTGATTGTGAGGTGTAGAGATTGAGCCTGAGGCCACCTACAGCATTGAAAGCAACGAGCTAGAATCCAAGATGGATTCAGACGCCCCTTCCCTGTGGTCAGGCCATCTGACCTGTGGTGAATGACCTGATCCCACCAATACTAACCCAGTCTCCAGCAAGCCTATCACTATGGGCAAGCTACAGACTCATGGTGACTGACATCACCATCTTAAGGTAGAACACAATCTCCACCATAAGCTTCAAACCTTCCCCAAGTTCCCGCCATGTTCATCATATATTTAAAATTGTGTTTATTCAATATTTTCTAATCCTTATATATATATTATTTTTTTTATATTTTCAAATTATTTTATTATCATTTTAAAAAGATATTATTTTTCAAAGAGAGATAAGGGTGATGATAGCCTTAGGGAGGTGAGTCCAACAAGGCGTAAGTCCGGCTTTCAGCGTTGGCAGTGTCCAACAGTGCTGTTTTCAGTCTCTAGTCCACTAATTATACTTTGTTGTCAATAGAAACCCTACAGCGAGCTGTCGGAATTGGGAAGTTGGGGTCAGGGGTGTAGCAATACATGACGGAGTGAGATAATATACATCTAACTCTCTCTGTGTTATGTACCTAGATATCACCTGGAGCCCTTTCCATGTCTAGTTAACATTTATAGGTAAATATCTTTCTTTAAGGTCCCTCTTCTTAAGTCACCGAGTTCCTTTTTTAAAACTTGGCATTCATGCGGTATATAAATGATCACAACTCCTCTGGAAAAGAGTAAATAATTATTACTCTATATTTCTGGAGATCTCTCATTATATTGGCTCAGAATATTTGTGACAGCAATGTTGGAGGGCGTCATTACAGTGGATAAGCATCTAATTATTTCTTTAATGAAATTTAAAGTGTAGATCTGATTCCATTTTAGATTGCCGGAGCCCCTATGAAATATGTGAATGAAGATATACGTGAGATAGAGATGTAGGTGTCAAAATACATAAAGGTAGATGAGAAAGTGATTTTATAGACAGTTCCAAATGTTGCAAAAGTGGTCAAAGATATTTTGAAAGCACATTACTGGAATTTTCTATTGCACATGTTTTTTATCCCTAGATGATGTTCCCCTTAATTATCTTGGCTTGCATTGCCTGTCTGAACAGAACTTCCAATCTTATGAAGACACTAAAATTTGCATCACATTGTGGATAGTCTCAAAAGATGAGCCATTCTTTTAAACCTACAAAATAGGAAATAATAATTGTAAACTGTCTGATTTATTTTAAATATAATTTACTTACTTCAGGTCTTGGTTGATTTGTCTGAAGGGACCAAGATGTGTTGTGGGTTATTGTTCAATAAATAATATAAATAAGCTTTTTTTTGTGGCTACTTTTGAATCGATTCTGTATTTAAATTAGAATTACTATTGAGACTTGATTCAGAAAATTAAGAGTTTTATTAGAACAAAAAAGGCATTTTATTCAAAATATTCTTTAGTATTTGAAAAGTTTTATATACATTGATTGAGAGATATAATTATAACCCAGGTTCCTGGAGCGCCAACTACCCGGTTCATTGATTGAACTTGAATTAATACAATATAGAAAAATAACAGATTCTAATTGTTATTTCTATATCCATTTTCACAGAGATATTGGATTTACGTTCCGTCATTAGCCAAGATGGCATTCAACACCTTTAATTGCTGTCGGGACAGATAAAAATCCGACTGCAATTTCTTGGCCGCCTCACGAAGTTGGTACCTTGGTCACTGTAAATCTTGTTGCAACGTCCTCTGCCAACAACAAATATTTTAAAGGCCGCCAAGAAGGTAGGCGTCGAGGCATCCGTAATCAATTCTATAATTCTATGTGCACCGCTCGGGTAACGAAACGAACGAACAAGCAGATGTATCCTTTTCCGACTTTTCGTCCCCTACCTCCAGATAATTTCAATTGAATTATCCCGCATAATCCACCCACTGACCGTGAATGGTTTTCCCGAGGTCAACCGTTCCTTTGGTAAATTGCTTATGACTTGATGTTGGGTGGTTCGATTGTAGCGGCAACAGATCATACATCCTAAAAGTAATATGGCCACCCAGACCTCTCGGTCCATAAGCCGATCCTTTTTCACTAGCCACCTTGCCAAAGGAATGATGCATTCTCTATGCACCGAGCGGTATTAATATTTAACGCCTTGTCAAAATACTTTAATTTTTATTTGTTCCTGACAAGGACAACATATTTTTGTCGAAACGTCGAGACAATAAAAATATTTAATGGCCGAAGTATCTTTAATTTAAAGAACTATGAATGCCGGCCAGGCAGCCTCTATCTTTACGATATCTAGCTAAAGTTCTAATCTCTCTATGGCCATTATAAAATTGGTTATTTGGGAAACACATACACACACAGCTTTATTAAGACCACCGGTCTTATACAGATTCACCACGGGAAGAAAGGAAACATAGATGGAGCTTCTATACTCCAGGCAGCGCAGCACCCAACAACAGCCTCCAGGTCCGACGCATGTCCAATGGCCACACGTTCTTTCGTGCATAAGCGGAATATATCAGACTTGAAAAATGGAAATTTCTCGTTAATTAATTGTTTCCTGAATTATCTCCTGAACTATCGCCCTCTCTTTGAAGTTTTTAGACACGCATCTATAGGTACTTCCTCGGTGTGGAACTGAGGATTGTTCAAGAAGACCTTGTCTTGAGGAGAACTCTCTCAAGGTGGGGAAGCCTTCCTTGCTGAAGAAATGTGTACACATACACAACTATATATATTCCCCTACATTTTATATACCCTTTATTTACTATTTTATTATATTTTTCCACCTTTGTAAAAATTGATTAGAAGAATCATTAAAATTGTTTAAATTGTCAAATTGTCTTTGGAGTTTTTACACATTTTAAAAGAAAATAATTTCAAAGCTAATATTGAGTAAAAACATCAGTCCTCCAGGGAAAAGTATCTTTTCAAAAACCTTCTAATCTCTAGTTTACAGGCATGAAAGCCCTTCTACAGGAGAAAACACGGTTTCATTACACTAAGTTTTCTCCTGAAAATTTTCTCCAAGAAGGGCGTTCGTGCCCAAAAGTTAGAGATTGAAAAAGGTTTTTGAAAAGATACTTTTACTCAATATTGATACAAGGGATTAGCTATTGATAAGCTATAATGGTTTGCATTTTTGTGCTTTATCAAAATATTAACATATTTCCCTCGTGGTTCTGCTGTCTCGGAAAACAGTATTCGAAAGAAGCAAATGTCTACGAAGAAAGCAGGTACCGTCATCTAACGAATATTTTATGAAAAAATAGTAAAAATGTGATATTGTACTGGGATAGGTGCATAAATTATGAAAAAGGCATCTAGAGGCAAAAGAGGCGCAAGCCATCAGCAACTTTCAGTTGCACGATAAGGAGATGCCTTTTCCATGAATTATTTTATGTCTACTTTATATCAAAAATTGATCTTTAAATATAAGTTCTAGCTTTTTTACATCGAATATATCAAGAAAATAAAATACAGTTAAACTTGTCTATAGCGCCCCCTCTAAATAGCGCCTTCCTCTCTATAGCGCCCGATTTTAAATACGTAATACGATGCGATTTACATTAAAAGTGACCTGTCTATAGCACCCCCTCTCTATAGTACCCTATTTTGGTGAGTTCCAAGAGGGGGCGCTATAGACAGGTTTAACTGTATACTTAGTCTAGCCATAAATATTGTTACAAAACCAAATCAGTGATAAAAAATTAATTTGACCGCATTAAGTATTCAAAATACAGTTGTTGTTATTTGAATATCTCGTGCACACGTGCTCAGAAAAAAAATCGAAATATATGTAATATATCCAAAGTTATTACACTGCAATATTTGATGTATTACACTGTTGTAGAATCCTGTCGACTTAACCGTTCTGTGACAATATCGTTGCGAAATTTCTTGTTGTTCGATTTGAATGGTGAGGATTGGTTGAAACGCAGTCGTTGAGTGGCAAGTGAAGCACACAGTTAGGAATAATCAGGACACGTGATGGGGTTTGAAAATAAAAGGCAACTGGGTTGGAGGAAAGAAAGCTTGAGAAGAGCGGAGCGGGTTTTGATTGTTAATTATCTGATCACATGGTGGTGATTGTACTTAGCTACGGGATGAGCAGAGGGAGAGAGGTCCAGAGCCGATGTCACCTCCTTGGGAGCCAAAGCACTACTGACAATTCTTGCTTTTCGATTTAACACCACGAGTTGTCTTCCTTCCCATTGGTCGAAGGATGGAACGTGCCCGTTTTTCTATTGGTTGACCTATTTAGTACTTCCTTCCTAATTGGACCGGCGGCTTTCTTTGGTGAAAGATATGCCCGGCCTGATAGGAAGTATCGGGTGTTAGTTCGACTCTATTTACTTCCGCGGCTATCAAATACGTCCGGTCTTGTTCCGGAAATTGAGCGTCTCTCAAACTTTTATAACTTCTGGTCACCAGATACGTCCTGTCTTGTCCGGAAATATTGGTTTAAACTTAGCTCGCAGGGTTTCCGGGGTCAGAAGGTTAACTGTGACGTTATTAATAATTATGTTCTCTTCTAGATCTACTTCCTATGTCTTTTTGTTACTTTCTTTCCTCCAGTTACCTTATTCTTTATTAAATCTTTGAAAATCATACATTGTACATGCATAGTGGGTCGGGGGTGCATACAATTATATACAAATTATGACATATATTTGTTTTTTGATAATGGGTTTGGGTATTAAAGAAAACCCTATAGTTGTAATAGCCTTACACAAGGTAGGCCAAAATCTTTCACCCTTTTTAAACTTTTACAAAATTTGAATATTACGCGTCAATTTGTTTATCGAATCATTGAAAGGTTCAACAAGGCTTGCACTATTGATGACCTTGAAAGATCTGGTCGACCTCGCATGCAACGAACGCAAGCAGCTATAAAAGCCATTCGCGAAAGAATTCGTCGAAATCCACACTGCAAACAAAAGATCTTAGCAAAGCAGACAAATTTAGCTCCAAGATAGTTTCAAGGATAATCAACGAAGACCTTGGACTGAGAGCTTTCAAACGACGCACAGGTCATTTGATAAACCCTGCTCTTAGAGATATTAGAAGGGTTAGATCAAAAATGTTGTTGGGGCAGCATGATGGTCGGTGGCATGAGAGAATCCTTTTCACAGACGAGAATTTTTTCACTGTCGAGGAAAAGATTAATCGTCAGAATGATAGGATATATGCTCGTAGCTCTCTAGAAGCTTCTTTGAAAGTCAGAAGACTTGAAAAAGTCACCATCCTTCTTCTGTCATGGTTTGGTAGGGAGTTAGCTACCAAGGTGTAACAGATCTCCACTTCTGTGCCAAAGGGGTAAAAAATACAGCTAAAAACTATAAATAAGTCATTTTGTAACAAATAATAAAGCCTCTGGATACAAAAATGTTTAATGGAGAACATTGGATATTTCAACAAGATTCAGCTCCTGCTCACAAAGCTAAGTCAACTCAACAATGGTTGGAGACGAATGTTCCGGAGTTCATAAAGGCCAATGAATGGCCCTCTGGAAGCCCTGATTTAAACCCCCTTGATTACAGTTTGTGGGCATATTTAGAGGAGAAGGTGTGTTATAAAAAATATCATAATTTGGATAAATTGAAATCAGCATTGGTGAGAGCAATGAAAGAAATACCCTTAGAAAAGGTGCGTGCCACCATAGATCAATGGCCCGAACGTTTGAGATCCTGTGTCAAAAATAAGGGAGAACATTTTGAATGCTTGTATATATTTAAAATCTATGTTCTATTGGCTAATAAAATATGTATTTATATTCCATTAGTTTTTGTTCTTAATCATTTAATTTATAAAATTGTTTGTAACAGAATTTATGGCTAGACTGTGTATATTATAATATACTAATTTATATAATATATATATATTTGAATATAGAGCAATCTATAATATAAATATTTAAATAAGGCGTATTTTGTATTTAATAAGTTATATAAGTAATAATCATAGAGGGTTTATCGCCCAACAAGCTTGTAAGACGTCCGTGGTTCACCGCGACCTGCTGCGTGTTTCAAAACAAAAACCTCGAAAAAGATGAACGATTGGTCCATCGAAATATTGGATTAATAAAACTTACTAAATCCAAAATACGCCTTATTTTTAAATCTATATATATAAAAATGAATGTATGTGTGTGTGTGTCTGTCTGTCTGTCCGTTATGCCTGACCAAACCACTCATTGGAACGCCATGAAACTTTGGGAAGTTATTTAGTATAGTACTGGGAAGGTTTCTAGCAAATAGAATTTTTGAAATAACTTTTCTCTTTAAAATAATCAAGATAAATATTCTAATTTATCTGTTATAATTCAACAATCTGCTCTAAATATTATTATGATGATGCGATGATTTTGTAATGTCGAAAATTGGAAAGACAAAATTCAGGATGACACGGCAATTTATTTGAGACAAGAATAATGATACAATTCCAAGGCAAGATACTATTCCTTTAACTTCCAATTACCGAGGGAACCAATTAATATTGATTTTATTCAACTTATCGAGTATTTTTCAAGGGACCGGGAAAAAATGTTCACTTTATCGAGAGATTCGTTAGACAAACCTTTACTCGGATAAAACCCGGGCGAAGCCGGGTACGTCCGCTAGTATATAATATATATATATTTATTTATTGATATATGTGAAAAAAATAATTTTAAAAAAGTCAGGTGTTTGGTATTAAAATAAAAAGAGGCACATCTTGACCATGTTATTTTTTTGGTCCCAGAGGTTCTTGAGAAATCAAGAAATGGGTATTTAAGGCCAACGCGTTGGTCAAATATCAGGGAACAGACTAAATCAATGTTTAGTTGATTTCTGTTCCACTAGATGTCGCTCTGCCATCTAAAAAGTTCATGTAAACATGGTCAAGATATGCCTCTTTTGATTTTAAGCGATACGCTGAGGATGGCCAACCGCCCGAAACGCGTACGTGGTTGACATTTCTTGATTTATCAAAGAAACGGGTTGGCCAAATATCACGGAATATCTACTTATATATTTGCCTTATTCTGTCTGTCTGTCTGAAGCTCACGGATAGAATGCGCGCCCATTGGCCGCCAGCAAACACGTGACCTCCCTGCCCGCCCCCCTCTAGACAACCCTGTTATCAGCTGTGTGTTACATCCAACTGTCTATACAGACCACCCTGTCTATAGCGACCACCCTAGACAACCCTGTTATCAGCTGTGTGATGCATACACCTGTCTATACAGACCACCCTGTCTATAGCGACCACCCTAGACAACCCTGTTATCAGCTGTGTGATACATCCACCTGTCTATACAGACCACCCTGTCTATAGCGGTCACCCTAGACAACCCTGTTATCAGCTGTGTGATACATCCACCTGTCTATACAGACCACCCTGTCAATAGCGACCACCCAAGACAACGTTTTTAAAATATATTCGCACTCGGGTAAACCCCGGGCGTTGCCCGGGCCATTCGTCTAGTGTTAAATAAACGTTTAGTTCATTTTTCTGAAGATAGAGACTGCCTGGCCAGCATTCATATTTCTATGAAAAAAAGACACTTCGGTCAGTTAGAGTTTTATTTACTTCTCCTGACGAAGACAAAAGATTTTTGTCGAAACGTTGAGAAAATATAAAAAACTCCAACTGGCCGAAGTGTCTATTTTTCATAGAAATAGTTTATTTTTGTTTTACTAGATGGCGCTCTACCATCTAGAAATGCTCATGTGAGCCCGGTCAGGATATGCCTCTTTTGATTATATATAATACATAATTATATGGAAAACGTTTTTTTAAATAGCAGATCATTCAGAATATGTATAAAAGTAAACAGAAGACAAATAGTTCCTTGAAAAAGGATGACAGAAAGTTGTTGAAACGTTAGAAGTAAGGTATTTTTTAATGATCCAAATAATTAAAGACTCAAATATATTAATATGTTTTATGTTTGTATATATATATATTTTTTTTATATATATTTACATACAAAGCCTTTATCAAGACACCAGTCTTATACAGATTCTCCTCTCACATTGCCGGCTTACAACGATATCCTCACGATGATCAATCACCATCATATAGTGGAGGAGATAACGTTGACTCTTAAGTTATTTATTCTACTTACTGCTTTGTAAAAGTTATATAGGGACAGAGCAACCATTCGACTTGATATGGCACTGGTTAAAATACTTTGTACTGAGGTAAGTTGGCTGTCGTTTACTTTTGAGAAGAACATCTCTCTTTCTTCGCTAATATATTGACACTCAAAGATGCAATGATATATTTCAATTTCTATTTTTATTTATTTTTAAATATTTATATTATTAATATATATACTATTTGTATTTTTTTTTTTTTTTCAAAACTATTACACGTAAAAAAAACGTTTTGAAACAATATTAATAAATAGTTCTAATTTTCATTGATAGATGGCAGTAGGTGTATTGCTCCGGAGTACCTGTAAACAAGTTAGACTATGTCCTACTTGTGACGAAGCTATGTACATGAGGTTGTCGTTTATCGACTACATTTTACCCATAGTGTATATATAGCGATTATATTTGGCACTTACACTCATAGACAAAACTTAAGAAAGTTGTACCTTTTTAGCATGTATATCAGAATATTCAGACAATAACTCTGAAAGATATTACAGTGACCTTTATTGAAAACACACGAGATAAGCAAGTGTGTACAAAATTGCTTGTTTCCTTTTAAAAAAAAAACCGACGACCAGCGATATCAAAGACTTTCCACTTTCTTAAGTTTTGTGTGTGTGTCTATGAGTGTAGATTTCTTATGATATAACTAATCAAAACTACTTCTACAGACACACTGCGACTATATAAAAGATTAGATGAGAGGGCTTGACTCATCAGTGGTGAACCCTCTCAGCAGTTTCGCCAAATAAATCTACAGACCACTTTACCATTGTGTTGGATTGTTTTCTTATAAAATCTCTAATTTCAATGAAAGTCATACTATAGATATTTGTGCAATCTAAAGCTTGAATACCATTTCTAAGATTCCATCCTTCATTGCAGCGTATTTAAGCAGAGTCGTCCAATATATTGGTTTGTAAAGAAAGTTCGTTCAGTTTTATTCGCCAATTTTATTTAGACAAAAAAACATTAATTATAACAATTAATTAATCAATTATATATTCTCCGTTATTATTTACGACCTCCTCCCAACGTTCGACTAGTCTGTTGATGCCGTTCCGCCAAAAATCTCCCGGTCTGGTGTCGAAGAAGTTGTTGAGCCAGGTTTTGAGGTACTCTTCATCATCGAAGGTAGTGCCTCTCATATGGTTTGACATGGAGCGGAAAGGGTGGTAGTCGGTTGGTGCAAGGTCCGGAGAGTACGGCGGGTGCTGTAGAACTTCCCATTCGAGCTCTTGTAGGGTGGCTTTGACGACTTGTGCAACATGCGGCCTAGCGTTGTCGTGAAGGAGAATGATTTGACCTTGTCGATCGGCTCTTTTCTGTTGAATAGCCTCATTAACGCGATGCAATTGGGCAATGTATAGGTCCTTGTTGACCGTGGCATTCCTTTCGAGCATTTTCCAGTACAGCACACCTTCGCAGTCCCAAAAAACGCAGTTCATAGCCTTTTGTGGGTAACGATCTTGCTTTATTCTTGGCTTCGGCGTATCTCCTGGAGCCACCGACTCTTTCTTTGCTTCACGTATAGACACCATTTTTCATCTCTCGTAACGATTTGGTATAAAAATCGATGTTTATGGCCGCGTGTTGATTGATGGCGTGCGAGATGTTGAGCAGCGCTTTGAAGGCGATTTTCCTTGCTGGTTTCATTAAGCTCATGAGGCACCCAAGCTCCGAGTTTTTGAGAAAACCCTATTGATTGAAGATGGTTGGAGAGATGGTCACAGCACTACATTTCATTTTTTCGGCCAACTCACGGGTTTTTTGGCGATCATCTTCCTTCAACAGGGCCTTTAGATGTTCCTCGTCGAATTTTGATGGTCGGCCACTTCGAGGCGTGCCTTCAAGGTCCAAGCATATGTCTCGAGCAGCTTCGGCTGCTTTTTGACCTCGATGAAAAGCGAAGAAAAACAGATGTCGAAAATGTTTGTTTTTGCCTCCTGGATATTCCATTTTCAAGCCAGGAAAAAGAACAAAAAATTACGTTTTTCAAAAAACAAATAATACAGGTTTGTAGAGCAGAATAAGTACTATTTAAAGAATATAAACACTTTACCGTATAACAACAAAAACCGTAAAGAAACAAAGGGATGCAAAAACCGAACGAACTTTCTTTACAGCCCAACAGTAGTAGAGCTTTGAGAAGCGGTCTGGTAGATTAAATTGGCGAAACCGCTGGGGCGGTTAACCCCTGATGAACCAAGCCCTTCCAATATTTTTCATCGCAGTAAGGACAGTAGAAGTTTGTTTTATATGTAAAATAAACATTCATGCTTTTATGTTTACATTTCCTGTATATAGATGGAACGTTATGACTTTATATTAATCCGAGCGTCTTGTAAGTAGGAACACCCGCACATACTGGAGTAGACAATACCAGGGGGAACATTCTGATGGCCTTTCTTGGAGGTGGTCTCTCATTAGAGGTTGACGGGTTAGTTTTTTTTACCACGGTGGTCACTGAGAGGGATGGCTACTGTATCAGGCGCCTCCTGTTTATTACAATTGTGTCTCATGATTTCAGTTATTTTGTTGTTTTTTATGAATCTAAATTGATAAATTCGATTAGCATCTTAAGTAAAAACCATGATGTTTACTCAACTACAATTTTACTGTTTGTATTCAATAAATAACCACTATGTATAAAAGAGCAACTACTCGGTTTTTCTATCAACTCACAATGCACATCAGATCAACTTAGACAATTTGAACAATTCTATTGATTCTTCTACTCTATTGTTACAGAATGAAAAATTAAGATTAAATAAAGGATAATATATAATAAAGAAGTACAACAACACACAACAACAACAAAAGCCTTTATTAGGCACACGTGCCATACAGGATTCTCCCTGTAGGACAAAATAAATAACAAATTAGCATCATAGTTATATACAAATATTGGGTATTGACCTCGACCAATTATCGAGTTGGATCCGGTGTCTGTGCTAAATATTTTGATTGAGCTGATTTCCAGTATTTATAAAACGCGAATGCAAAGGGTCTGGATTTTACGACTTTTGCCATTAAAACATAAGGCGAATTGCTATTGTAGCCGGTCTCTTGACGAAGAATTTCTCTCTCTTCTTCCATTGCCGTACAGTAGAACATGTAGTGTGGAAAATCGAGACTAAATTCACCGTTGCATAAGGTGCATTTTATGGTCTTAGTTTTCAAAAGTGAAACATGATTAATTCTCTGTACTTCAAAAAGGCTTCTTACTTGTGCAATGATTCTCTTTAAGGTTAGGGGGATATTGTCATTAAGATAGCATTCCATTGTAGGTGATGAATGAAAGTATTTATAGTGAGAGTAGAGCACTGATTTTCTTATTCTTACATAATCCAGCTGCAAGGACTGATCGGTTGCCGTTCTAATAATTAGGGGGATGTATCTTTGTAGAATATTGAAGTCTGTACTTCCAACAAGCCATGAGAAGCCGGTGTTATTAAGTAGCTCTGTTATACTTTTTACCAGTCCGATATTCTGTTTTGAAGAAATTTAAATGTCCCACAAATGTGCCAAACAAATTGAAGGTAGCCTGCTGCCGTTCATTTTTAGAATTCTAGTCCAGAATTTTAAAGTTAGTTTTTTCACTGTGATATCAAGAGAGTTTCTTCCTGTTTCGGCCCTCAAAATATAGCCCGGAGTATAGCTTGGAAGGCACAGAAAACGTCTGAGAAAGGTATCCTGGATTCTATCTAAGATTAAGGCTTGATCATGTGCCCAGATTGGGGCCGCATAGAGTAGGACTGTCAAGATCATAGAATCCAACAATCTCATGCTTGCATGGAAGGATTTGAGCTTGGACTTCAGAATAATATCCCCCACAGCACCCATCGCGGCCATGGTCCTGCCTCTATAATTTAAGGCAACTTGAGTGAAAGAAATCGAAGGGGTTAGCGGGTAGCCCAAGTACGTATATTTTGATGTAACACTTAAAGGACTTTGACCCCAATACCATCTCTCTGAACGCGCCACCTTTCCTCCATTACGGAAAACCATTATTCTTGACTTGTTTTCGTTCAGAGTTAGTAAGTTAGTTTCTAGATAGGTTTTCAGTATATTGATTTTCAATTGAAGGTTTATTTTAGAATCACCTATCAAAACAATATCGTCGGCATATAGGAGGAGGTGTATGTTTCCGAAATTGGGTAAGTATATTCCTGACAACCCCGAGTCATCAAAAATTTTAATCAAATCACTAATAAAGAGCAGGAATAGGCATGGGGATAGTGGGTCACCTTGGAGCACCCCCGAACGAATTTCAATGAATTCAGTGATAGAATTGTTCCAACGAACCGCAGCGGTCATGTCTTCATAATAACATTTAATTAAGTTGGCAAATCGGTGATTCAGTCCTATTTTGACTAGTTTTGTCCATAGCAATGCGTGAGGAACCGTGTCAAAAGCTTTTTTTAAGTCTACGAAGAAGGAGTAACATTTACCTCTTTTCTTCCTTAGGGCAAGTTGGATTACAGATGTCAATATGAAAATATGATCTTGACATGAGTGAGCAGATCTAAAGCCCGCTTGATTCTCTGGGATAATATCATTAGTTTCAATCCATTTGACTAGGCGGGACCTAAGTATTGCTATAAATAGTTTCGCGAAATTGCTCAGCAGTGAGATTCCGCGGTAGTTGGATGGATTATCATAATCGCCATTTTTAAAAATCGGATGGATAATAGACTTCGAGAAGGAGGATGGGAATACAGCTGATCTTAGTATTCTGTTGTATAGATCCTTGAGTAACAGCAAGTAACTGTGGGGAAGGAGCTTGATTGCTTCGTTCGGTACCTCGTCGATTCCAGCTGCTTTACAGTTCTTTAAACGCGAGATTTCTTCTGTTATCTCCCTCATTGTAATTTCCGCCAATAAGCCTGTATCCACTGAAGCGTGTAATAAAGTAGTAAATAAAGGGTAGATAAAATGTAGGGAAATATATAGTTATGTGTTCTGAAAATAGAGCAATCCATACTTAAATCATTAGATAGTAAAAAGGGATTTATTGGATCGAATAAAAGATGTAATGTAATGCCTCGATAAAGGTTGGCATTCAGCCAACCGAAATATTGGCAAATAAATATTTTATTCAATCCAATATATCCCTTTTTACTATCTAATATATAGTTATATAACAAGATTAAATTAGAGCTATATAACTAGAAGTATATCTACACTTGCATATGCTTGTTCCAACTGGATCATTGCAGCTCAATCAAACTTACGATATTTATTGATATTTGAGATCAAAGTTTCGCTACAGAACAGCTGAAGTCCTCCCATCGTCTGTAACTCTTTGATTAAAAATGACATTGAAGTTGAGCTCATAAGACACTAATAAAACTTCAAAAATAGTTTTTAAGGATCCCTGCTATATAAATGCACTGAATAGTTTATTTCCTTACATACAGATGGCGCGCTAATGCCATATAGGTATTACAGCCAGGACTAGTTCACCAGATCCCTCAGGAGAATAGCATCCATTCCCCACAAGCCGACTCTTGAGATTTCTGCCGTGGAGAAACCATCCCCACCATCCTCATGGCCGTGTTCTGGCAGACCTTGCACTTGGGCATTCTGACAAAGATCCAACCTGCCCTCACGCTTGTTCGGCGGTACAACTACTACAATAGGAACGATACAGAGAAGATTAGCATGACCCCTGTGATACCAGTTCGGCGGTACAACTACTACAATAGGAACGATACAGAGAAGATTAGCATGGCCCCTGTGATACCAGTTCGATTGTGCAACTACTACAATAGGAAGGATACAGAGAAGATTAGCATGGCCCCTGTGATACCAGTTCGATTGTACAACTACTACAATAGGAAGGATACAGAGAAGATTAGCATGGCCCCTGTGATACTTGTTCGGCTGTACAACTACTACAATAGGAAGGATACAGAGAAGATTAGCATGGCCCCTGTGACACCAGTTCGGCGGTACAACTACTACAATAGGAAGTATACAGAGAAGATAAGCACGTCCCCTGTGATACCAGTTCGGCGGTACAACTACTACAATAGGAACGATACAGAGAAGATTAGCATGACCCCTGTGATACTAGTTCGGCGGTACAACTACTACAATAGGAACGATACACAGAGAAGTTTAGCATGGCACCTGTGATACTTGTTCGGCGGTACAACTACTACAATAGGAACGACACAGAGATGATTAGCATGGCCCCTGGGATACCAGTTCAGCGGTACAACTACTACAATAGAAACGATACAGAGAAGATTAGCATGGCCCCTGGGATACCAGTTCGGCGGTACAACTACTACAATAGAAACGATACAGAGAAGATTAGCATGGCCCCTGGGATACCAGTTCAGCGGTACAACTACTACAATAGGAACGATACACAGAGAAGATTAGCATGGCTCCTGTGATACCAGTTCGGCGGTACAACTACTACAATAGAAACGATACAGAGAAGATTAGCATGGCCCCTGTGATACCAGTTCGGTGATACAACTACTACAATAGAAACGATACATAGAAGATTGGCATGGCCCCTGTGATACCAGTTCGGCGGTACAACTACCACAATAGGAACGATACAGAGAAGTTTAGCATGGCCCCTGTGATACCAGTTCGGTGACACAACTACTACAATAGGAAAGATACAAAGAAGATTAGCATGGCCCCTGTGATACTTGTTCGGTAATACAGCTACTACAATAGGAAGGATACAGAGAAGATTAGCATGGCCCCTGTGATACTTGTTCGGTAATACAGCTACTACAATAGGAAGGATACAGAGAAGATTAGCATGGCCCCTGTGATACCAGTTCGGCGGTACAACTACTACAATAGGAACGATACAGAGAAGATTAGCATGGCCCCTGGGATACCAGTTCGGCGGTACAACTACTACAATAGGAACGATACAGAGAAGTTTAGCATGGCCCCTGTGATACTTGTTCGGCGGTACAACTACTACAATAGGAACGATACAGAGAAGATTAGCATGGCCCCTGTGATACCAGTTCGGTAGTATAACTACTACAATAGGAACGATACAGAGAAGATTAGCATGGCCCCTGTGATACCAGTTCGGTGATACAACTACTACAATAGAAACGATACATAGAAGATTGGCATGGCCCCTGTGATACCAGTTCGGCGGTACAACTACCACAATAGGAACGATACAGAGAAGTTTAGCATGGCCCCTGTGATACCAGTTCGGTGACACAACTACTACAATAGGAGAGATACAAAGAAGATTAGCATGGCCCCTGTGATACCAGTTCGGCGGTACAACTACTACAAAAGGAACGATACAGAGAAGATTAGCATGGCCCCTGTGATACCAGTTCGGTGACACAACTACTATATTAGGAAGGATACAGAGAAGATTAGCATGGTCCCTGTGATACTTGTTCGGTAGTACAACTACTACAATAGGAAGGATACAGAGAAGATTAGCATGGCCCCTGTGATACTTGTTCGGTAATACAGCTACTACAATAGGAAGGATACAGAGAAGATTAGAATGGCCCCTGTGATACCAGTTCAGCGGTACAACTACTACAATAGGAACGATACAGAGAAGATTAGCATGGCCCCTGTGATACCAGTTCGGCGGTACAACTACTACAATAGGAACGATACAGAGAAGATTAGCATGGTCCCTGTGATACTTGTTCGGTAGTACAACTACTACAATAGGAAGGATACAGAGAAGATTAGCATGGCCCCTGTGATACTTGTTCGGTAATACAGCTACTACAATAGGAAGGATACAGAGAAGATTAGCATGGCCCCTGTGATACCAGTTCGGCGGTACAACTACTACAATAGGAACGATACAGAGAAGATTAGCATGGCCCCTGTGATACCAGTTCGGCGGTACAACTACTACAATAGGAACGATACAGAGAAGATTAGCATGGCTCCTGTGATACATGTTCAGTAGTACAACTACTACTATAGCAAGGATACAGGGAAGATTAGCATGGCCCCTGTGATACCAGTTCGGCGGTACAACTACTACAATAGGAACGATACAGAGAAGATTAGCATGGCTCCTGTGATACTTGTTCAGTAGTACAACTACTACTATAGCAAGGATACAGGGAAGATTAGCATGGCCCCTGTGATACCAGTTCGGCGGTACAACTACTACAATAGGAACAATACAGAGAAGATTAGCATGGTCCCTGTGATACTTGTTCGGTAGTACAACTACTACAATAGGAAGGATACAGAGAAGATTAGCATGGCCCCTGTGATACCAGTTCGGCGGTACAACTTCTACAATAGGAACGATACAGAGAAGATTAGCATGGCCCCTGGGATACCAGTTCGGCGGTACAACTACTACAATAGGAACGATACAGAGAAGCTTAGCATGGCCCCTGTGATACTTGTTCGGCGGTACAACTACTACAATAGGAACGATACAGAGAAGATTAGCATGGCCCCTGTGATACCAGTTCGGTAGTATAACTACTACAATAGGAACGATACAGAGAAGATTAGCATGGCCCCTGTGATACCAGTTCGGTGATACAACTACTACAATAGAAACGATACATAGAATATTGGCATGGCCCCTGTGATACCAGTTCGGCGGTACAACTACCACAATAGGAACGATGCAGAGAAGTTTAGCATGGCCCCTGTGATACCAGTTCGGTGACACAACTACTACAATAGGAGAGATACAAAGAAGATTAGCATGGCCCCTGTGATACCAGTTCGGCGGTACAACTACTACAAAAGGAACGATACAGAGAAGATTAGCATGGCCCCTGTGATACCAGTTCGGTGACACAACTACTATATTAGGAAGGATACAGAGAAGATTAGCATGGTCCCTGTGATACTTGTTCGGTAGTACAACTACTACAATAGGAAGGATACAGAGAAGATTAGCATGGCCCCTGTGATACTTGTTCGGTAATACAGCTACTACAATAGGAAGGATACAGAGAAGATTAGAATGGCCCCTGTGATACCAGTTCGGCGGTACAACTACTACAATAGGAACGATACAGAGAAGATTAGCATGGCCCCTGTGATACCAGTTCGGCGGTACAACTACTACAATAGGAACGATACAGAGAAGATTAGCATGGTCCCTGTGATACTTGTTCGGTAGTACAACTACTACAATAGGAAGGATACAGAGAAGATTAGCATGGCCCCTGTGATACTTGTTCGGTAATACAGCTACTACAATAGGAAGGATACAGAGAAGATTAGCATGGCCCCTGTGATACCAGTTCGGCGGTACAACTACTACAATAGGAACGATACAGAGAAGATTAGCATGGCCCCTGTGATACCAGTTCGGCGGTACAACTATTACAATAGGAACGATACAGAGAAGATTAGCATGGCTCCTGTGATACTTGTTCAGTAGTACAACTACTACTATAGCAAGGATACAGGGAAGATTAGCATGGCCCCTGTGATACCAGTTCGGCGGTACAACTACTACAATAGGAACGATACAGAGAAGATTAGCATGGCTCCTGTGATACTTGTTCAGTAGTACAACTACTACTATAGCAAGGATACAGGGAAGATTAGCATGGCCCCTGTGATACCAGTTCGGCGGTACAACTACTACAATAGGAACGATACAGAGAAGATTAGCATGGCTCCTGTGATACTTGTTCGGTAGTACAACTACTACAATAGGAACGATACAGAGAAGATTAGCATGGCCCCTGTGATACCAGTTTGGCGGTACAACTACTACAATAGGAACGATACAGAGAAGATTAGCATGGCTCCTGTGATACTTGTTCAGTAGTACAACTACTACTATAGCAAGGATACAGGGAAGATTAGCATGGCCCCTGCGCAAGGATTACACGTAAAATCGTGGAGCGTTCCAACCTACCCTCACTACTCGTCAGAACAACAGACAATGGATCAGTTCTTCTCTTAGGCTGTCCTTCTTAAAATTATCATAGAAAGCAGGCGTCCTTTCTGCTTAGACTGTCCCATGTCAATCTTGCATCTATCCGACAGTCTCCTTGACTCGACCCCAACATTGAACTTTCTGGTCAACTGGTTCTCTTCCATCCATCCAGGATATGATTACTTCGCCTGGGAAAGAAGGCTCACTCGCCGGGGCACATCCCCCGCATGATAATCTATATTTTAGTTTTATTTTCATTTGTAATATAATGCAAATTATTGAGAAAAAGTCAATAAAATTTGTTTCAATTGTCTGGATATGATTACTATTCAATAGTTTACATCAGTGACAGCCCGGGTAGTTCTGCGCTCAATAACCCATGTTATCTCTATGCGGGCGTCGTGTGATTGATTTTAAAAATTATTTTACTCTACAAAATATTGAGCCTAAAGGTAATTACTAATAATCGATAAAATAGCACTCAAAGCCAAATTTCAACATTATAGCCTGGTTTCAAAATCACTTTACTAGGTACCGCTAAAAAAAAAAAACAACCTAACTTATGATATTTACAACAATTAAATAATATATGATGGTTATTCACATATTAAAACAAAGTGTCCAATGCGGGATTTGTTCCCGGTTCATGGCTGTCGGGAATCAAGAGTTTTAACCACCTCGTCTACTGACCTCTCTAAACATTATAGAAAATGACAAGAGCCTTGGGGGATTTTTTATATAAAACAAAGTTATTTGACCTGTAAGATTATTTTTTTTTCAGCGTTTCTACAAATCATATATATTTTTACCCATCAAAGCATATTTTTAATCCAAAATATTATAAACGTAGTTATCTGAAATAATATTCAGCAAGCTGCCAAAGAACCATTGTCTTATGCCAAACACAATAAGCATGGTTTTGTAAAGCAGCAGCATCGTCTCGTTTTGTCTGTTTTGGGCTCGAAAATTATACTCTTTGGTTAGTATCCAGTAAAACCATATTTTCTCTTGTCTGTTTCGACTGAATTCTGATTTATCTCGTGTTTAGGATGTGTAAATATGTTGAAACGTCTGTGGACACGTTGAGGAGATCTAAAAACGCCGCGTGTGGAGCGAGGAGTCCAAAAGATCAATGCCAACGTATGGAAATGTAACGAGATTACAGCAGCCAATGGCACCGCGGGGAAATCTGGCCCCGGATACAAATTATGAAAAATTGCCTTTTTTCCGTTTAATTATGGGGTG